>REGO01000124.1:2718592-2873246 GCA_010120015.1 Rhombomys opimus
CACACGCACACCACACACACCACACACACCACACACACACACACACACACCACACACACACCACACACACACACCACACACACACACGCACACCACACACACACACACGCACACACACGCACACGCACATGCACACTCACACGCACACACACACTCACGGCACCCTGGATGCTGGTGCGCCTCCGTGTGGGAACTGACGAGTCACCACAGTACCCAGCTCTGGCGGCAGAAGGGGGACTTACTTGTATCACGTTGCTGTACTTGACGGTTTCTCCCAGAAGCTTCCTGTTCTCTGACTCGTTCTGTCTCTGTTCCAGCTCGGCGGCGTGCTACGTGTGGGTCGGGCAGTGGGTGTGGAAGCAAGCAGGACAGACGGTTTAGAACAAGGACAAACAGATGTCACCACTGGGGGCTGGACGGGTGGGGGCAGGAGCTGAAGAACGGTAATGCCGAGTGCGGGGTGGGCCCCGAGGCAGGGTGTCTGTGCAGCTGGGGCTGTCCTGAAGCTGGTCTCGTAGACCAGGCTGGCCTCGAACTCAGAGATCTGCCTGCCTCTGCCGCCTGCTGGGACTACAGGCCTGCGCCACCGGGCCCAGAAAGGAAGCTTCCTGTCTCTGAGGGCACCTGGACACCCACGCTGCAAACTTCTCAGCCCCCAGTAAAGGCAGCCACGCTGTCTCAGCCACGCCTCTCCCCAGAACTCTCAGTTAAGCAGAGGGCTCTGTGGAATTAGGAATTCTTCTACTATGTAAAGGGACACTCTTAGAAAAGTGGGTGAATTACAGTCTCAAAGCGTAGCTGTGAATTCAGAGTGCCTGGCATTTACGTGATACAAAACTTAGTACTGTCAAGTTCATACTCAGCCAAACCAGACCAAAAACATCATCCTTTTTCTCCATAGTCTGTTAGGGAAAAAAAAAAAAAAAAGGACTCTATGGAAGAAAATACAATTAGACTTAATATCAGAGATTTTTAATTAGCTCTCATTTGGTGAGAAGCTTAGGACTAGTCGGCACACCTTAAGAAACAACGTGGGGCCGTGTTGTCCAGATGCCAGGAAGGAAGTGGGTGCCCTAGCCGAGAGCCCCTGCCTCGGTCCCCTGCCTCCGCGTGTCTGAAGCTCTGCACCGGCGCCCCGGCAGCCCCGGAAGGGAGGCGGCACCTCACCTGGAGCTTCTTCAGCAGGGCGGCCTCCGTGTGGCTCCCCTGCTTCGCCTGCTTGGCCTTCCAGTACTGCTTCTGGGCAGAGTAGCGGTTCATAGGGCACACCTTGAACAGACAGTCTGGGAAAACAAGAGACAGCCGTGAGCTAAAGCCCCCGGCTTTCTGCGACCCTTTGCCAGCCTGGCTCAGAGCGCAGCCCACTCAGCACGGAGGAGGTCGCGAAGAGGTCATGTCAGCCGTCCTCTGAGCAATTCCAAATTCGCTCCATAGCATCCTCTGCAGGCACCTATTTAGATTTCGTTAAAATAGACCCTTCTTTGTTCGGGTGTTAGGGACCATCCTGGCTAGTGCAGCTCAGGAGGAAAGCGATGCGCTGGCAACAGAAGGCAGTTCTTATTTTAGTTGGCTTTGGGTTTTTGAGACAGGGCTCAGGTAGCCCCGGCTGCCAGCCATCTCACTTTGATTTCCTGATGCCTCTACCTCCGCCTTGCCAGTGCTGGGATGCTGCCACACCAGGCCTGAAGAGGTGTTTCTTAATTGCCATAAGCGATTTGATTTTGCAAAGTGGACAGAGTGAGCTGGGTGTGGCCCCCCCACGCCTCCAGTTCCAATACTCAGGAGGCTGAGGCAGTAAGATGGTGAGTTCAAAGCCAGACTGGGCTACAATGTCTCAAAACAAAACATAAACAAAAAAAGATGCCGGATCTGCTCTCATGTTGAGATTACTAAGCTGTGTTCCGTTTACTTGTTGAAAATAATAATAACCACTGGACCATTCCAGCCATGTAGTCCCCTGGGCTCCAAATACCTGGGGTGAACTCGGGGTGGAAATCTGAAAGACAGTAAAACAGGAAGGAAAAACAAACAAACAAACAAGACAAAGGCCAAAACTGCAGCCTTGAAGCCAAATCCCTAAATATGTAGGCTGGAGATAGAACCGTAGGTGACCACAGCACAGGCCTCCCAAACACAGAAGAGGAAAGCAGCACTTTTCTCCCCGGGGGGAGGGGGCGGGCAGGGCTCACGGTGTCTCCAGCCCGGGACTGGGAGGTGACTTCAGCGTGAAACAGAGAGCAGCTCTCACTTTCCTAACTGCACCTGTCATCAGCCACCATGAGGGGGAAGACAGGACACCGCACGCTGCTCCCTCCCTCCTTCCTCCCTCCTTCCTCCCTCCTCCCTCCCTCCTCAGGGCCCACAGGGCTGCAGGAATGTCCCTCACCTCGACACGCCAGGACGGTCCCCACAGATGTGTGCAGAGACCCTTCTAGTTAAGCCTGGCATCAGAGACAAAGGATGACATGAAACCAGAACCCAAACAGGGTCTTTGTTTTACACACACACACACACACACACACACACACACACACACACACACGACCGTAGAGGTGGCTCGGTGATAAGAGCACTTGTTGCTCTTGCCGAGGACCCAAGTTCTGTTCCCAGAGCCAACATGATGGGCCCTGACCACCTGTGACCCCAGTTTTAGAGACCCAACACTCCCTTCTGACCTTCTCGGGCACCAGGCGTGCATATACACACATGCAGGTCAAACACTTACATAAAATAAAAAAAATTCTACCAGACATAGCGGTGCACACCTTTAATCCCAGCACTCAGGAGGCAGATGCAAGCGGATCTCTGTGAGTTCAAAGCCAGCCTGGTTCATAGAGCAAGTTCCAGGACAGCCAGGGCTGCACAGGGAAACCTTGTCTCAAAAAAAAAAAAAAAAAAAAAACAAACAAACAATAACTAACTAAACAAATAACTAAATAAATTTTTTTAAATATACTTTGTTTTAATTGAATATGCTACCATTTAAAATTAGTCCCACTTTTCAAGTGTGACTCACAAAAACAAAGTTCAGTAGATTCAAATCTCCTTTTAGTCACGTCCTCAACTGTTCTACGGGTATAAAATGACTGTGGACGGTGGTAGTTTGCTCAGGAATGGCTCCCACAGGCTCATCTGTGAATATTTGGTCATTAGAGAGCAGCACTACCTGCCAGGGTTTAGGAGATGTGGCCCTGCTGAAGCAGGTGTGGTTCTGCTGTAGAAAGTGTGTCACTAGAGGTGGGCTGTGTGGCTTCAGATGCTCAAGCCAGGCTCAGTCTCTCTGTCTCTCTCCCCCCTCTCTCTCCCTCTCTCTCTCTGTTTCTCTCCCTCTCTGTGTGTGTGTCTCTCTCCCTCTCTCTGTGTCTCTCTCCCTCTCTGTCTCTCTCTCCCTCTCTCTGTGTCTCTCTCCCTCTGTGTCTCTCTCCCTCTCTGTCTCTCTCTCCCTCTCTGTTTCTCTCTCCCTCTCTCTCCCCCCCTCTCCCTCTTTCTCTGTCTCTCTCCCCCTCTCTCTCTCCCCCCTCTCTACCCCTCTCTCTCTCTCTCTCCCTGCCTGCTGTCTATGGATCTGGATGTAGAATTCTCAGCCACCACATCTGCCTGACGCTGCTATGTGCCCCGCCATGAGGACAATGAACTAAACCTCCAAAACTGTGAGCCAATGCCAGCTAAAGGGCTGCCGTGGCCATGGTGTCTCCTCACAGAACACTGCCTATGACAAGTATGACTAAAATTTTTAAGAAATTTAAAAAAAAAAGTGATATAATGATCTTAAAATTATATACATAAATTATTTACCTATAATCTGCTTGTTTGTATGTTTACTGATTATTAATGTATAAGGACACTGTGAAGGCCACAGGATAACTTGTGGGAGTCTGTTTTCTCCTTCCACTTTGTAAGTTCCAGGAATTGAATTCATGTCATTGTGCTGAACAGAGAGTCTCCTTACACTCCCAGTCTTCTTGCTGGCCCCACAAATTCTATCAAATGCCCATTTCATACGCAGAAATTAGCTCACAATTCTAACTTTAAAAATACTAGCATGAGGCTGAACTGGTGGCGCAATGGTTAGGGGCTCCTCCTGCTCCGCCAGAGGACCAGAGTCCGCTCCCCAGCACTCACAGCCAGCCGCCTGGAGCTCCAGGCCCAAGAGATCTGATGCCCTCCTCCGGCTTCCACAGGTACTACACACAAACAAATAGAAATTATTTTTTGAATACTAATGTGCCCTCCTGCAATGAGCAAAGAGACACCTTAGTGGCGTTCTTGCATCAGTCCGGGGAAGAGGATGGCAGGCCTTCGTTCATCTTAGCTGGATGCCCGGCTCGGTGCAGAGCCATTTCATGCCTAGGACACATAAAATCAAACCTTGGCAGCACCACTTAGGGAGGAAGACAGACGAAGCCTACAGAGCACCATGACAGCCACAGACCTGACCCCCGGTGCATGGCACAGGCGGGCCGTAGACACCCAGGTGCTGGATGGCAGGGTGTGGCCTGCCTGCAGCGGCGAGTGTGTGCAGGACAGATGGGGAAGAAAGAGAAGTGGAGCCGCTTGAGTACTATGGAGAGAGAGGGAAGCCGGGACCGGAGGGTGGGGAGAGTGGCCTGTCGTGTGTGGCCAGGGTGAGGTCCCAGCCCGAGCTGCCGCTGAGGGCCGTGTCTTGGTCCATGGCTCATATCACCACTAGAGAAGATGGGGACATTCCAGGCCAGCCAGCCACTGGGGGCCGTATGCATCCAGGGGCTGTGCAGAGCTGGCCCCGCCCCTTGCTGTCTGTGGTGCTCTGGAGAGCTGACCCCACCCCTCACTGGTAGCAGGACTTAGGGGAACAGGTTCTGCGACTCACCCAGATAGCTCAGTGAGCTGACCCCAGTGGCAGGGATGTGGGTGAGCTGGCCCAAGGATGTGAGTGAGGAAGAGCCATCCCAGCCCCTGGCAGGCACCTGCACAGGGCAGCAAAGGGCTGGTCCTGGAGGCACGGGTGACAGTGATCCACCCCGAGGGTAGAGAGCTTGCCCTGCCTTATGCCGATGGCAGCCCTGGCTGGCCTAGCTGGCACAGAGCTGGAGAGCTGGCCCTGGTGGTGCAGATAACGGAGAGCTGGTGGACTGAGCAGCTACCACCCAGGCCCCGATCCAGGGCTCTGAGTTGACCCAGCCCACACCTATATTATCTACAAAAGGCTGGGATGAGGGAGGGGGAAAAGTCCTGAGAGCCGGCTGCAGGGTCTCCATGACACACGGCCACACCAGGATAACCGGGAAGGGACCCTCTGAGGATCCATGTTGATGGTGTCACAGAAGGCAGGGCCTCAACCAGAACATAAAGCTCTGCAATGGACATCTGCCAGTGAAGATGTGTGGACAGAAGGATGCACTGTAGGACACACTGACACACTACAGCTTCCAAGAGGGGATTTTTCTACCCTCTGGTTTTACTTTTGGTGTGTGTGTGTGTGTGTGTGTGTGTGTGTGTGTGTGTGTGTTATTTTGAGAAGGAGAAGTTGAAAGGGCAAAGGGCAGATATGAGAGGACAGGGAGATAAGTGGGACTGAGTTACATGATGTGAAACTCACAAAGAATCAATAAAAAAGTTAAAAAATAAAAATACCAACATGGATAAGTGTTGGTTTGGTTTGGTTTGGTGGTGAAGAGGCTTGAACCCAGGACTTTGAACATGCTAGGCAGGCAGTAAGCTATAGCTCCACTCCAACTCCATAAGATACAAGAATGAACAGCTTACACGGAAAACAGACACCTTCAACCGGCTCGGCCAGGCTGGAGGACGGTGGCAGCTGCTGACTCAGAGGTGCCTGGCAGTCTCTGCTGAAGACAGGAGGCTGCCGTTGAGACGTGTTGTCTTTGGCAGTGAGTCCTTCAGAGCTCAGAAATTATTTCCTACATATTAGCAATTACAAAGGGGACTATACAAAGTTTTTGAAGCACAAATACTAAGGTTGTTCACAAGCCCAAAAGAGCTTCTCTGAGTTCATGCTGTTGGTTCCTTTGACAAATATGAGGCAGTGACAAAGCTACACTGTGTTGGCGCAGCAGAAGCACAAGCCGGCACTCCCCAGAACCGAGCGTCCTCAGCCGCTCATCCCGCCTGAGAAGGGACGGGAGGAAAAGGTCTCTCCGAGCTGCTCCACACCCTACCGTAGCTTATCAAAGGGGGCTTTTCAGAGAGAAAATACATTTGTTCTGTAAACTTCAGATCACCTCAACGCCACTCCTTTGAAACGGCATCCTTGGGAAGCTAGGAAAGTGTCTGTGAAGACAGCCTTGGGCCTGAGTGGAGCTGGATCAGCTAGGAAACACCAACCACCCAAGCTCGCTCACCGTCATCCCACACAGCCGTGTGCCTGGGTGTCAGGACTCGGCCCAGCTCAGGGTGCAAGTGCAGAGCAGCGGAGCGGCCGCCATACAGGAAGGCTGAGACAGCTAAGACGGAGGAGCGAGGCTGGCGGATAGCACACGAGCCTCGGCCCGGCAGTGAGTAAGGTTCCGGGCAGGAACGGACGGGCCCAGCCGCCCAGCCGCCGCGTGCCCGAGGGCTGCAGGCAGGTGAGGGCAGGCGCGAGGCAGCCGAGTGAGCAAGCCTCCACCATCCCGCCTGACGGGCAAAGCCCTTTCCTGACGGGAACTCAGTTCACTGCCCCTCGGGACTCCCCCACGGGTGACACTTTGTTTTATGTCAGTAAACAATCCGTGCGCGTTAGGGTGGCAGGACGGTTCAGGCCGTTGGGCAAACACCTCCGGGGAAGCTGTTACAGGGGAGTGCCGCTTAAGTGGCGGTTTTCCCTCCCTCCTCCTTTGCGGCGTGTTAGAAAGGACTCACTAACCCTGGGCTGGTCAGATGTTTTGTCCGATTCTAAAAATACCGCCTAACAAAAGTGTTCCCAGCGCCTGCCACGCCCAATCCACAGGGCTGCCGAGATGGACAAAAAGATAATCTGTGATTTTAGGGGCCTTTGTAAACGCGGCGTGAGTAGTGCTCCGAGGTGACTAAGGCCCAACCTGAACACACCCTGGAGTGTGCCATCATGTCACACAAATGTGTCTGCCATTTCAGGAGACGCTCCAGCCTGTTTTTGTATAAAATTCCTACAGTGTCTGGAACAGAACATCATGGAGCAGAGGGAGCGCTTCCTGCTGCCCGGGAAGAGGACACGCAGGTCCGGCATTACAATGCTGTCGTGCGGGCCACCTCAGAGAGGCCGGCCTTCTCCTGCTTGACACCCAGGCCTTCTCAACCCTGACGGTGAAGTCAGCAATCTACAGCCCAGGCTCTCGGGAGGCTGAGGCAGAAGGGCTGCCCTGGCTTCAAGCCTAGCCTAGGTTACGGTGTGAGACCCTGTCTCGGAAACAGCCAGACCTGCGCATTCTCTCAACAGGAAGCAACCACGGCGCTACTTCCAGCCACCTGCAGTTTCTCTTTCACCTCTGAGCATTTGCCCCTGTGGCCATTTCCATCCCCCAGAACCACCTGCAGCACTGAAGTCTGGAACAGCGAGTAAGGCTCACATGTGCTGGCCACGGCTGAACATTCTCTCCTCCTCGTTAACCACGTCAGAAGACCTGAGCGCAGCCGAGCACATCAAACCATCAGCCCGTCCCCAGCAGGTGGGACATCCGCCCAGCGCTCCCGTGCTGCCCTGTAGGGCCTCATGCTGACTAAGGGGAGCCTCACTCCCTGTGTGTGAGGGGCATAATGGGTGAGGCTGGGAGTGTTCCTCTCCTCTCCAGAAGGGGGTGCAGCTGACCCCAGCAGTCTTCCCAGCGGCAAACGAAGTTGTCAGAACACTCCCTTGGATAGGAGTCAGGAAGGCAAGGGGCCAGGACACAGCAGCAATGAGCCTCAGGCCTGACTGTGGGTGTGCCTCCCTTTCCTGTTTCTGTCGAAGACACTCCTTTGGAAATGTGTTATCTGCATCAAACTTGATGTTGAGAAGTTATCAGCAAGTATGTTCGAGCATGGAAATAATAAACCAAGCCTCAGCCTTGGCCCTGCCTCAGGGCTACAAAGGCCAGAAGAAGCCTATGTCCTGTGTCCATCCCAGTGCATTGTGGTCCAGCGCCCACGGGCACAGCAGTCTCCCCCAGCAGCCAGCCACTTAGCACTGAGGGAAGAGAACCTTTCCTAGCTCTAACCTCAAAGGGGACTCAGATAAAATCGGACCTTCTGCTCTGGAAGATAAGGAGCCGAAGGCCAGAGTGTGAGCTGTCAGGGCCTCTGCTGATAAGACTCTAGATTAGAACACATTACACAAGTTCAGCCACTCACAGGAATTTTGAGGGCCCTGGCAAATGGCACCTTTCTGTTACTGTGACAAAATGCCTGAGATAATAAAGTTAGCAACAAGCGCAAGTTCTGCAGCGTTTGGCTCTGTGGTGCACAGCAGATGGTAGTGGGAGTGTGTGATAGAGGGAACTACTTAGCTCGCCACAGAAAGCAAGAAAAGGAAGAGCAAGGAGAGGCAGGAGCCGAGGCTGCCCTCCCCAGCTAGACTGAGGAACCAACCCCCTTCCACTGTGCTGCAGAACCACTTCTCCGCTTCACCACAGAGCCGCAGACTGGGGACTGGGTCCGGGGGCCACTCAAGATCCAGCCATGGCACTGACCTTGATGGTGGGGACACTTCCTGCCACACAGACGCCTATCAGCAGGCTCTGTGTACACTGTAAAGAGCATCACACTCTGACAACAGAAGTCACTTCCTCTCCACCCTTGAAAGTTAGTCAGGTCCCAGAGACGAAAGCAGAGCTCTTAATCCACAAAGTGGCTAAGGAGGCGACCCGGAATTCGAACCAGACCCAATTTAATAAGCAGCTAACAAGTCACAGCCACCACGTTGACCTGAGTGCCGTTCTTAATTCCCCCTTAGTGCATCTTGAGGTCAACCAGAACCAGTGGAAACTAGCTTTTACCACAAACCCTACGTCCACAAACAGAATCCTTCCGAGTTCTGCGCTTCAACTTTTACTTCATCACCACAGCAAGATCCAGGTCTATTGTCACCACAATAGACACGACTGTTCAGTAGACAGCAAATCCTTTATGTGGACAGCAAGGACAGACAGTGGAAAAACACCGGCGGACAGAAAGAGCCGGCTTCTCATTCATCCACTGCAGGGGTGCAGCACAAACGCCTTTCCGAGAAATGCTGTAAATCCTGCATGAGCTACGTCCACATATGTACAACAGTTACGACATAGCAAAAGAAACTGATGAGTGGTTGCACACGGAATGTTGTTCACAAACATGTAATAAGATAAGTGCAAATGCGTCGAAGAGAACGTTGCAAAATCTTATTCTCGTTGAGATTAATTTCCTGATTCAAATGTTAAGGAGTAAATGCTCAGAAGCAAAGTGTCAAAGTGAAACAGAATTCAAGGACATTATAGATAATTTACACTCTGGTTAAGGTCTGGGTTCCAGCATCCAACAGACCATTTCAGTAGGCAAATGGCATTTGCTATCAGGGGAAAAAAAAGCATAATGAGTTTTTTTCAATCAGTTCTTCTAGTCTGGTTGTGTCATGCTCACACTGGTGACTCACTCAAGTGCAATGGATGAACTACTGATTTCAGATCTAATGCATGCTTCTAAATTTCATTCAACAAATGTAAGAGCCCAAAGAGGACACTGAGTTTATATGCATCCATGCATATAAAAGAGATACATATAAACACACACACACACACACACACACACACGAATCCTCTATCACTAAAACCAAACAGCAGTGTTTATCTCTATGACACCAGCCTACACACGCCAGGGGATATGTGTGTGTATATACATGTGTGCATGTGTGGCTTACCCCAGAGGACTTATCATTGCTTTCTGGATGTAAGAACCCCAGGCCGTGCACAGGCCAGGCAAATGCCTGACTGCCGAGCTTCTGCCCAGGATGCACTAGTTTATAAGTGTGGAAACATAAACTTGGAGCATTTTAGAGGCTAACCCTAAAGTCTCAAAAAGTAGGTTTTAAGCTTAATCCATCTGTTAAGCCTATTTTGGTCATTTATTTCCAAACCCTTTTAAAATTTTTACAGATAATCATTGTATTTAATCCTGTTAAAACTTTAAAATTTAGATCTTGGTATAGGGACTGAAGTTAACATGATCTAACTTCTCCTGACATCAATTCCAGCGATGATGAAATCTGCTACAAGGACCCCGCCCCAAAACCACAGTAGACAACAGCGGCTGAGTGTCTGCATGTAGTCAGACAGGGGGAAGCAACGGGGGGAAGCAAGGGCGCAGCCTGTGCTCTCTGCTCAGGAAGGGTAGTCTCAGGTGAACGACCAAAAGCCGATCTACACAAAGCAGCAGATCCCTAGCATGCTAGTAATAGCTCCTGGTCCAAATCTTTACTTTAAAAGCCCATTGCAGAATATTTCCTGCCAGGTAACAGCTGTGTGCTAGAGATGTGGCGAGTGCAGAGCTGCACAGCGTCCATCGCCCTGTGCTCGACTCACTCTCTTCTGAGGGAGCCCTCCCCCCAAATCAGTGTGCTGCTGGTGCCTCCCCAAAAGCAGTGTGCTATGCTGGTGACTCCCCAAAATCAGGACCCCACCCTGGATCCCCCACGGCAGAGTCTCCGCTTTCCCTGGGTTAACACCCTCTCGGAGCATCTACCCCAGGCCAGGCCCAGCGTCAGAAACCACGACCAGCCCCCTCTGGCTAGGATAGGAGAGGCCTGAGGGAACGGGCCAAGAGCAGGAAGAGGAGGAGAGAGGCGAGGGAGGCAGCTAGCGCTTACTGCTGAGAAATGCATTCATGTACTCTACTGTGAGCACACACGCGTGTGCGCGGGTCACCACACAAAATACGCAGTTTACTTCTGAAAGTTGCAGCGGAGCTCAGGGGGACTAGACAGATGGCTCGGTGCTGGAGAGTCACGGCTGCTCTTGCCAGGACCCAGGCCCCTTCCCAGCACCCGCCTAGCAGCGAGAGGCCGCCTGGGATTCCAGTTCCAGACAATCTGACGCCCTCTTCTGGCCTCTGTGGGCACGGCACACGGGCACACGGGCACACGGGCACACGTGTGCACACGCCCTTTCCTACAGCAGAGCCTGTTAGTCTCGGCTGCCATTGGCCAAGATGTCTGCAACGTGAAGACTGTCGGAACCTTTTTGTGAATGGAACGGCCTGCAGCTCCCCGAGGAGCGACAGTCAGCTGCCCATCCGTGGTCTTCTGACACATTTTAGAGCCTGATAGGGAACTGGTTGAGAGTCTCTGTTCTCACTTTAACTCCAAAGCCTGACGCCCAGGAGCCAGAGTGGTTGAGACTGAAGATCAACCCTTACACCACTCATGATGAGAGAAATGCACAAGGTAGTCACTTACCACGATTCCTGACACACAAAAATCTAAATTATTGAGTCCTCTCACTAACACAGTCAACCTTTAAACAACCACTGTTGGAAAAAACAAAACAAAACAAAAAAACACCCAACTACTCACACACAACACAGAGGGGCCAAGGGGGCAGACACAGTCACTAGTTTTTAAACCGAAAACCGATGGCAGCTGAGGAGAGTGACCCTGTGACTGGGCGTGGCACTAAGGTCCTGGCACTCTCCGGGGAGCTCTGCCAGGCCCACGGGGGTGAGGCCTTCACAGGGCTTAGTGGGAGGCAATTAGGTCGCCCAGAAGCTTCCTCAGAAGGAAACTAAGGCAGTTCCATGGAACCTTGTTCAGTTCTCGGGGGATTGTTACAGAAGGGCAAGCTGCACCTCCACCCTCTGATTTCCCGTTCCACTAGATTCTGTCATCTCTGTGACAGAGTGTAGCAAAGGCAGCCTCAACCCGACCGAAACAGTGGAAGCGAAATAAGCCTCTTTTCTTTACAAGTTTGCAGCCTGGGGTATTTGTCATAACTGATATCACGATCAAACATGCACCTGTGTACCCATGCCCTCCCTGACTTAAGCTGGTGACACTGATTTATTTCAGGGGCCCAAGCCTGGGGGTAAACTGCCCTGTTCTTCTCAAGGGGCCTAGTTTGAATCACACGCATATGACCAGCCCAAATACAATTCACCGATGTACTGAGGTAGTTGAAAGCCGAGGCCACCGGTTGGGACCTCACAGAAAGGAAAGGGACACCGTTGTGGGAGCCACGTTTTAAGTGGCTTCCTAACAGGGGAGGTGGTGGCCGGAGCTGCAGATGTCAGAACCCAGGCGCAGGTCCATGGTACTGAAGACCTTCAGGAAGAGCCAGAAAATGTTGCATTATAGATAGAGAATGGAGAGGTGTGCAGACATGTTTCACAGAAATGAATAGCTACTGGCTTAAAGCACAGAGAGGGAGAGACAATTTATTTCCCTATACCGATCCAGGTATAGGGAAGTGGAACTTAGTTCAGTGTGAGGGAAACTTGCCAAGAACTGGAGAAAAGCAAAAACGGTGAATTGCTCACAGGCAGGTAAACCTCATCATGCCGAGGCAGGGACAAGTTTGGAGGCCCGAAGGCACCTGCATCAACCGGAGCCCGAGGCCCTTCCCTTGGGGATTTGGGGGGGGGGGTGAGCGCTCCCCTGCCTCCGCTGCATTCATGGAACCCCTGTGCTTCGACTCGGTGTGCTGGAACCAGGAAGCAGCAGCCCCGGACCCTCTTGCCTTTTCTGCCACCAAGTACGTGTCAGCGTGAGAGTAAAATGCTCATAGTTCAGCCCGTGCCAGGACTCACTACTGTTGGTCCCAGCTTGCCTTGCAGATGAGCAAATACAGTTGTGTTTGCGTGGTGGGGTTTCTAAGGCAGGGTGCCTGTGGGCCTGTACCATCGAAGTGCTGCAGTTCAGTGAGAGATTCCAGGCCAAACGAGCAGAGGGCCAAAGATGGAAGCCGTGGGCGAGACCGCCCTCCCAACACCAGCAGCATCTACGATGCTTCATGACTGAGCACCATGTACTAAGCTCAAGAAAAACCTCCGCACAGATTCTTTAACCCATGGAAATGTTTCAGCAGCTATCACGGCTGCTGTCATTTACAGATAATGAACCCCGAATTGTTTAACCATTAGAGTCTGCCATGACGCGGAGCGAGGAAGTGGCACAACTAAGACCCAACCCAAACAAGTTGGGTTACCAGCTGCGTCTGTGTGCTAGAGACAGAAAGAGGCAGCCAGCTGCTCTGTATGCTGGAGGGGGCAGTAACGGCAAGTGGATGGGCAAGAGGGGCTCCTACAAAGCAGCCTAGTCCTGAGCAGGGGGAAGCTGAGGAGAGTAGAGCCTCAGAGGAGAGGAGAGCCACTGAAGAGAGGAAAGCCTCTGAGGAGAGGAGAGCTGCTGAGGAGAGGAGAGCCACTGAGGAGAGGAGAGATGCTGAGGAGAGGAGAGAAGCTGAGGAGAGGAGAGCCACTGAGGAGAGGAGAGCCTCTGAGGAGAGGAGAGCCGCTGAGGAGAGGAAAGCCTCTGAGGAGAGGAGAGCCACTGAGGAGAGGAGAGCCGCTGAGGAGAGGAAAGCCTCTCAGGAGAGGAGAGCGGCTGAGGAGAGCAACACACGCAGTGAACCGTGTCTAGGAGAACAAGGGAGCCCTGAGGAGTGTCACCTCCTTCTCAAATCTGTGTTTCCCCACCCCCAGATGTAAATTTGACCTTTGTTCTCCTCTCCATTTCTCACCCTCTCCCTTTATGCACTCCCTCTGTCCCCATTTCTCCTAATCAGGTTCTTCCTTCAGTAATCTAAGGTCACAAGGTCCCTGAATTTCTGTTTTGTTCTCTGAACTCTCTTTACGTCTCTTCTCTCCCTCCCATGGTCATAAACTGTTTCTGAAGCATGTATCCTCATTTTATTTGGAGAAGGATATGTTCTTCATATTTCAAAATAAAAATATAAAGGAGTTGGACATATTCCTGACAAAACTCAACAAAAGTTAAAGCAGGTGTTTCATGGGTGCCTCGTATGTGTGACTAACACACACAGCACTCTTCCGGTTCAACAGAAGACAAGAGCCCTTAAGATTCAAACATTCCTTCCTCACCCGCCACACACACAAAACACTGAAAGCCAAAAAGCATTTAAGAAGAGACGGGAAGGTGGCTCCGTGGTTAAAAGCCTTTGCTCTTCTCCCAGAAGAGCCAAGTTCAGTTCCCGGCATCCGCAGCAGGCGACTCTGAACCACCCATACCTCCAGCTCTGTGGCTTCCAACACCTGTGGCCTCCAAGGGCACACACACACCCATCCCCACAAGCAGACACACACACACCTACAAATAGTTAAAAGTAGTAAAAGCAAATATCAAGAAAAAGCAGCTCAGGCTGGCTTGGCTCTTGCCTCCAAGCGAATGACCTGCGTTAGATCCCTGAGCCACTTGGCAGGAAGGGGAACCAACTCCCTCAAGTTGTGTTCCGACCTCCACACACACTGTGGCATATACACAGCCTTTCAGCACACACACAGATGGACAGACAAATAGACAGACGGATAGATAACAGATAGATACTTAGGTAGATAGATACCTAGATACATAGAGAGACAGACAGACATGTAATATTCATTCCCCTGGTCATTAGAGAAGCATAACTGAAACCACAACAGAATGGCTAAAACTGAAATGGACGACAAAGCCACGTGCTGGCGAAGATGTGACACAGATAGAGCTGGCACACCGGTGCCATGGCTAACAGAGTTAGCCTGCTCCCTGGAAACACTGTGGTAGTCTCCCACCCCAGTGCTGACCAGGAGCGGCACATCGTTCAGGCCCTGTATGCCAGCACTGACTGGCTTAGTCATAATGGCGGGGGCGGGGGGAAGAAATGCCCAAATTTTAAATATCAGAGTGGTATACCAGTAAAGTGGAATAGTACAAGCAAATTGTAACACATACAAGAGCCCGGAGGAGGCCCCAAAGATGTCCTACTCTGTGAAAAAAGCCAGACACAAGAAGTTGTACAATATGAAACCCTCAAAAAGACAGTGAGTGACTGGAACTGGGTGGGCACAGGGAAGGGAGGCAAAGGGCAGCTCCGGACTTCCCACATGACAGAGGGTGACAGGAGCGCCCCTGCTCCCCTGGCTATCAATATTTCTTGAAGTAAAAACCTAAAATGAGTGAATCGTAAGTAAACTACTGTTTAATTAGAAAAAAGTAAACGGCCATATTTGTCCGTGGCACTCGGCGGAGCCTGATCTCCACGGATCAGTGGCTCGTCAGAAACGCTACAGAAGAAACACAGAAGAAACGCTTGGAAGCCACGGGCTTCCTCTGGCTGCTGTGTCTGCGGTTGCTGGGAGGCGGGCAGGGACGTGGGGCGGCTGCTCCATGCCTCACAGCAGCCAGACCCTTCCCGGCCAGGGTAGCGTGGCAAAGTGTTTGATGCTGGCTGATAAGACACTCCCTGGCTGCAGCAGGGAGAACTGGTTCAGCCTCGGGGACAAACTCTCCTAAACACAACATGAAATCAACCTGAAGCTGGAGCCTCAGTTTGGCTGTATTTGGAGGGAGGAACGGCCTGGCACACCTTTTGTTCTTGGCTCCTTTCCCTTGCTGTGACAAGCACCATGCCCGAAAGCGACGGAAGGAAAGGGTTTATTTTAGTTCACAGATCAAGTCCATCACTAGTCCTGTCAGGGAAGGGATTCAAGCAGAGTCTTGGAGCAGAAACCATGGAGGATCGCTGCTTCGCTGGTTTCCTTACGCAGCCCAGGACCCCCGGCCTGGGGATGGTGCCACCCACAGTGGGCAGGCCCGCCTGGGTCTGTTACAACCAGGACAACCCCTCTACATACGCCCACAGGCCAATCTGATCTTGACAATCCTTCAAAACAGATTTCCTGTCCAGGTGGCTCTAGGCTGTGTTAACTGACAGTTAGGACTGGCTGTACTGTTTCTCATTTTAAAATAATAATAAACCGTTAACTAATCACTTATTCATCATTTGGGGCAGGGACACAGCACCACAGGGCACACAGGAGGTCAGAGGAGAATGCGGTGGGGCCAGCTCTCTCCTTCCACCTTTGCGAGGTTCCAGGGACTGAACCGCCAGCGGACCAGCGTCACGGCCAGGGCCTTACCCACTGAGCCATCTTGCCAAGCAACAGCCTAACTGGGACACACACTTTCCACACCTGCGCTCACACCCGAGTGAGGAGAAGCTGGTCCCTGCGCACGAATGTTTCCAGTAGTGCCCTTCACGTCAGCCGAGAAGCTGAACGCCCAGCAGCCGGCCGTGGACAACGCGCGCTCCGTGCACACACCAAGACGGCTGTGAAAAGCTGAGGTGCTGGGTCACACGACAGAGCGAATGCGCCTGGGAGCAGTGTTTAAGCGAAAGACGCCCGTCACAGAGGCTGCACAAACACAGGTGGCAGAGGCTGCACACTCGCTCTACCACAGGAGAGAGGCGCCGTCAGTATACACAGAACACTCCACGCGCCCGTGTCCCCACGTTACACTTGTCACACTTGTAAGTTTAAAAGTAAGCTTCATGGGTTTTGTTGCCTATGATTCATCATGTGTGGGGGCATGTTTGCATGTGAGTGGGCACATGTGTAAGTGTGAGGAAATGTGTGTGTGTGTGTGCTCCTGCACAGGCCTAATCTGTCCCCTCTCTTCATTCTTGCTCCCTCAATGCCAGGAACTGACTCCAGGGCCCCGTGTGTGTTGTGCAAATGCTCTGGCGCGGCCTCAGGTCTGGAGACTCTTGCTTTTCCCTGGGTTAGACCATTTCAGATACAGGCAGCGCAATCAAATATGACATTCACTTTAGAATCAAACTCTAGCTATCTCAAAAAGTGCTGGGGCTAACACCTGTTGGTTTGTGTGGAATCTGTCTTCAGTGTTAACAATTCTGGCTAACGGTTTAAAACCAAACACCTGCCAGATATAGTGGCACACACCTGTAATCCCTGCACTCAGGAGGCTGGTTCAGGAGGACTGCAGTTTGAGGTCAGCCAGCTACACTGTGAGACAATCTCAAAAGGAAAAAAAAAAAAATCAACAGCGGAGGGGCTGAACATGAGCAAAGGATATTAATCCACAAAATCGTCATAATGAAACCCATCAGGTTGTGTGCTAATTAAAAATTAATTTGAACAAAAAGGAAAACACAGTGAGATAGTGCAGTGGGAAAGGGCACAAGTGTGAGTATGGCTGCCTCTTAAACTGGACCTCTCTGTTGAAGTTATTTTTACAAAACTGTGTTTGTTTCCCAGTTTCTCTCCTAACCTGGCTATCACACAAATAATTGAGACTCTATATTTGTTTAATAATAAGCTTCACAGCACAAGAATTGAGCAGTTATTACTCTATTCTTAACCCTCTAAGCAAATTTGGCTTCCTCCCAAAGATACTTGCATTTTGTAGCTTTCCTGTTCCAACTCTCTCTCCTGGTCCCTCTGGACCTCTGCCCATGGCTGAATCCCTCACTTCCTCCTTTAACTCCTCCTCCCCTGGCAGGCAGAAAGGCCAGCCATACTGTCTCTCCTGCTCAGCGATTGGCTGTAAGCTGCTTTGTTGGCATATCAGGGGACAACTGAGGAGCAGTATTTGCATAACATTGAGACAGAAGAGGCTCAGAATGAGGACTGCAATCAGATATGAGGGTACAGAAATCAGCGTTTGAATTACACCGTAACCTTATTCCTACACATCTCTCCAAGCCTTACTCACCAGCCCTACCTTCCGCCATTCCCTCACTGTCAATACGTCTGATTAATACATCATCTACAGAGCGTCAGCTCTAGGGCATGCAATGGCATGACGGGAACCATTACACAAGGAGCCCACCGTCCCATTTGGGCCAGTGCTACCCGATGGTCTTATGAAATATAACCAAGTCCTTTATTTCCAAAACTGGATCCTTGACAACATAAGAGATTCACACTAAGTGCACTGTGGCCATGGTCAAAGTCAGGATTACTCCGGGGAAATGGCTCTGTCTACACGAGTGTTCCAAAGAAAGCCAGCAGAAACCGGGCAGCAAAGCAAAGCACCGAGGAAGAACAGATGATAGAACTGTCTACACGAGCGTTCCAAAGAAAGCCAGCAGAAACCGGGCAGCAAAGCAAAGCACCGAGGAAGAACAGATGATAGAACTGTCTACACGAGCGTTCCAAAGAAAGCCAGCAGAAACCGGGCAGCAAAGCAAAGCACCGAGGAAGAACAGATGATAGAACTGTCTACACGAGCGTTCCAAAGAAAGCCAGCAGAAACCGGGCAGCAAAGCAAAGTACCGAGGAAGAACAGATGATAGAATTGGCAAACCAGAGGTTCTCAACCTGGGGGCCATGACCCCACCGGGGTCCAACAGCTCTTCACAGGGGTCACAGTTCGCCTACCCTGCCTATCAGATGTTTACATTATGATTCATAACAGTGGCAAAATTACAGGGAGCAACAAAATAGTGTATGCAGATGGATGGTGGTGGTGCACACCCTCGGGAGGCAGAGGCAGGCCGATCTCTGTGAGCGCGAAGCTAGCCTGGTCTATAGAGCAAGTTCTAGGACAGCCATGGCTACACAAAGAAACCCTGTCTCAAAAAAAAAAAAAAAAAAAAAAGCAAAAATGATGACGACGACGATCTTAGGGTTGTGGTCACCACAGCATGAGGAACTGTATTAAAGGGTCGCAGGGTCAGAAATGAACAAAAAAGAGGTTGAGAAGAATAGAGCACATGTCACAAATGGAAGTGGGGACCAGCCAGTGGTCCAGACAGCGCACTAAGAACGTCAAACACATCACTGCACTTCATCTCCGAAGCAATTCTACAGAACACACATAATTGCCCTCACTTTAGACGTGAGCTCAGTGAGGTTATCTGCCCATGACCGTGCGGCCAGCTAGCATTGCCCGAGCAGCAAAAACAGCTGAGTCATAATGACCGTACACAGCAGGGTGTGCGTAGGGGAGTGTGGGGAAAATTCTAGAAGGAAAATGCATGCTGTATTTATTTCCCTAGTCTTCATTCTTTTGTGTGTGATGTAAACGAACACAGCTCAGCATCACGGATACATGTGCAGAACATACATGTGTACCTCCTGTGCTCCTGGATGCGGCACGCCATTATCTGAGAACGGCAGCCTTTGCCATCTTAGTCCCAGCCGCTGTGGAGAGCCTCAAGAATCCTGCAACAGGACTGAGCCTGTGAACAGCTGATGCCCCTCACAGGACAGGAGCGATCACCAGGCCCTCGCCTGAGGGCCAGCCACTCCCTGCCGCGCCACTGCCCAGCGCCGTAACTCTGCCGCTCCTGAGTGGTGCTGGGAGGTGCCAGGGCAGAGGCTCTCGGCTGTCCTAACGCTGCAACCCTTTATACAACGCTGCCATAAAACTGTTTCCGTTGCTACCTCCTAACTGTAATTCTGCGGCTCTTGTGAATCATGATGTAAATATCTGACATGCAGATGGCCCTCGGCAAGCCCTGTAAGAGGCCATGCGACCCCAAAGGGGTCTCGACCCCCAGGTTGAGAGCCGCTGTGCTGGAAGAGGCCCCCCTCAGGGTGGACTGCGCTGCGTAGAGGCAGTCATGGAGACGCTGTGGGCAAGCTGGAGCGGACCTCGGCGGCCGCCTCGTTTCTGCGGTATCTTCGATGCTCCATGGGGTGTGAACAGACATTTGTTCACGTCTCCCCACGAAAAGGGAACACTCACTTTTTTTGTGGCAGGACACTAACTCAGAAAGGTCAAGAGATGGCTGTACACCACAGTTCAATGTGGTGGAGAGCCACGTCTGCAGGAACGGCTTCCACAGTTACTGCGGTGTCACAGGACCAGCCCCAACCTGCTCAAGCACCGTGCGGCAAGGCCCAGGTAGTGTGACCAAAACTGGCTCCTCGCTTCCTGCCCTTCCTGGGGTTTTCACAACAAACCTCCATCAACCTGGTCACTGAGCTTGAAATGCCAAACATATCACCTCATGCTAGATGCTGCAAACACCCAAAGCCAGGCTTAAAGTTAGCTGAGCCATCCTGAGAGTCAGGTACAGCACCGAGCACCCAGCCCAGGGCTTTATGCACAGGCCATGGCGTAACTCACGCACACGGGTGAACGGTTCCTTCTCTGGGAAAGGCAAGCAATGTGGAGAGTGGAGGAACAGCCCTCTGCCACCTGAGGAGCCCCCACGGGTTGCCCCAGTCTCACCTAACAAGCAGTCAGGAGCTGTGGAGACAGCTCAGTGGGTAATTATGCATGCTTCCAAACCTGAGGACCCCATCAGTTCACGGACCCACACGGTAGAAGGAGGGAGCCAACACCCTTAAACTGTCCTCGGCCTACACACGTGTGCCAGGGCTTGTATGAGCACATGCACAAAATGAATGCATGTAATTTCAACCTTTTTTAGCATTTTAAAATTTCATAGTAGGCATCTAAGATCTCGTAGGCTGGGTGTGGTGGTGCACATTTTAATCCCATCACGGGAAAGGCAGAGGCAGGCAGATCTCTGTGAGTTCAAGTCTGCCGTGGTCTACAAAGCAAGCTCCAGGCCCACCAGAACAACGGAGGAGACCCTGTCTCAAAAACTAATAATAATAAACAAACAAAATAAAGATTGAAAGCTCATCTTGTTTTAGCAGCCCTCTCATGAAGCCCTCACACAGCTTGGGACCCTGCGTCCTCTTGGCCTGGGGAGCGCTTAGCTGGTTCTCCTCACTTCAGCTAAGTCTTTGCACCAGGGACACATCCGCTCTCCAACCGATGCTCTTTCCTCCTTATCTGATAAAGCTCATCAGAAGCACCTGGTGTTGTGATAACATTTCAGGCAGAGTCCTCGCACAAACAAGCTCTGTGGAACTGGAAGGCCTGGAAGCCGGAGTGGGTGGCTCCCCGCTAAGACTGCCAGCTAAGACTGCCAGCTAAGGCGGCCTAGAAGTTCAAATGCAGCTCTGAGCGGATTAGGAATAATTGCTTCCATTCATTGTAACCCCTAGAATAGCACTATTCACACCAAAATATGATTTAAAAGAAAAGCACTCGAATTAAAAAGCCAGCATGCAGCCCTCTCTCCAGCCTCCTTGCCCCTGAGGGCGGCTCTGTCCTCACCGGCACCCTCCTGTCACCTGCAGCTGGTCACTCCTGACTGTGCTCCCACCTTCCTCATACTCCCTTCTCCTCTTGCTCCCACCTTCCTCATAGCCCCTTCTCCTCTTCCTTCTGCCTTCAGAGACTGTACATACAAGCACATCTTACGTATTTAACAAGAGTTGATGCCATAGACGCTCATGAGACTGAGGCAGGCAGATCTCTGTGAGTTCAAGACCAGCCTGGTCTTCAGAGTTTAGGAGAAGGAGGAAGAAAGAAGAAAGGAGGGAGGGAGGATGGCTCAAGTCTTCACAGATTGGACCCTGGAAGGAGATATTCCAGGCAGTAAGGACAGAGAGGCTGGCCCAGCAGCCACTGGGGTCATTTCACCTGCACAGCCATCCCTCAGCGACCCCTGGCATGAAGGTGGAATCAGCCCGTGACCCCACCCATTCCGTGCAACCAGGATATGATCCTCGTGGAAAAGGAGCAAATCGTTCCTGGGCCAGAGGAGGCTGCGCAGAAGAGAAATCCTTGACAAAAGGAGAGACAGACCCTGCAGGAGTGACTGGAGATAGATAATTCATGTGCTCTTATTTCTATTTCTCATTTCCACTCCGAGCCGAGAGAAACATAACTGCAAAGCTTGAGTAGTCTTTCAAGCAGCAGTTTACATTGCCTCTGAGCAGAGTACAGAGCGCAAGGGTCTCCTCCAGGACCGAGGTCCAGAAAACTAGTGTGGACTCTGCATCCTGGTGATTTACAACAGGAAGCCAAGACAGTCATCCTCTGCCCCGGCTAAGCCAGTGTCATCAATGCATCACAGTGCAGGGTTCACGAAACCCTGCTGGGAAAGCCACGTCTGGCCAGGTGGAGGGAACTGGGCTGGACCCATTACAGAGCTAACAAAAATGTCCCTTCACGTTTGCCCAGCAAGGGTCAATTTACGCACTTAAAACCAAATTCAAATGAGGACCGTTTCCCTTTTTCCATGTAAATTAGCCAGGGTGGCAAGGCAGAGCATTTCCTCACAGAAAGGCTCCCTTTCAAAGGAAGGCAAAGAACCATTTGTAGCTGCCCACCTCCCATCCACAGCTGCTATTGAAATTCTGAGGCGAGGTTCTATTGTAGAACTGTGTCTCACCTACTAAAATTAAAACCGGCTTTGCAAGCAACAGGCAAATCTAGACAAATGAAACCCAGAAAGACCGATACTGTGCACTCTTGCCCACAAGCTTACGAACCGGAGGCGACATTCCTCCAACGCCTGAGCAGCAGCAAGAGGAGAGGCGGGAACCATGAGGGTACACC
Source organism: Rhombomys opimus (assembly GCA_010120015.1). NCBI lineage: Eukaryota > Metazoa > Chordata > Mammalia > Rodentia > Muridae > Rhombomys > Rhombomys opimus. Next base: position 2,740,881 of record REGO01000124.1, read on the forward strand.
CACACACTGGAGGAGTGGCAGTGCCAGGGCAAGAGGTGTGAGCAATGCCAGCCACTCTCACGAAGTCCAAGCCAAGAACGCCAACAGATGGAGAGAATGTAACACAGCTTCACGGAGCAGGACCGAGAAAGCCGTGCTCCCCCTTCATGTCAGCCGGGCGTGCTCACACTTCAGTGTGTCAGCCGGGCCTCAGATAACGGAACCCCAAGTGTGCTGCTGGGCCCCTGAGCCTGAGCTGCCCTGCCGGAAGGGTGGTCTCCAGCCTCCCCCCGCCCCCGCCTTGGTCTCTCAATCCTCTTGATTCCTCCTCTTCCTCAGCACAGACAGGCCTCCATGGAGCTCCCTTAGGTGACTGAATTGGGTACCCACCAGGGGGCCACAGCTGCCTTCACTCCTCTGAAATTCCATTACCCAAGAGAAACCAGACTCTTCCAGAGAGGATGGAGACTAGAACCCGCACTGAAGAACACTGCGTGGTCTTCAGCCTTGATCGCGTGCTCCCCAGGGCTGCCGCATCTCCACCTTCCTCTCCTCTACGAGGAGGGAACTGATGTTTCAACCACAGACACTGAGATGCCGTGTGCTCTGAGGAGACTGTGTGAACAAGAGAGCAAGAGCCAGGGAAGCCAGCAGCAGTGCCTTAGACCATTGCAAATGTGCTTGGATTTTGCATGCCCTCCTCTCAGAAGACCCAGAGGAGCCACGGATCCATGGGTGCCCAGAACAGGCTCCAGGCCTCGGCCCGCGACTCCTCCTGTCGCCTGGCTGACAGGCTGCTCGGCTGCCGCACACTGGGCCAGGACGCACACAGGCGTGTCAGCAAACTCACGACTGCCAGCGTTTCCTCCACAGAAGTGACCACTTTCCAAGTGCCGAAGGCATGACCAGGGAAGCCAGCGCTGCCGGGCCACCGGGCTGCCTGATAAACTTACTGAGAAGGTAAAGAAGGGGCACATGAGATACCAGGAAAAGCCCTTCCAGCCCTGCCTCCCATCCTCCACGCTAGGGCAAAAGCAGGCAGCCATCTTGCTCTACAGCTCACGACCCACAGCCAGCAGGCGAGCAGAGATTTGCACATACAGTTGCACACACACAACATACTTACCAACATACTTACATGCACACACTATACACAATCACACACACAAAATAAAAGCTTCTTGTTGCCATTTTACACTAAGACATCAGCTCCAGCTCATTGCTGTTTTACCTTGCTGTTTCCGTACTGGGCAGGCCTGGTTTTGTTTATTTTCTTAATGTGATTTTTTGAGAGACTGGATTTCCTCTGTCTATAACCACATTTCAGAACCTAAGCGCACAAGCAACTCCCTTTGGCTACTTCTCTTCCAAAAATTCCCCACACCTGGGCATTTAGTGATGCAGATACCATCAGGGTTCAAGTTGCATAAGCAGGAGGCTTGTTGCAAGCACAAAGCCGCCCAAGGCTTCATGAAGGATACACACACAAACCAGGATGGCCGCCCACAGCCACGCCACTAAGCGCAGCTCCTCCTTCCCAGATGAACCCTAACCCAACCCTAGCCCTATGAAGCCATCCCAGCCCATCTGGGCTCCCAGGGCAGGACATTCCTGAGGCTGGCTCAACCTCTCCCAGTGTTCTGTCAGGCTCGGTCCTCTGCAAGCAAACACAAGCTTAAGCGCCTCCCTCGGAGCACAGCCAGCTCAGACTGGATCTCAGCAGCTGAAGGCAGCTTTGGAGGCTACCCTGCACCTTATTCTTCAGAAGAAGCTTCCAAACCACTTCCAAGCATTTGTAAAGCAAACATCACCACCCACCAGGCGTGTTTGCTTTCTTCTGAAATTGCTGTATTTACCGTGAAAACCACAGACTATAAACAAAGGCGCCTGATCTGAAGCGACCTTCAAACCGCTGGGTCATAGTGTCAGCACCTGGAGAAGGTGGCAGTTGACTTGTGTCTAGGAGATACACTAGAATACACATTTTGTAAATCTATCTTTCATCTAAAACTTTCCTTACAAACGATAAGGGTCATGTAGCTTCAAAGAGGTGCATGGGACCTTCACGAACGAAACAGAACCTTGAGGCACAGGACACCAGTGTTTCCACTCAAGCCAGCACTTTGTAGGGGGGCAGGACTGCCCAAGAGACTCCCCAGTCAGCACCGCCTATTCCCATTGCCCTGAGCTACCTCCCAGAACGTGACGGGAGACCCTGTTGTTGAAGAGACACACACTTCTCACACAGAGCTGGGGAGAATCCCCTGACCTGCCCTGGACACCTCCCTGAGGACAACTCTCAGGTCCCAGAAGATGCTGAGCTCGCTGTGGAGGCAGACAAGCCATGAACCATCTAAACGGCTCAAGAGCCCACAAGCCACCGTGACTGGCCCAGCAAGGGCTCTCATGGTGCAGTCAGTGGTGCTCTTATCGTGGGGTGACCTACAGCTGTCCACTTTGACTTCAGTCCCATTCAAGGAGGGAAATTCTTGTCTGGTTCTCTAAACCCAGCCATCTACCGATGGCTGGAGAGGTCACAGGACCCAGGGGGAACCTAGTACTGGCATTTTCTTATACCAGTTTCTAACTGTGTTCTGAATGCACATCCTTAAACTCACGGTTACGCGTAGCTCTCATCCCTCACCAAAGAAGCTTCTGTCTGCAGCAGACGAAGCACCACAGAGATGCACAGCTGTTCAAACCATAGTGACCCCGAGTAATACAGCTAAGTCTGGAGAAGACAGCAAAAGTGCTGCTCAGCAGTGTCTTCTAGACAGCAGGGAAGCTGCTCCCCTGAACAACATGGTTGGCTAAGCGAGACCAGAATGACGGTAACTCCAGCCGACATGTCAGATGGGAAGAGGAGCTATCCCAAAGGTCCACTCCTAGACAAAGAGCTACAAGCAATTAACAACTTGAGAGAGAGAGAACCATTTTCTCCAGGATAGATCTCTGATAGGTTCTTTGATCCCAAGTGACACTCAGCAGGTAAATATATGAAGGGGAGGGGTCCAGCAATATTAAACAGGCAGATCACAGATTTGTGAGAGGGACACAAAAGAAGGTGAATGAGAAAGGGAGGGCTGAGAGCAATGTGAACACAGCACTCCTGCATGAATGCCCAAAACCAACCAAACGCCAAACTATTAATAAACAGGGATGCAACATTCTCCCTCCCACTGGACATACTTTGATGTATGCTGTACACACATTAGGAAGAATTTAAGAACTGAAATTCAGCATTTCCCAATATGCCTATCCTGGCGCTGGAGAGATGGCTCTACTGTTAGGAGCCCTGGCTGTTCTTGCAGAAAATCCAGGTTCAGTGCTCAGCACCTGACTGGCTCACAACCACCTTCAGCTCCACAGGATCCAACACCCTTCTCTGGCCTCCACAGGCACCTGTGTGCACACACCTACCCACCCACACAGCACGCAAACAAATCTTGCATCATGTCTGTGTACCCCAAGAGCATCTGGCACCCCCAGAGGCCAGGAGAAAGTGTTGGACCCCTGGAACTGGAGTCTCAGGTGGTTGTGAGCCACCTGTGGGTGCTGGGCATCTAACCCAGATTGTGCGGAAGAGCAGCCAGCATCCTTAACCACTGAGCCATCGCTCCAGCCCCAAAACAAATCCTTTTAACCATGTCTGTAGAATAAGTTCAAAGGGGCTCTAGAGATGGTTTTATTTAGTCTCAGCTCCATCACTTAGCAACTATTAAGTGAAAGCTAAACAAACCCTTGAGGTGTAAGTCGTTGATGGTGTGTGGCCCGCTCCTTTGAACTGCAACATTCTCTCCAAATTGAAACATTTGCGCAGGAGCCTCAGCCAGTAAACTGGAAATAAACTAAGGTCCAGAGTAAGAGCCCGGACGATTCCTGAGGGTCCCTCCCACCACTACAAAAGGGATTAAACAGGGGCTGGCGGTGGAGACTGCGCAGCCAAACTGTAGCAAGAAAGATGTCCCAGCGCCACCCATGCTCAGGTGGGCTCTTCGGAGACGGAGCTGCTGTGAGTTACCCCCCTCCTTGTAAGTAACCGTTCGCCCGCACCCCTGCCAGCAGCCCCAGTAGAAACTCACTGCTCCCCACACTGCACGCTGGTGGACGCTGGTCTGCGTGTGTTTCCTTTCTGGGTGGGTACACACACGTGCTGTGTCTCCCCGGGAAAAGTCTGGACACGACCGGAACAGTTCTGGGTCTGTTCTGAAGGTGTGGCCTTTGCATTTCTGTTTCAGCAGCTAATAAAATTTTACTGAAATTCAGTTCATTAGGTTAAACAGGATTAAATACTTCAATGATCTAAAGCAGACGATTCAGTAAGGACTAGAGAAATACCAGTTGTTGAGAGATCGTTTGTCCTAATCAGTTGTTGATTCTGCCTTCTGATCCCCTGCTCCAGACCAGGTCCACAGCGGCGGCTCTGGACGCTTCCATCTCGGCAGCGGCAGCTTGGTGCTTCCTTCTCCACTGCACTCAGTGGAGCCTGAGCCCCTCACGGCGCAGGAGGGGCACAGGGAGGCCCAGGATGTGCATGCCAGTCATTGCCACTGGAGAACAGCAGCCAGGGGAGGGCACACCCTGAAAGCCGTCCTGTGAGCTAGGCAGTAATAACAATGTCTGAACTCCTCGCAGGCCTGAAATCCAGGCCCTCCAGGACAACCGAAAAGCACCGGCGGCCCTCGAAGCCCAGGGTTAAATCTCCATCCACCCACATCCTCCTCTGCAGCTTTTCATTCAGCCCTTATCTCTTCCCACCGGGGCTGTAATTATTCGTGTACGCCTCTTATCTCCCTCATTAGGTTAGGAACTCCTGAGAACAGCATTTAGCTCCGACTCCTCGGCAGTGCAGCAACAAGCACATGCTGAGCATGAGGACTGTCTCCAAGACACACTGGCGGGGCAGGCCCCAAGCCCCCGCCTCGCTCGCTGACTGCAGAACCACACTCATGGAATTCCCATCCTAAAACTCAGATTGCACTTGGCGAAACAGGATGATGCTAGATCACGTGAGACCACATGACAACCATTCCAAGCACTCAAAACTGAGTTTCCACATTTAACACGTTTTTAAAGACTTGCTTTGGAGTTGGAGAGACGGCTCAGCACCCCGAGAGCACTGGCTCCTCCTGCAGAAGGCCCAGGATCGGTTCCCGCTCTCTGTAACTCCGGGCCAACACATCCAACGCCCTCTTCTGGCCTCTGTAGGCACTGCACACATACATACATATACCTGCAGGCAAATACTCAAATACACAAAACATATTTTAAAAAAAGAAAAAGGATTTATTTTAATTGTACACATTTGTGTGGTCCATGGAGGCCATAAGAGTGTGTCAAATCCTCTGGAATTACAAGTGATTGTGAGCCACCCAATGTGTGTGCTGGGAACCTAACTCAGGTCTTGTACAAGAGAGCTTAACTGTTTGAGCCAGCTCCCAAAATTGTTTCTAACTCTCAGTGTTACTATTAAAATGCTCAGATAATGCTATTTACTCAGTAATTAGTAGGAATTTAAACCAATAACTTATGCACAGGCACAGTTTGAAAGGGTAGATTGTGACACATGAACTTACAAAATTTTTTTATTTATTATTGTATGCATGTATTTGTGTGTGTGTGTGTGCGTGTGTGTGCATAAGTATATATATGCAGGTGTGTCTGTGGGTCTGTGGGTTCAGCCGTGCATGCCACAGCGCACCTGTGGAGTAAGAGGACGGCTTTCAGAATTGGTTCTTGCCTTCAGTCTGGCTGAGGCGGGTCTCTCCTGCCCCCTGCCTATCACTCCAGCTTCCAGCACTTTTACTCACAGCCATCTTGCTAGCCCCTCACTTCTTTCTCACCAAGGGGGTGGTTAAACTTTACAATCAAATCTGCAAGGTAACCAAAGTACATACAGTATTACTTTTGCAGACACACAATTCATTGTGAATGTGGCTTTCAAACAGCGATGGGACTTCCACAACAGCCCTTTCCTTGTCACTCAAAACCACAAGAGTCTCCTTCTAATGAACACAGTGCTTGAGATTGACTGACTGACTGACTGACTGACTGATTTGCTGTGTACGTATGGGTGCTTCGCCTGCACATGTGTCTGTGCATCACCTGTGTGCCCGGAGCCCATGGAGGCTGGAAGAGCCACTGATCCCCTAGAACTGGAGTTATAGATGGCTGTGAGGAACCAGGTAGGTGCTGGGAGCAGCCAGTGTGCTTACCCACTGGGTAAGCACTTTAAGACGCACAGACATCTGCAATCTTGAGTCCACGGGCACTGGAATCCGCTTCTCACCCTTCAGCTCTTCTCTGGAATCTCAGTGAAGAACATAAACTCGTTATTATCCAATTTACACGGCCAGGGGTTCAATGCCAGGGGATCAGCGACACACAACAGTTACTAGGATGGCTTTCACACCTACAGCCAAGGCAACAGCCCAGTAAAGACTGTTTAAAGGCCCTAATGTAGATCCATGCAGCTGCTGGTTTGGAATATATTGCAACTTTCTAAAGTTCTTTGAGCAACAAATTATTGCATCAGAGTTTGGGGTCACTGAAAATTTGAAGGAAGAAATTCTCTGGAGCCATAAATACGGTCTCCAAGACCAAAACGGCTTCTTTCCAGAATAAATTCACCTTCACCCTGTTTAGTCCTCGGTGCATATTAGGTGTCAAACTCAGCAGCCAGGACCTTGGCAGAAAGCAACCAAGGCAGCGTGTCAGCAGAGACTGCCTGAGGAGCTTGCGGGTGGTGGCAATGAAAGAGTTCGAACCTATCGAGACCTCAAGGAAAGAGCGCAAGGGCATCACTTGAGACAGACACTGGCTGCAGGGAAAGACTCAGGTTCTTTCCTGTGACGTGGAGGTCGAAGGCAGACTTTCCAGACAAGCAACATTCAAAGACCAGGAAGGCCTTTGAACCATGAGCCATGGATCTGGTCTCAGCTCCGCCTCAAAGGTCAGTGGCGGAATGGCCTTATGACCCGCAGATTTCTGACTCCAAATCTGAATAGCAACAACCTCCAACGACAAAATAATAAAGCCTTGGGAGCCTGAAGCATGAAGCTGCAAGGAACTATCAAATGCCCCGTAAAGTAGGTTGGCTGATTTCAGACTTGTAATCGTTCGACCCTTAGGGTCTTCGCGTACAAAGAGTAAAGCAAAACCATGAGCGCAGGGTCAGCACTGACCCCTCCAGTGCTACCAGGCAAGTCTCGAGGGCGGCCTGGGAAACCTGGGCCTGTCTCAGGGTAAAATAAAGAGCGATGCAAACCCAAATCTGAAGAAACTCCACAGAGCAAGTGGAGCTCAAGAAGGCGGCGAGTGTGACCCAGCAGTGTTCGAAGGACTGGCAAGTTCAGCCACCTGGGGCTGAGGAGGGACTGCGTGGGCGGAGTGTCCGCCACACCAGCATGAGGACCGGAGTTTGAATCCTCAGCTCCTGTGTCAAAAGCTGGGGTGGCAGTGTCCATCTGTACCTAGGGACAGTTGGCCTCAAAGACAGAGGTTAACTATGCTGGCTGAAATGAGAGGTTCCAGGTTCAGCAAAAGAGCTGCTTCAAAACAACATAATGGAAAGAAATACAGGAAGACACATAATATTGACTTCTGGCCTGCACACACACACACACACAAAGTCCTCATTTGTGTGTCTGGGTGTGTAACCTTCATGACTGGAGGCACATAGTAAGGCTGTGCCTTCAAAATGCTCTCTGTAGTTACCAGAAAAGGAATCAAGTTGAACTGTCAGTCACTCCTAAGCCCCTAATTTTCCACCACCTGCTTTTTACATTGCACAGAGCAGAAACTCTTCCTTTAAGTTCCAGCTCCCGAGGCGTCCTGAATGTGACCTTTAAACACTTGTCACTCGCCAGGAGCGGCCCTGTGTTGGACTTGGTGGGTTATGAAATAGGCAAGGGTCAACAATTGCAGCATCTCAAGAGTTGAAACATTCCAGTGCAAAAGCCCAACCTTGGGTCAGGGGCCATGTCCTCTCCCTGGCCCTCCTGGGGACAGGCTCCCTGGCTTTACCTCACCCTTAGGGTTTCAGAAGGACACATAAGCTGCCCTTACTTTCATGGACGTCAGCTTCTCCTACTGACACGCACAGGCTGCTGTACAACTCCAGGTTTTTCAAAAACAGGAAAAACATAAAAGGGAGTAGGAGGGCTGGAGAGATGGCTCAGAGGTTAAGAGCACTGTCTGTTCTTCCAAAGGTCCTGAGTTCAATTCCCAGCAACCACATGGTGGCTCACAACCATCTATAATGAAATCTGGTGCCCTCTTCTGTTGTGTAGCAGAATACTGTATAAATAATAAATAAATAAATCTTTAAAAAAAAAAAAAAAAAAAAGGGAGTAGGAAAGAAAACAGTGTAAAGCCAACACAGGATAAATGAAAGTGACTATCCCGTTTAACCCCAAGAATGTGAAATCACTCATCAGAAAAGGAGAGCAGTAATGATCACGTTGACCTTACGGCCTGCGTGACACCGAGAAGAGCATGACCTCTGTGGCATGTGTCTCCAGACTAACCCCAACAGCAACCACAGCGCCGAGGGAGCCAACCAAAGAAACTCAATAAAATGTCTGGTCATACTCTTCTAAGTATCAGGGGCAGAAGCAAGAGAGACTGAAGAAGTATCACAACCCCGAGAAAACAAGAGAGCAGGTGACCAAAGGCAGCAGATGGAGGGGCGGGGGACGAAGAACCAGTGCAATGCAAATGAGGCCTGGCCTCAGGAACCGGCTGCACACCCAGCAGAGCCTCAGTGTGGACCAGTGTGTGTGTGTGTGTGTGTGTGTGTGTGTGTGTGTGTGTGGCGCACGCTTCGGGGCTTCCCCACCACTGTCAGCTTCCCTGGGTTTGGAACCACTAGGAATCACACATCTGGACACGTCTGTGGCGTTTCCAGAGAGGTTCACTGAGGGAGGAAGACCCAACCTGAAGGAGGCTCATGCCGAGCAAACCGATGAGGAAAAGCGACAGTCGGCGGAGAGCCCACATCCCCCCTTCTTGGCTTACTGGCCTGCCCAGGCGTGGATGAGCGCCCTCACACTCATTCCTACGTCACAGATGTGGGCGGGACACTCACATGCCTACATGATGGACTCCAGCTGTTCCCGCCATCAGGCCTTGCCTGACTCAATAGGCTGAAGCCTCAAGCCATGAGCCAGAGTAAACTCTTCCTCTCTTGGATCATTTCTTCTAGGGTTTTTTGTCATAACAGCGAGAAAAAGAGCCAACACAGGCGCAGTATTTAAGGAAATGGAATAGGGCGGAATTCTCTGTGCCATCTTAACAACTCTCCCGTACAAGCACCTGGGTCCCAGAGTCTTAAGATTATTTCTTGAGAATGGAGTGTGGGCATGGCGTCCCACACAGTAATCCCCACGTGTGGAGGTGGGAACAGGGCTGTCAAAGCCAGGACACCCTCGGCTACCTGTCAGGTTGAGCCCACCCTGCACTATACAAATCTCCAAATAAAACAGTTGTTTTAAACCCCATGTAAGTAGACTAAATAAAACAATGCAATTTGTAAAGAACTTTAACTCACTTCAGACAAAACCACTCTGTTTCCCTTCCCATCACCCCCATGTGCGGCTTCCACTGAAATAACTGTCCACCAGGCTTCGAGGAATGCTGGAACCTTGTTTAGTTACAACTTGGTTTTCTCTGCTGCTAGGACAACTGAGATGCCATGGTCCTCCAAGCCAGACCACCCCTTCCTCGTCAGACCACCGGTCCTTGCTTGCAGATCATCCGGGCTGCCGGACTGCTGACGCTCCTGAGGGAGGTCAGGGTCCTGAGCGGCCAGCCAGTGGCCTCCATTTCCTGACTGCGAGTGGCCTGGAGGTCTCCAGGAGGAAAATGAGTACACAGACTGGGGAAGGCTAAAGTCCGGGGACCCCGTGTGCCCAGACACGAGGGGTCACCCACGCCTGGTGCAGACCTAAGGTACCCACATTCCTACCAGTAAGCCCACCTCCACCCTCTGGACATGAGTCCAGCAAGGTCACTGGTTCCCTAGGGAGAACTCTGGTAGCCATTGGAACTTGAGAAGGAAGGGGTAAACGTTGCCTAGATGCCCCCTCCCCCCAAAGAAAAGTGTCTCCTGACACATCCACGGGAAACTTCACAATTGTGCAGAGTTGGGAAAATCGTTACTTTAGCTAATATGGAACTTTGGTTCCAGAAGAGTTAATCCCTGAGAACTGGAGGGGCTGAGCTCAGTCACATCTCTAGCTGAGCAATGACGACTGAATTCACCTGAGAACAGGTCACGCCAGCTCAAAGCGGGGAGCTCAGGTGACTTTGGCCTGTGCAGCGTCTAAAGAAGGAGCAATGCGGCTCTGGAAACTCAGCAGAAGGGTCGAGATGATATGCTAGGCTCGAGATTCCCATAGTCAGCTCTAGGGCGGGCAATGGTTTCTAGAGCTGGAGAGGACGGCGGGACAGACAGACAGAGAAGAGGACAGATGTGCGAACAGAGCTGCGCAGCAAGCTGCCCACGGCGAAGCGTTGGAGAGAGTTTGCTCCCAGCTGTTGAGAAAACCAGGGCAGAGGTCAGCCGAGCTCTGAGACTTCTGCCTTGACTCTACCACGATGAGGACCAACAAATCAGAGGCCCGGGCTTTCAGACTGGGTGTCGGGGTCACCACTGGGAGGACACCCTTCTCTGCTGGAAAATGGAGGGATGTAGGCTCTGAGGGCCAAGCAGCAGGAAGGTGAGCCAAGAGCAAGCCTGCAGGCCGGCCAGGCTCCCGCTGGGAGAGTGACTCACACCTTGACCGCCTGCCCACTAGATAAAAAGGAAGCAGCCACCTGAATCTAGCTGTCTCTTGGGCACAGAGCTGTTAGCAACAAGACCCTTCATGGTCTCCTCAGTGACCTGCACTTTCACACAACCTGCTTTGGGTAGGGCAAGTCCCACTGAGAACAGAGGAATCCGACTGCTGAGACTCACAGAACAGAGACCTGGGACGCTCCTGGGACCCAAGGGTGATCACGTGATTCCACAGAGAGCCTGGATATCTCAGCCCGCAGTATCCAATGGCATACAGTATCCAATGACCATTTTCAGGCTCAGAGAAGGAGTCTTCTATGGGTAAATCTCAAATGACTGAAAAGCAAAAATAAAACCAAAGAAAATTCTTCCCAGAAGAGGGTGGACCAGGGGTAGAGCCAAACATGCTTAAGAAATAACTTGACTACATTTGTATAATGACACAAAATGCGTCTGCGATGGCTGTCCCTAGGAAGACGGCAAGTCTAACAAATGCTCACCAGCAGGCATTGTTCTTGCTGTCTAGCTCAGCTCTCATGGGACCATGACAGAAGCCCCACAGCCTCCTGATAGGTGGCACCCTAGATGACACAGCCCTCAGACAGTACAGTCAAAGCCTGACATTCATGCATGCCCCCAGACAAACACTGCTGTCCCAGTTTGACTTCAGACTCGTCTCTTTTGAACTTTCTAAACATGACTCCAACAGCACAGGGGATTCTGTGAGAATGAAGAAATGGGATTACAAAGAGTTAAAGTTTTCACACAGCAGAGAAAAGTACCATCAGAATGAATGGAATGAAGGACAATCTTTGCCAGCCGTACCTCAGACAAGGGAGTTAAAATTTATAATACATGCCAGATGGTGGTGGCACAGACCTCTAATCCCAGCAGAGGCAGAGGCAGGGGTTCAGGAGTTCAAGGCCAGCCTGGTCTACAGAATGAGTTCCAGGACAGCCAGAGCTACACAGAGAAATCCTGTCTCAAACAAACAAAAAAATGTTAAAAACTATGTAGTTTTATGTAAACATGGCACAAGCCTGCAGGGCATTTTCTTAATTAACGATTGGTGGGGGAGGGCCAGCCCACTGCGGTTGGCGGCACCCCCTGGGCAGGTGGTCCTGGGTTCTGTGAGAAAGCAGCTGGAAAGCTGTGGGGAGTAAGCCAGTAAGCAGCACCCTCCACGACCTCCACATCAGCTCCCGTCTCCAGGTTCCTGCTCTGAGTCCCTGCCTGACTCCCTTCACGCTGCAACGTGACCCTGTCCTCCCCAGGTTGCTTCTGGCCGTGGCATCCATCACATCCACAGAAACCTAAGCTGCATTAAGTGAGGTAGCCCGGCTCAGAAAGGTGACAATAACATGTTCTCCCTCACAGGCAGATCCTAGCTTTGTATGTTTGTTTGTATGCTGTTGTAATGTTACCTGTATACTTGTATGTTGTTGTGATGCTGCTTGTATGTTTGTATGTTTTGTGATGCTGTTTGTATGTTTGTATGTTGTTGTGATGCTGCTTGTATGTTTGTATGCTGTTGTGATGCTGTTTGTATGTTTGTATGCTGTTGTAATGCTGTTTGTATGCTGTTGCTACTTTTTGTTTTCGAGAATGTTCTACAGTTATGAACAACCTGCTGCTGCAGCTGGTTTCTCAGCCAGGAGGAGCGAGGCTCTAAGACGAGAGTGAGTCACTTCATGTCACCTGGGAGTGATGCTAAGAGCCACAGCCATACAACACAGGACTTCCATAAAGATAACTGACAGGCCAACAGTAAAACAGTGTAACGTTATGATCTGACGGCCACCGAAATCTATAAATAATCAGTACTTAGTTATGTTTTCATCTTTCACGGTAATTACCAGAGTTTCCTGTCAGTGTATAATACCACACTGCAAAACAAAACCAGACAATTCTTCATCAGGGACCCCTCCAACTTCAACAACAACAAAGCCTACAGGGACTCTGGAAATGATTTTCAATGACACACTGAGTGAAAGCTTAATTTTACTTATTTTAAGACAAAAAATACAAAAATAAAATCTGCGCTCTTGGGTCAAGCCACCGCAATTTTTGTTCTTACCTCTGAACTTCTTGGGTGGGTTGGCGAGGTCCCCGGCCTCTGGGTGTACCACGCACCGGTCATCGACAAGCCTAGAGGGAGAGAGCGCACACTGTTAACACCACCACAGTAATAACCACACAGGACACCGGGGAAATATTTACAGTCCGAATACTCAGAAACTTCTTGAGAGTCCTAGATTCATGGAAAGATCCAGTTGTGGGAAGACCAGAACATATTAAGTTGGGAAACTTGTCAGATCAGCCATGACCTTGGCAACCACCAAGTGCAGCTGAGCTAGCTAAACCCTGTATGGGAAATGCCCCGACCTCTAGGCTGCTGTGGAGACAAGCACTAACTGACCAGCAGGGTTGCTTGTGTATATTTAAAATAACAGGCTTAGGAGCAAACTGGCAGATACTCCTCCAAAGATGGGGAGGGGGCGGGCTCGAGGGCCCCACCCTTCCCTGATTGCTTCTGGCAGGTGGCCAGTGCTGAGAAACAGAGGTGCAGCCCTAGTGTGCAGCCCAGTCTTACACACAGGCAACACTGATTGGCTCAGTGCATAACAGGATGGACAAGGAACGACATTGGGCAGAAAAAAACAGGGACAGAGGCTCGAGGAGAGCAGCCAAGGGGAGCAGCCGAGGGGAGCAGCCGAGGGGAGCAGCCGAGGAGAGCAGCCGAGGAGAGCAGCCGAGGGGAGCAGCCGAGGGGAGCAGCCGAGGGGAGCAGCCGAGGGGAGCAGCCGAGGGGAGCAGCCAAGGGCTGCACATACATTGCCAAAGAATGAATCATTTAAAAGTGCATGCACACACGTAAAAACATAGAGGCTGGAGAAGCAGCCGTGGATGAATGAGCTTCCTCTCCTGTAGAGGACCTGCCTTTGATCGCCCACTCGGCAGCTCCATCTGTGACTCTAGCTCAGGCTACAACTAATCCACCGCCCTCTTCTGTCACATAGGGCTCCTGCATGCACTTGCTACAGATACACACACACACACACACACACACACACACACACACGATGAATAATTTTTAATGAAACACAGCAAAATGTTAAGAGTGGTCAGGGGCTGGGTGTAGCCACGCACACCTTCAATCTCAGAGCATGGCAGGCGGAGGCAGGGGGATCTCTGTGAGTCTGAGAACAGCCTGGTCTACAGAGTGAGTTCCAGGGCTACAGTCGGGGGAGGAAGGGCGGAAGCGAGGTCAGATGAGTGCCAGCTTTTGCGATTTTCTCACTTCCGCTTTTAGGCGTTGAGTGTGTAGGCACGGTGCAATGACGCACCCACATAGTGAAGATTATGATGTGGGTGTCGGCGAACAGTCCGCTTTCGTCTTAACCTTGGTCACCCACCATCTTGTAGAACAAGAGTGAGACTACGGACCTGCTGGCATTGAAGGAGGGTGACCCGCCTTCAGCCACCATTTCTGGCCCACCCCGAGCCTGTTTTACCCTCCACCACACACCCTGCTTCCGAAAGAAAGCCTCACACAGCAGCTGCTCAGCCAGCGCCCAATAACTGCCTCTGTATGTTACAAAGATGCATGTGGAACCTCTCGAAAGCTTTGCCGTGTTCCTAGGGTGCACGCTCTCTGCTCACAGAGGTCTAGCTGAGCCCCAGGACCTGCCCCCTCGCGGGCAGAGTGGTGGGCCTGGCTGGCACTGCTGCCCTGCGTATAGTGTGAGGATGTGTGGGGTCAGATGTGCATTCTTCGAGCTCAGCTCATCTTTCCCTCTTCGTTCTGGTATTAACCAGGATCTTCCAAATGCACTGATTTCATTCACTTTGGATAAAAATCCAAATATCAACCAGCATGATCCTTGATCTCGCTCTGCAGACCAGGCTGGCCTCGAACTCACAGAGATCCACCTGCCTCTGCGTCCTGAGAGCTGGGGTTGGGCCACTACATGCATCTCCATGCGTGCTCTTCATGCTGGTTACTCAGCGTGGTTGGCATGAGCTGCCAGGCATGCAAAAACTGCCCCTACACTTCTTTAGATGGCATCCTCCTAAAAACAGGAAGTTGAATTGTGTCAAGAGAGCAACCCCCCTAATCCAACTTGAGCTCCTGACACTGGACTGGAAAGTCCTCACGCAACTCTGAGTGTGTCACAATATCAGACTCAGACAAACGCCGTGAAGTGAAGGCCAGGTCTTCTTACAAGCCAAGACAGATGAGAATTCAAAACATAGCCATAACAACCTCAGTCCTCTGCAGGACACATAAAGATTACACACGAGAGCCCCCACTCCCCGTGTGCTCCCCCAGTCCCAGGGCTGAACAGTCGAGCAGAGAAGGGAAGGAAGGCAAATGCCCACATCACAGCGAGCTCCCCACAGCAGGGTCTCCGCCACCCGGAGCCTAGGAAACCCAGCACAATCTAGGGAGCTGCCCTGCTCCGGATACAGCTTCTGTGGAAATCAACCACTTCCCCGACTTAACGAGATGGAACTGAGCCAGGAAAGGAAGGAAGGAAGGAGGAGAGGCAGGAAGCAGGCATGTCGGTCAGTCTGTTATAAGACACACTCAGCCACTGATACTGAAACCCCAGCAGGCTGGGCCTGGAGACACGGCTCAGTGATTAAGAGCACTGGCTCTTGACAGAGAACGGAGGGCCGATTCCCAGCACCCACATGCAGCTCACAACCATCTATAACTCCCATCCCAGGGAATCCAAACTCCTCCTTTGACCTCCCAGGGCACCAGGCACATATGTGGCACACAGACATATATGCATGCAAACACTCAGACACATAAAATAATAAAACTTAAAGAAAATTAAAGCTGAGCGTGTGTGCACACTGCTACTTGAAGTCTGTTCCCATGTGTGCATTTGCCCTAGCAAGGGGAGGACTGGACTAATAAGGCGGGTGGGGGAGGAAGAGGAGAAGGTGAGCGGGAGATAGGAAGGACAGACGGGAGAGCAGTGGCCGGGACAGAATGATGGACAGCAGACGCATGCGGAGCCGCCACAGGACCCAGTACTCTGGCTGCCGTCCCAGTCAGGTCACAGTTGCTGTGATGAGACACTCTGACCAAAAGCAACACGGGGAGGAAAGGGTTCTTTGGCTCACACTTCCACATCACAGCCCATCACTGAAGGAAGTCAGGGCAGGAGCTCAAACAGGGCAGGAACCTAGAGGCAGGAGCTGATGCAGAGGCCTGTGAAGCTGCTGCCTCTGGCTTGCTCAGCCTGCTTCCTTATACAACTCGGGACCTCCTTCCTGGGGTGGCATCAGCCATGCTGGGCCGGGCCCTCCCAGTCAATCACTAATTAGGAAATGCCTACAGACTTACGTGCAGCCTGATCTCCTCCAGGAGATCATATATTTGGTTCTCCAGGAGAGAACCATATATTTGATATTATATATTCTAGACAGGGCTGGCAAAGGAGAGCTCCAAAATCACCAGTGAAAGTGCCCGGACAGAACAGGGCAGAGTTAGGCAGCCAGAAACTTCTGTGCTATGAAATCTTCAGAGCACTGAGGTGGGTATCTAGGTCTGGAGCTAAGCACCCTCCCTCTCCTTCCTCAACCACGCTGCCTTCTTCAAAACAGCAAAGAACACGAGACTATCACTTCCTGGCTGAGCAGACATGAAAGGTAGATATTCTTAGAGGAAACGGTTGGCAGGAGAACTTCCCTGGCCAGAAAAACCTCTGGCAGCTGCAGAGCCTTTCCCACAGTCACCACAGAGAGAAGCCACGTGTGTTTCCAGAAAGCCGGGCAGGATAGGCCCAACCTCGTGAAAGCTAAAGCAGGCAACTGTCCTGAGGCAGCCCAGGCTCAGGTGCTCCTACGACCTGCCAGGAAGGTGCGAGCTGAGAAGCAAGATCCTTCCCCAGCCTTCCAGCCTTTTCCAACAGCTACACACGAACACACGTGATCAACAAGAAAAAAACGCTGTCATTCCACAGATACACCTCTGACTGTCAAGGAAGGGATCAAGAGGCCTTCAACCAGTCCTAAATCATGCTTGGTACTACCATCCCAGCAGGAGGTGGAGGCAGGGAAACCAGGAAGTCAAGGCCCACCTACACAATGAACCCAAAAGAGCCTGCGCCTACGCTAGACACCGTCTCCAAAACAAGCCACAAACAAAAACTGAAACTAAAATTAAAAACTAATCTATTTCTGTCCTCGCCCAGATTTATCTCATGTTGCTCCTAAGTCAGGTGTAGGCTCTGGGCCGCAGCTCTGAGCATAAGCTCTCCTTAAGCCAAGAGGGCTTGATTTCTTTTTTATTTTGAGGTCTTGGAATTCTTTCTTTTTTAATTTCTTGGTTTCTCTGTGTAGCTCTGGCTGTCCTGGACTCCCTTTGTAGACCAGGCTGGCCTCAGACTCGCAGAGATCCCCCTGCCTCTGCCTCCCCGAGTGCTGGGATCACAGGTGTGCGCTGCTGTGCCCGACTGGAATTCTTAACACAAATTTACTCTTTTGATCTCAGTGAGGAGCAAAGAGAGGCCTCTTCTGCCCAGTGAGCCCAGTGCAGTCCCGCGCTGTCTGTTACAGCGTATTAATGAGCTGGGTCCTTCCACTCCAGTTTTCCTCTGAAAGTAAAACTAAAAGCTCAAAACAGGCTGCCTTAACCCTCTGTAAGTGGAACAATGTCTCAAATTCTAGCCCTGTAGGAGGGGTACGGAGAAGAGGGAGCGGAAACTCTGCTGAGCTCACATGGGTGACCAGCAGGCCATCTCTAGAAGATGAAGGAGGGACGGGCTGCTACACCCTCATCTTCCTAAAAAACCTATCTGTGTTCTGCAGGGCCACTGCTACTGTCTGCACAAGGGTTTACATATTTTTTTTTCTTTTCTCTTAATTTGAAGGTCTCCACACCCTACACAAAAATATGAACACATGTATTTCTTAATTTTTATCTATGTCATGGGGGGAGTTAAGACAGGTCTCATGTAGCTCAGGCTAGGCTGGCCTTGAACTCCTTATCCTCCTCCCTCCCACAGGCTGGAATTAGGAGCGAGCACCGCACTGCTCCACGGTGTACTTTAACAGAACTAAAGAGGCGAGCTGCAGCATGGAAAGAGTTAAAGACTCCAGAGGGCCACAGGGGAAGGGGATGGTGAAGTCCTCTCTGAGGCTGTACTCCTCATTTTAGAATTTCACATCTGAGGAAGGCAAGGAGAAGGCACGTGCTGGCGTCCCTCAGAGCTTGCCCCTGCCTTAACTCCTCCTCTCCGCTGCTCACTGGGTTCTTTCAACTGTAAGATGCTATTCCTCTAAGCTGATACCAAACAGTTCCCCTGGTTCAGAAAGAAAACAAGAAACACCAGTTGACTGTCCTTTCAAAGCAGCCTTCACAGAGACTTGGAAACCGCTGCTGTTAGCCTCAGGACAGCTTCCCAAGAATCACAGAAACATGGCTCTTCCTGTTGCTCTTCCTACTTCTCAGCTGCTGAAGGCAAGTTCACTCCAGTGCCAGCTGGTACTGAAACCTCCTGAAATGAGAGCCAGGGATCTAAGGCAGCAATCACTACTGTCAGCCTCACCAGTCCCTGCCCCAATGCACAGCAGCCCCAGACCTTCCTACCTCTTCGCAATCAGGCTGTGCTTGGTTAGGGTTAGCGGAGCTTAGTCAGGGTTTACTACTGCTGTGATGAAGCACCCGGACCAAAGCACCCGGGGAGGAAAGGGTTTGTTCGCCTACACTTCCACAGCACCGTTCATCCCTGAGGGAAGTCAGGGCAGGAACCTGGAGCAGGAGCTGATGCAGAGGCCATGAGGGGCTGCTTGCTGGCCTGCTAAACCTGCTTTCTTATAGGAGCCAGGACCCCCAGTCCAGGGGTGGCACCACCCAAAATGGGCCGGGCCCCCCCTCATCAATCTGGAACTAAGAAAATGCTTGCCCACAGCCTGGTCCTCTGGAGGCGCTTCCTCACTGGGGTTCTCTCCTCTGAGAACGGCCTGTGTCAAGTTGACGGAAAACCTCCAGCCCAGCAGGGCTTTCCTTATTCCCTCCAAGACTGTAGAATCTTCCACCCCTGGAGACATGTCAGGAAAACACCCCTGGAGACCATCCGTAACTAAATCCTGTAATTCATGTGCTCATCATTTCCTCTGTATCTGGCCTTCACTTCTCCTGGGGGGCTGGGGGAGGGGTACACAAGCATACATGTTTCAGTCTGGTCTGTGAAGTGTGGAAGAGAATCAAATGTCTTCCCCCCACGTCATTCCAATGTGTTTTCGAGAGAGCGTCTCTCGCTGAACCTGAAGTTCATTGGTTCGCTTAGCTGGCTGCAGGGCCTAGGCTCCTCCTGCCTCCACCTGACACACACACACACACACACACACACACACACACACACACACGCACGCACGCGTGCAGACCAGCGCCGACCCGACCCTTCAGCAGTAGGCCTTCACCGGGAACCCCCCACCCTCACGTTCCTTCCTTTCAGTGTTTTTTTTTTTTTTAACTTAAATACAATCACAGCCCTCCCCCCTTGCCTTTCCTCCCTCCAGAACCTTGCCTTCCAGCTCCTAGGACTCCCACTCTCAAGCTGATGGCCTCTTCTGCCTCTTCTCCAGTCGTTACAGTCACTTACAGATGTATGTACACCTGTGCACAAACACATAAACACACCCAGCTACATCCAGACACGGTCTTGCTGTGTGCGTACAGTCTCAGGGCTGGCCTCTGTGTTGGACAACCAACTGGAGCGCCCAGCCCTGGGGAAAGGCTGGTTCTGTTGCCCATAGTTCAGTGGCTTTTGAACTAAATATACCCATTAGATTTCTTACGCTATCTCCTTTGAGCAACTGTTTTAGGTCCATTGGCCTTATCACTGTGAAGATTTCCCACCAAAACTCTAGTCAAGAGAGGGACAGCCGTCCCTCTACGCCACCTCACCTCCCAGGCACGCCTCAGGGGCGTTGTAACCTAACCAGCCTCTGCTAACCCAGTACAGACTGCAGCTTCCTCACTTAACTTGTCTTAGCTGTGGGCATTAAGTACTAACGCCAGCCGTAATTATAAAGTAGTTGAGAAAGTACACACTGGGGGAGACAGGCAAGCGTCCAACTGTGAGTCTGCACACTGCACACTGAGGACTTTGTCACTGAAAGGCCACAATTGAGAAAGCTGGTGGCATCTCCTGCCAGGAGGCACGGGGATTAGCATGAAGAATAAGAAGGCTTCACAGCTCCACGCTGTCTGTCTGAGGAAGGTCTGTGCGAGGAGCCCCAAAAGCTCAGCCTGGACTCAGTGTCACCACAGATGCTGTTCTTTATTACTTTCCTTCTGCATCAGCCCAAAGCAGCAGTCAGGAGGCAGCCCCATCTCCTCCCCCGGTGTCCCCGCCTTCAGAGTAAGTTGGTGCCACAGCGCCTTGGTGACCTGGAGGCCAGGCAGTGGTGGGCTGCCGGGTGTGCCCAGGAACCAAGCCCAGCTCCCCAACCAGGGCAGCCGGCACGCCCCAGTGCCCTGCTGGACACCTCTCCCAGCCTAAGTCCTTGGCTTTACCTTGTGCGGATCCATGCAGGGACATGTTTGGAAAGCAGAAATAACTGGCTATCTACAAGTTAAAATTTTACCTATTTTTATTTTAAGCGTATGAGGGCTTGCCTGTGTACATGAATACGTAGCCTGTACGTGCCATGATGCCAGAAGGAGGCACTGGATCCCAGGAACAAGAGCCCAGGTGGCTCTGAGCGCGTGTGTGGTGCTGGGAACCGTGCCCAGGTCCTCCGAGGGAGCAGCCTGAGCTCTTGCCCGCTGAGCCACCCCCAGCCACTGGCAGCAACTTTAACTGGCTTGTTGGAATCACGGCACCAGAGCATCATTCAAGCCTCCTGTGTTTCCCCTTCTACAGCAAGAAATAAAGAGAGGAAATGGGGTACAGCTTTAAACTCCGCTGATTGTTAAAAATAAAACTAAGTAAGTAAATAAATACGAAACCAAAACAGAAACTGGCCCAACTGTATCTTCAAAGCCTGGGAATCGGGAAGACCAGAAAGAAAACTGCGCCGTGGCTACATGTCTAAATCTAGATCGCAGAAATCCAGGGAATGCAGCCCCAAGTGCTGGGCATGGAACGTTTCCTGTGGGAGCTTCCGGTCACAGCTTCAGGACTAATTAAAAGAGAAGAGGTCATGGATGTGAGAGGAACACGGAAGGGGGGAGGGAGGAGTAGGAATTATGTAAACATAGCGCTTGTGTACAAAATTCTCCAAAGAATAATTTTTTAAAAGTTCCTGAGTCTGTTAAAACCGATGCTGCTCAGCAGGGTTTCTGTCAGCACTCGGGCTTCTGCGGGGCAGCTGGCCGCCGAGCAACCCCACTGCCACGCTCTTGGAATTCAGATTTTAGACAGGCAAGAAGGAGCGTTTGGCTGGTGTGCGAGGAGACTGGGCGTCCTAGGAGTACCATTTGGAACTGGAGAGACGAGGAAGACAAGGGCAAAGCGGCCAGGCCCTGCTTCGTAGCTCATACGCACACACACATACACAGACACACAGGCATACACACATACATACACACACATGAACACACACATACATACACACACATACACGCACATACATACACAATGCACACACACAGACACACACATGCACACACACAGACACACAGGCGTACACACATACATACACACACATGCACACACATGCACACACATGCACACACATGCACACACATGCACACACAGACATATACACACACACTCGAATTAAATGCTTAGCCAACAATGTGCTCTTTTAGAAAAACTGTTTCATGAACTCATCCCACCTTAAAAGGAGGCATCAAAGTCACTGACCTACAGCCGACCACGGGGTTCCCTCCGAGCCCCTCCCCAGCCGAGCCCCTGAAACCCCCATCCTGGGGAAAGTAGAGCTCAGGAGCTCAGACCGCAGAGGCGGCCCCCGGCTGAGACCTCGGTGCGGTCACTGGGGCTTGGCACCGAGGCCCCCTCCCGGCCAGCAGCCCGGGCGGAAGCGGACAGAGCAAGCGAGTTCTTGTTCACCCCCACGCGGCCAGGTGTCTGCAGCACTGACCCAGAACTGACAGGCCCAGCACCCTCCGGGTAGGAAGGCACGCTAGCGGCATAGGGCAGAAAGAAAGATCAAAACCAAAACAAATAATTGATAAGGCAGCGTGACTTTGAACAGCCTGCTAAGCAAACAGCGCACGATTGGCCGGACGGCCAGCACCCTGGAGAGTGAGCCCGGCTTGGCTGCGGCCCGGCTCGGCTGGGGGCGGCCGTCCTCATGATTGCTTGGCTTCACACTCAGGTGCCTGCGATAGCCTGGGCCGTCGACCTGTTTTATGTGTGTGGACCACTGCTGACCTCACAACAGCCTCCCAGTCTATAGTTAAGGATGTTAGGTGTCAGGGTCAAATCGCTTCTCTATGCTGTGAGGCGCAATTGGAAACCAGATTTGTCTAAGGCGAAAGTCTCGGCCATAAGCACATCCTCCGGGGGTCGATTTCTTGGATAGGGTCTAGCGGCAGACAGAGCGAGGCCCTGGGGGCGTAGCTATGGACAAGCCATGTGTAGCCCCTGCCCTTCTGTTTAGATCTAAAGGGAGGAACAAGGACGACCCCATACTCACAGAGACGGAACCAGGCTGGGAAGGCGACCCTGCAGGTAAGGCCTCGCAGGCTGAGGGCCTGAATTTGAATCCCTGGAAGAGCAGCAAGTGCCTGCGGTCTGGCACTGGGGACTCGGAGGCAGGAGGATGCCTGGAGTTCAACAGCTTGTCTAGTCAATCACAAGCTCCGGCTGTCCTGCAAGACTCCATCTCCAAAGCTAAGATGGAGAGCCACTGAGGAAGTACACTTGGCATCCACTTCTGGCCTCGACACTCATGCACAGGCGCACCCTCATGCACACATGCACACACACGTGACACATTCAGAGACTGCCACGCGATTCTGTCGCTCATGAAGGGTGCTCACAGCCTGGAGGACAGAAAGCAGTCCCAGCTGACACCTGTGAGGAACAGGCGGCAGGCGTGCAGGCAGGAAAGGAAACTGCAGACCGTGGGGAAAGCGTGGGGTGGTGGCCCAGGACGCTCAGAATGTCTGTGCAAATAAGAAGAAAAGCAGGTGCTGTGCCCGAGTGAGTGCTAGAGCAAGGAACACGGAAAGCCCAAAATCAGACTGAGACGGTTTTATGCAGACAGCAGCAAGGAGTTCATTCAGATCCATGCGTTTAGTCTTCGGAGTACTAAAGCCTTAGAAACAGTGGCGGCTGTTCAAACTCCTCGCTCTAAAGTGAAACACTGAGCAGAGGCATCCACCCCTCAGCACCTGTGGCTCTGTCCCCACTGCAGCTGCTGCCCTGTAAATCACAGGACAGCTGACTATTTTACATAAGAAACCTAACCGTTAGCAAATTACAGACGGCTAAACAAATGCAGAGGCAGTTAGGTGTGTCCTGAAGGGCGTCGCTTGCTTGGGCCTCTGAAGCCTCCCAGACAGGAATGCCGAAGAAGGCAGGGTCCCTGCAAGTTTTAAGGCAAGTTGCTTGGGAGAGTTCCTGTGCGCTTTGCTCGGTGACCCAAGGCAAAGGCAGCTGGTGGCCTCAAGCTGCCAAACCGTGAAGGTAAAATGGCTTGGCCCCTACTGACTGGGCTTGGAGCCCCCCCCCCCCCACACACACACGCATGCACACACATGCACGCACGCACGCACGCACGCACGCACACACGCACGCCATGACAATGACTTGGTTCAGCCTGCCAAAGGTGTAGGAGAGGAGCTAGAAAATTCTTTTATAAGCTTTTCCATAGAGCTCTCTTTTCTGGCTTGGAAGGGTCTCTGCGGAAGGAGCCCTGGGAGACAGAGAAGCAGCGGCAACAATTCTAGGAAGGAGAGTAAAGAGACCTCTTGGTTAGGAGATCAAGAGAAAGGGAGACTAGGGAAGCAGAATGACACAGAGATTTCTAAAGCGCTAGCAGTTCAGTTGTAGAGTCAGGTGTGAACAGGTATCTTGTATCTCAATCAGAAAATCCAGTTTCCTTGCTGAGCTAGCAGGTTTTCCACAGTGTGCCTCCCAGGTCTTCACTGGTAAAAACACTGAACAACGTAAACGGTTACAATGTTGCATCCGTTTCCCCCTCTGCCGTGAGCCCAGCCTTCCCCGCCACTAGACCACCCAGCTGTCCCAGAGGTGACCTAGACTGTTCTGGAGCAAACCCAACTGTTGGAGATCAAAATCTGACTCTCCTGCTGAAAACTGTCTAGAGCTGATAGAGAAAAGCCGCTCTGGCCCTTGACTACCCGCGGGCAGCCTTTTCCTGGGTGAATACGAGACAGACAGGACTTGAGCGAGTGTGGAGAACAGGTCCACTTCCTGTTGCCGCGTTAACATTTCTAGCACTACGGCCTCAACTGTGTGGCCCAAGACACGCTCTTCCCACGCCCTTGTTCCAAACACCTGTTCAGAGAAAGGCGTTAAACCTTCCTCAAAGGCCTTCCTCTTCCTCCGAGGTACAGTGTGTGGCCATGGCGGGCTGGGGGGAGGACAGCAGAGGGGTGTGCAGGGAGGGGGATGGAGACCCCCAAATCCAAGCCCTCTCCTAGTAAGAAAGAAGGGAAAGCAGAATTTGTAGTAATGGCCGATAGGCCTGATATTAACACGCACCGTGTTACACCTGACGCTTCAGATTCTATGGCACTGCTGATCCTTCTTTAGAATCTTACAGTAGGGCTGGAGAAAAGTGATGGGGGCAACACTTGTCACCCAAGTGTCGGGAGCTCAAAGCGACCCAGCCACTTGAAGCCTAGCCAGCAAGCCCCAGGCACCACAGACAAGGTCAACAGCACACCTGAGGCTGATCTTTTTCCAGGGCTGAGGCTCAAACCTAGAGGTCATGGTCCATTCTCCAGAAAGTGTCTATGCACTAACCTCACGGGTGACCACCGCCAAAATTCCTCCACGACACTTGAGCTGAAGAGCTGCGGTTCTGAGCCTCCAGTGACCTGCAGAGCTCTCTCTACTCTTCCAACATGGCGGTGCTCTAACACCTGAGGGGATCTCCAGGGACTGGGACCTAGACTCGAGCTCTTCCAGCTCTTCGCTTTTCCCCCAACAGGCAACAAGGGTTCATGAGCAAAACAGGGATGAGGCGCCAGTCACGAGTGGCAGGTGAACAGGGGACGGGGCAAGTCAAAGCTCTCTCTCATTAGCCCTGGACACACTCACTGAACTTTAAAAGAATGTCTCTTACGCTGTCACTCCGAGTCACTGCGTAGCATCCTAAGAATGACAAAATCCCTTCCACTGCCTTCTCCACCTGCTGCAAAGAACCAGACCTGAAATCACCCTCTTAGAAAACATGACCAAAGCCAAAAAGCAGCCTGCAGTGTAAATGTTTAAGTGGTCATGTCCCTGATATCAGCAATGACCTTGAACGCTCTCCAAACACAAGAGCCCAGTCTCTAAATCATTAACTCACTTTGGATTGCTGCTCTGCACTTGGGGATCCAGGCAGCTGAGTTGTTGGTTTTTTGTTTTTTTTTTTTTTTTTAGTTCGTCTTTACAAGGTACAATATTCATAAACTGCATTTGAATGTCCAAGAAGGGTAACAAAACTCCCATATTAATGTCTTTCATCTCAAACTTTTAGTTAGTTAGTTAGTTAGTTAGTTAGTTAGTTAGTTAGTTAGTTAGTTTGAGACAGGGTTTCTCTGAGTAGCCCTGACTGTCCTGAAACTCACCATGTAGACCAGGCTGGCCTTGAACCCACAGAGATCCTCCTGTCTCTGCCTCCCAAGTGCAGGGATTAAATAAAGACACAGAACCACCATACCTGGCCGTCAAACTTACATTTCTGCTGTTAAGACATTTTAACGTATCTATCACAGAGGATTACAGCATGCGAGAACTAGGAAATTAAATTATACTGTAGACCGTGCCCATTGCTCACGACGCTCTTCCACAAGAAGGCCCCTCTGTGGGGGCCCCACGGCCACTCACCTCTGCGGCCCTATGGCTCACTGGGAGGGCCTTGTTCCTTGAAGGCCTTTCCTGCTCTGGAGCTGGCCAGGGATGGCTCTGTTCACCACCAACAGAGCGACTAACACAAGCCAGTCAGCCAGCACTTCAGCTCTACCCAGGGGACAGCAGCGCGGTGTGACAGACAGGCGCCCTCCGCCTAACCCACCCAGTGAGAGCTGGGTGCAAGGGGCCCCTGCACACTGCTCCACAAGGCGTCACTCAGCTCACTGCAAGGCTCGCCGCTGACTTACTTAGACGTGGATTAGAGCCAGACTCGGTGGCCCACGCCCTTATTCCCAGCACTCGGGGAGACAGAGGCAGGCGGGTCTCTGTGAGTCTGAGATCAGCCTGGTCTACAAAGGGAGTCCAGGACAGCCAGGGCTACACAGAGAAACCCTACTGTAGTGGAAGGCCACCTGTAGCGGAATTTTTTTAACTCTACTTTATTTGGGGGTGTTTAGACCTCTATTTCCCTTCCACCAACCTCCCAACCTTAAGCAGGACAGAAGGTTAGTGGGAGAGGGGCCCAGACCCCCTCACTTCTTCAGGCTGTTTAGGATCAGGGTTCCTTTGGGGCTCTGTACCAGTCTCCATCAACCACAAACACAGCCAGCATCTCCTCACGCCACTGTGCCCAGAAGCATTCCAGCACGAGTTGCTACAGGGAAAGCTCTTGGAGATGGCTTTGTAGCAGCCAGAAGGTCTCGGGGTAGACTTCTCCAGGGCTCAGGCATAGATCTCCACAGTGACAAGGTGCTTGATCATCAGCACAGAGAGAGCCTTTCCACTGATACTGTAACAGTGACAAACATCTTACTTCACACGGAACCTCAGGAACATGTGTCCGAATTCTAAGAATTTAGATATGAGCTTGGATTAGACGGGCTGACTTCCCTCACGCTCCCCCAAATTCATCTCTGACCTTTGTCACTCTAAAACAGCAAAGTCAAGCAGGAAGGCGAGGGATGGCGAAACTGAGTTAAAAATAATAACAATGACTGTAAGTCAGGTGTGAGAGCACACACCTATAATTCCAGCACTCGGGAGGATGACTCCAAGTTTGAGGCCAGCCTGCTCTGCATACTGAGTTCCAGGCCAGCCTGGGCTACAATGTGAGTGAGACTCTACCAAAAAAAAAAAAAAAAAAATCATTTTAGATGAAAACTGTCTCTACTTTTAAAGCTTCCAGAGAAGCGACAATTTATCAGGAAAGCAACAACCACCCAAAACTGGAGGTAGAGAACTGAGGAACAGGTAGAAGCCCAAACCACAGGGCTGCTGCTCTGTCCAGAAGTCCCCAGATCACTGCAGCGTCCTTCCCAACAAGCTCTTTAGAGTCCCTGAGCCATCACCACAGGTCTGTGAATCCAGCGGACACTTCAACGCGGGGACACCCTCAAGGCAGTCCCAGCCAGTCCGAACCAAGCTCAAAGCCCTCCACAGGGCAAAGAGTTTCCTTTATCTCTGCTCGCCTGAACAACATCCAACTTTGCGTTGGGAGTTTTAGAGCTATTGAAGTGATAACGGAAGTCCACTGATTCTGGAAGAATGAAGCTGGGCAATGTCACGGTCAAGGCCGTTGACTGTGGGTGTGCTGTGACCTGGACGTCCACCCACCGTGGTGAGGCCCCCGGCTGAGCTGGCATTGCGCCTCCTGGAGGGCCCTCAACCGGGCCGGCCCAGCCGGAGAGGAAGAACCGGGGCCCTCCCACTGCCTGAGACACGGTTCCGGACCTTCTCGGGGCTTTTGGAAGGAACTGCCTCCCACGGCTCGGGGTCACACCTCACCTCCGTTAACGTCCACAGCTACTGTTAAACACCCACCCGGCTTCACAGAGCTCCGGCTGGCTCAGCAATCGCGTGGTGCCGGACACAAAAGGATTCAAGACACACAAAGTGAGCGCTGTGGTCTCTAGTCTTGAGAGCACAGGGTTGGCTGTGTTTGTATCCACACAGGTCTCACCAAGTGTCAGACCACAAGCCCGGCAAGGAGAGCCAGCCTCTGAAATAAGGCTTTACACCGTATCTTCAGTATGGAAGCCCAGCCACCCACAGTGACATGAATGAATGAATGAATGAATGAATGAATGAATGAATGAAGCCAATCAAGCCACAGCACTTAAGCACTTATCAGAACAGTCACATCAACTCCATTCTTTCCTTCTTCTTTTTTTTTTCCAAGGACGGGGTTTCTTCGTGTAGCCTTGGCTGTCCTGGACTCGCTTTGTAGATCAGGTTGGCCTCACAGAGACCCACCTGCCTCTGCTCCCGAGCGCTGGGATCACAGGCGTGCGCCACCAGCCTGGCTCTTAGGAACGCCATTCTTTTTTTTAAACTTTTTTATTATGTATAACATGTTCTGCCAGCATGTGTGCCCACAGGCCAGCAGAGGGCGCCAGATCTCACTAGAGATGGTGGGAGCCACCATGTGGGTGCTGGGAATTGAACTCAGGACCCCTGGGAGAGCAGCCAGTGCTCTTAACCCCTGAGCCAGCTCTCCAGCGCATTTTCAATTTCGTTACTAAAGATTTTTTTATCCTGACAGCCTGCTATTTTAACTCATCCTCAGTCGGAGATCTGTGAATGTTCTCGCGCTGTTCTAAACTAATTATTGGCTACAATTTGGAGGACGCTCACCCCTCCACTTCAAAAACAGTCAACTGAAACACTCCTCCCATATCACTCCCGTATTTCACTCCCATACCAACAAAAAGTCCCCCACAAGCTGCGGCTGTAGGCAGTGACTCAGACAGCAGCAGTCTTTTGCTTAGCGTAAAGATCGCTGACGCAGCCAGGGAGCCATGCCCAGGAATTACCTGCCAGAACAGGCTTTAAACAAGGCACCGCACATTCACTTTAACAAACTAACGCAGATCTCATAACCGCCCAGCACTGCTGGCCAGCAAGCATTTTCCATGCTACACTTTAAAACATTAATAGCAACTAGGATCCAAGCCTTGAAGAGTATCATGGCCGTGTTCCCTCGTTTGAGGTTTCCTCCACTGACAGTGACTGGGAAAATGCTCTATTTATACTTTTCAAAATAGGTACTGATCATAAGGGGTAATAAGAAACTAAAGAATCCTTAAAGACAGTACAGATCCTGTCTCAAAAAACATATTAATTGCTAACTGACTAAGTGAAATTTGCAGTTACTGCCCTGTAAAGCTGTCACACACAGTCATGGCCATTTCCTCCACAGCTGTCTATGACAACGTGCCCTGTGTCTGGGATGCAGCGTGTCTGCTGTCTGCATCTCTGTTATCTCCTCACCTGACCCGGCTCACATCCACCACTAAACGTGAAACGAACAGAAATGCTAGCTGAACTGGCCAAATTCAAGCAGGAGGTAAACATAAGGGTCCCAGCCTCTGTCGCCCTAGGAGACCCTGAGGGTGACCTGACAGCAGAGAGCCAGCCCACACTCACTCGGCGGCTTCCTAAGGCCTTGGCGTGTGGCCATCGACCGTGTCTGTGCCTGATCATTTATTCCAAGTTCTTGGTAGGATAGCAATGGCTAACACACACACACACACACACACACACACACACACACACACTTCTCACTAATCAGAAACCGTGAGAATGGGCAGGATAACCTGCTGCTGGTTCTGCCACTTGGCCACTCTGCCACCCAACCGCCACCCAACCACCCAGCCACCCTGCCACCCAACCGCCACCCCGCCGCCCCACCTTACTCGGTCCCCACATTTGAAGCACCTGACTGTGGACCAGTCAGAACATGGGTATCTGCTCAGAGCTGTGGCATCAGCACTGGGGGAGGGGAGCTTACAATAAGAACAAACGGAAAGACCAGAGGACCAGTTAACCTGCACTGGAACCTACACAGTGTCTCCTCAATCCCTCCTTCCTGAAAGGAAAAAAAAAAAAAGAAAGAAAGAAAGAACTAAGAGGAAACGCTAACCCTAAGCTACATCAGTAATAATAATAATAATAATAAAATCAGTTCATTCAAAATATATACACCATGTAAGATGTCAGGTAGTTCTTTCACACGTCAGAACCCAAGGGTAACCAAAGAGCTCTTTAGATTAAGACAGGTTAAGAAACATCAGCTAGAGGAGACAGGGGCTCCACAAGAAGCGCAACAGAACCAAAAAATCTGGGCCCAGGGGTATTTTCTGAGACTGATACTCCAACCAAGGACCATGCATGGAGCTAACCTAGAACCCCTGCACAGATGTAGCCCATGGCACCTCAGTCTCCAAGTGTGTACCCTAGTAAGGGAAACAGGAAGAACAGGAACTGTCTCTGACATGAACTCAGTGGCTGGCTCTTTAATTACCTCCCAGTGGGTCGGGGCAGCCTTACCAGGCCACGGAGGAGGACAATGCAGCCAGTCCCGATGAGACCTGATAGGCTAGGATCAGAGGGAAGGGGAGGAGGACCTCCCCTATAGTGGACTTGGGGAGGAGGAGTGAGATTGGGAGGGGCGGAGTGAGGGGACTACAGCGGTGATACAAAGTGAGTAAACTGTAATTTATAAAATTATAAAGAAAATTTTTAAAAAAGAAAAGAAACATCAGTTGGATGCGGTGCCTGCCTTTAACCCCAGTACTCGGGAGGCAGAGGGAGGCGGATCTCTGAGTTCAAGGCCAGCCTGGTCTACAGAGTGAGTCCAGGACAGCCTGGGCCACACAGAGAAACCCTGTTTGAAAATATATATGTAAATATACATATTAAAAGTAGGCAAATTTGGCAAGTGACTGTGTTGCTGTGTAAAGTCGGCTCTCATCAAGAGCCCCCCTGATTTCACGTGTCAATGCCATCATGCTTCTGAAGGCAAACAGAGGGACGGAGGGCTAAAATAGAAACCAGAGGTTCCGCGTCTAATTTTTAGCTACTCCCTGGAATTTGTAATATCCAGTGGAACAAATGAGTCTAGCTAAGCACTGCAACCCCATGGCTGCTGAGCCACTGTGTAATCACTCCGGCAGTTTGTTAGCCCTTGAAGAAACTGTGTAATTGCATACATGGAAATATAACTGACTTTTTCCTACGCTACACATTTTCATTTTACCAAATTTTCATTTGTCTCCGGTGCTCAACTTTTTCAGTTTTATTCTGGGAGAGGGAGGACAAGATCTAGTGTCCTTAGTCTCCAAGACAAGAAAGCTGGGGCTGACATGCAAAGATACGTGATATGAACAAGGTCATGTACCAATTAGCAGCAGGCCCAGACAACAGATGCAAGGGACAGAAGAGCAAGGCGGTTCACAGGAAGTTTCCACCTGGCCTGTGATACAGAGGGCCTGTGAGTGAGTGGGCAACAGTGCAGAGAGGGACCATGGCTGCTGCTCCCTCTGACCAGAGCCTAACAACCACAGTGTAACAGCCCTAACGACCTAACAACCTAACAACGACACTGCAACAAGGAGGGCCACCCACCAAGCCTGCTCTGACGTCACAGCCTACCAACGACCAGCCCCTCCTGTGAGGCTCCCGGACTGTCAAGCGCCTGCTCTTGCAGAGGCCGGGTTTGGGACCCAGCACCCCCATGGCCGCTCACAGCTGTCTGAAACTCCAGCTCTCGAGGGCCCAACAGGCTCTTCTGACCTCCAAAGGCACTGCACACATGTGGTAACAGGCATACGCACATGCAAACATTATAAAATAAAATAGTTCTAAGAAAATATTTCATTTGGCTTGGGCAAACACCCTTCTGATTCCTACACTCTGAAACCACGCATGAAAAGATCACTCGTGGCATGAAGGGGGGTGAAAGGGCACAGGGAGGGAGGGAACGGGAAGGAACGAGGAAGAATGGGAGGAAAAAAACAATAGCCATATGGAAAAATACCAAAATAAAGCTAATTTTTTTTAAGCAAAAAAAAAAAAAAAACAAAAAAAAAAAAAAAAAAACCTTTTAAAATAGCTTAACCTTGCACAGCCACAAAGAGACGATGAAAGGAAGCTACAAAACAATGATCATCCTCAGGGTACAGATCTTAAGTCTCCCCACCGCGCAGCCACAGGTCCTGACCCTGCTGGCCAGGGCTGCTGAAGCATCCTCATCCTCAGAGGAAGGCCTCCGCCTCAGCAGGCTTCCCCGACACTGTGACAGAACACCGAGAGACAGAGGCTTGGTTTCCCTGGCTCACGAGTTCCATCCCAGGGACGCCAGGCCAGGCGCTCAGGTCAGGGCAGGAGCCTGGAGGGGGAACTGAATCCCAGAGTAGACAAAGCTGCACACTGTCCAGCTCTCCACGCTTGCTCGGCCTGCTCAGTCCACACAGGACCGCCTGCCGTGGCTGGCACCGCACACAGGGCTCCACGCCCTTACCAAGAAAACGGCCACAGAGCAATCAGACACAGGTAGCTCCTCGGAGGACAGTGCCTCTCGCTAGGTGACTCTGGTTAGACTTGTTGACAAAAACTCTCCAGCACAGCCTGTGGCCTCCTCATGGGCAGCACACACACACACACACTCGCACACACAGACATGCACACATACAAACACACACAGACACATACATGCACACATACAAACACACACATACACGCACACATAGAAGCACAGACAGATACACACACACACATACATGCACACATACAAACACACACAGACAGATACACACACACATACACCCACACATAGAAGCACAGACAGATACACACACACACATACATGCACACATACAAACACATAGACAGATACACACACACACACACATACATGCACACATACACACACACACTCACACAGACAGACACACATATGCACACATACATACACACATAAGCACGCCCACAGATACACACACTCACAGATACACTAACACAGAGAAACACACATGCACACATACAAACACACACAGACACACACACAGACACACTCTCATGCACACAGACTCACACAGACACACATACATACACTCACAGACACACTAACAGAGAAACACACATGCACACACTCAAACCCACACAGACACAATAACACACAGAGATATACACCCTCACTCACACACCTCACACACACACACACACACCACAGAGAGTAAACTGAGCCACTAGGAGCCTGCCCAGCCCCTCCCCCTGCTCACGGGCACCCGACACTCTCCTCCCACAACAACAGAATTAGACTGTGAACTCAGCCTCCAAAACTGTAAGAAAAAAGTTTCCACCTTAACCCTGATAACCTCGGAGTTTTGTTATATTAGTGGGAAACTGACCCTAATTAATCCACTACAAGATGAAATGTGATCATTTCTCAAACAGTTGAAACTTTTCACTCCAGAATTTTGAAAAATTATTTTACACGACAGAATGCCAGGTTCGGAAACTCTCGTTAATAAAAATCAACGGGCCCATTCGCTTTAGAAGTGAAGGCTGCTCGGAAGCCCAGGCATTTTCCGGAGGCATCTCCCGTGCGGGGCCGCTTGGAGATGCTCACGGTGTGATAATCAGTAATTTCATGTTAAATGCTATTAGGTATTTCCAAACTGAAAGAGAGTACTATGTCCGAGACACACGGTGTCAGCCTGTGTCGGTGAGAGGCCGCTTCACCGCCTGCCTGCCTTCCTAAGATTTAAACCCGTGCAGAACGCACTGAAGGCCGCACCAGTAACAGCATCACCGCAGGACAGAAAGCGCGCCGGGGGCCTCAGCGATGCTTCGGTGAGCGCCGGACACTGTGGCTGTGGGGACGTCCCATCAAGCGCCAAGCGCCCCAGGCCAGCAGGCTCGAGGTCCCCTGCTCCTCGGGCTCTGCCTTGCCAGGCATCCCGGCACTACTTCAGAGAGGGGACACGTCGCGAGGACGCTCCGCTGGCAAATCTCCGGCCTCCGTGCTGGGCTCCTGTGCCTACAGCTCCCGAGAGCGGAGGAGCACACGCTCGGGGGAGGGAGGGCCTGGGGCAGGGGCAGCATTCCGGACACAAACGGCCCCTGTTTCCTGAGCCGGCCTTCTCTCCTCT
Organism: Rhombomys opimus; assembly: GCA_010120015.1. Taxonomy (NCBI): domain Eukaryota; kingdom Metazoa; phylum Chordata; class Mammalia; order Rodentia; family Muridae; genus Rhombomys; species Rhombomys opimus. The sequence continues at coordinate 2,774,600 of REGO01000124.1, forward strand.
CCACCTCCGGAGACGACCTAGAGACAGCTCCGCCGCCCCCGAGCCGACCCCGGCCCTTCCCGCGTTTGCTCCCCACACAGTCCACGTCCGACCTGGGACCGTCCAGAACGGGGTCTGTGCGGGCCCTTGGCCTGTCTGTGCGGGCAGCTGCGCGTGGGCTAATCGACCGGCGAGGGCAGTCACTGCGGCTCTCCACGTCGCCCACAGCCGCGTGGACGAACCTCGGGCACTCCCCGCGCTAAGCTCGGGAGGTGGGAGCGCAGAGGTGCGCCGGGCCAAGCCTCCACGTCCACGCGGCCGGGCGCAGCCTGCCGGGCGCCCGCGGGGCCCTGGCCGCGCGTGGCCCGCCTGCTGCCTTGGAGGAAGCGCTCGAGAGAACGGGAGCTGCAGCGGGCCGCCCGCCGGGCAGGGCCTGGCCCCGTGGCCCCGTGGCCCCGTGCGGGGCGGCCGCCCTTCCTCCCGCCGGCTCCCGGCCCGCTCACCCCAGCGTGCTGATGAAGCCGTTCACCGAGCCCTCGGCGTACAGCGACACGATGTCCCCGATGTAGAGGAAGCTGGACATCTTGTCGGACATGCCGGCCGGCGCCCCCGCGGCCGGGGCCGGGTCTCCGCGGCGCGCGGGGCCGGCGCGGGCCGAGGCTGCGCGGGGTCCGGGCGGCTCGGCCCCGGCGCGCGGCGGCGAGCGAAGCCACCCCCGGGGACGCCGGCCCCGAGCGCCGCCGCCGCCCCTGCCGCGCCGCGGGCTTCCTGTTCCCGGCGAAGTTCTGCCCGCGCCTTCGCTCCTCCTCCCCGGCCGGCGCTCCGTCCGCGTCCCCTCCGCGCCCGAGCGCAGCCCTGGGTCCCCTCGGGGGACTCCGCGCCAGGTGGAGGTGCGGGCGACCGAGGGGGCGGGCAGGAGCCCCGGAGGGGGGCGCGCGGCCAATCACGCCCGGGCGGCCGGGGGCGGGGCGGGGCGGGGCGGGGCCAGGTCCGGGGGCGGGGCCAGATCCCGGGGCGGGGCACCTGGAGGGGGCGGTGTCAGATCCTGGGCGGGGCGGGGCCAGCTCCTGGTGGGGCGGGCCACGCGGAAGCCGCCGGGACCCAGGCTGGGGAGCCAAGCTGGGCAGCGCTGCTGGGGCGCGGGGTACCTGACCGGAGACAGCCGCCCCGGGCTCGGGGCGATCTTGGAGGGGCGGCCCCTAGGCGATCAGCGACGCTCTGGAGGGGAGGGGAGGAGGGCACAGAGAGCACCCCGGTCTTTGCGGACGCGGGCTGGGGAGGGGTGCAGCCAGCGTAGAGGGCAGGACCCCGAGCGCCGCGGCGGGGGAACCGTGGCCGCTGTGGTGAGCGTGCGCCGCGGCGGTCTGGCCACCCTCGACGGTGAGAAGCTCCGGCCCGGGCGGATGCACGTTTGGGTGGGAGAGTTGATGCTTGGGGGGAAGGAAAGGAAAGGTGAAGGAGACGGGCTGAGCGGGGAGGGGGAGGGCGCTCCCTCCGGTGGATCCCGCCTGAAAGCACCCAGCGGCCGCAGGGGCCCCCCGAGGGCGCAGCAGGGCCGAGCTGGTTAGCTGCGGGCCGGTGGCGGTGGGTCCTCTCCCGGGAGCGGGTGGCGGCCTCTGTGGCCCCGCAGGTTAGAATACATAAAGCTGGAGACGGGCCATGAGTCGCGGGCGGCCCCGCTCCCCGTAGGCCACCCCCCTCTGGAGGGCCCGCCCTGCGCAAGACACGAGAGGCGAACGTGGTGGCAACCGCTAAAGCCCACAAGTGCCGCCCGGGCAGTGAGCACAGAGCAAGGGCTGTGGGGAGGCAGGGAGAGGCCGGGCGGGGACCGACCGAAAGGGTGAAAGGGCGTCTAGATAGCCAGGAACAGAAAGCAAATGCCAGCGCGGTCTCCCGGCCAAACCCCACCTCTCCTAGACAGTATCCTCATTCCTAGGCCTCTCTCCCCTCAGCCTCCATCTCCCTGCTCCCAGCGAGCCGCACCCCACCCCACAGAGCTGCCTTGTCCACAGAAAACGGTAGTTCGGTGAGGTGCCGGACAGGATAGGAGTCGTCCTGTCTAGATCGTTAGTGTTGGGGACAGCCAAGAGATGGCCCCGGTGAAACACGGTGGTGGGCCTGGGATGGCGCGCACGCTATCCAGTGTCTCAGAGTGTTCTGTGGCTAACACCCGGAGGATGCTCAGCAACGCCGGCCTGAATCCCGAGGCTTTCCTCACACAAAGCCAGGGCCACCGGGACAACACGAGTGTGCGAGCATTTCTGCTGGCAAACCCTGAAGTGTCAATCTGGGTCCCCAAGTTCTGCCTCCTCAGGAGACCAGCCTCACCCCACAGCAGGGTCTCCCAAAGCCAAGAGCCCCGGGCAGGTCCAGGTACCTAGGGTGAGACCCCGTCGTTCCTCCTGAGGCCTCAACACCGCCCACCCCGCCTTTTGTTATTTCTGCACGCTGCGAGGGTGGGTGTCGGCCTGTGTATCTCTGTGTGTCTGTGTTTCTCTCTGTGTCTATGTGCTTGCATCTCTGTGTCTGTGTTTCTGTGTGTGCGTGTGTGTGCGCGCGTGTGTGTGCGCGCGTGTGTGCGTGTCTGCATCTGTGCGTCTCTGTTAAGTGTGTTGTACAGATGTATGCAGATGTACTGACCTGTTTATACACTAGTAGTGGTCAGAGTTTGGCATCAGGATGTCTTCCTCAGTTGCTTTTCCACCTTGCTGTTATGCTGTTGTCGGGGAAATTTGGGGTGTTTGTTTGTTTGTTTTGAGGCAGGTCTCTCACTGCACCTGACGTTACCATCACATAAGTAACTGGCCTTGACTGTCACGGATCCTCGCATATCCAAGACCTGGCAATGGGGTTCAAGCCCAGCTTTTATGTGGGTCCTGGCCCTGGAGCTCAGTTCCCCCCACTTCCACAGCAAGTACAGTGCCCACAGAACCACAGTCACAACACTGCAGGTGACACACACTGGAGAGTGTGATCACAGACTGATGTTTTTCTCCTCTCATGGGGTCCTGAGGGCTGCAGGGGGCAGTGGCTCAGTGGCCGGGCACTGACCACAAGTGCAGTACCACAGAGCAATGGAAATAACAGAATGGTGAAGTAATAAACACTTCTTTGTTTACTCTCTGTAATGAGGACTGGATGCCGTGAGCACCAGACTAACGGAGTAACCGTCTCCTGTGCCACCGACACTGAATCACTTCAGCCAAAGCTGCAGTCAACGGCCCCAGAAGTCGACAGAGGCAGTAAACCAAGCAGAGGGTACTGAGACGTGTGCCCAGAGATGGACTGTGCCAACAACAAACTTCCAGAAACAGTCCCGATTTGGCGGGACAGGGTTAGCATGGGTCACCCAAACAAAGGGTGGGCAAACTGCTGGCTGTCGCTGGGGGACCATGACTCGACTTCCTCTCGTCTCTCTCTTGCAATGAATACAAATTGACAAATAGAGCTGGCTTACTGGGTAGTGGGGTTATGAGAAACAGAAGAAATGTCGGGTCAACTAATCACTCTCTTTCACCAATGCTGTGCCAAATCTACGTGTTTTGCTGCTCAATAAGGCTTCAAGGACAGCCCTTGGGCTTTCAGCTCCTTATTAAAATGTGCGCTGGAAGCGGAGGAAATGGCCCCGCTGGTAAGCAGATGGCCAGACAAGCAGGAGGAAAGGTGTTTGGGTCCCCAGGACTCACATAAGATCCCGGGCACAACACGTGTCTGCACTGTAGAGTGAACTCGGAACAGTGCATTAGAGATGCCTTGAACCTTAGGCAGGGACTTGTGACCACGAAATAGGGGGATGTTGAGCAGTTAGGAGTGCATACCGCCGGTGCAAAAGACCTAAATTCCGTTCCCAGCAGCCCGTCAGGCAGCTCATAGCCACCTGTCCCTCCAGCTACAGGGGATCCATTGCCTTCCTGAGCCTCTCGAGCATTGCACTCATGTGCACACCCACACAGATAGACACAACATACCATTTTTCAAAAGAAGATGTAATAATATAAAATTATCTCTGTGGTGACATTAAAAAGCAAGATGACCAAGCAGGGTGGCACTCACCTTTAATCCCAGCACTCAGGAGGCAGAGGCAGGAGGATCTCCAGGAGTTCAAGGCCAGCCTGGTCTACATAGTGAGTACCAAGATAGCCAGGGCTGCAAAGAGAAGCCCTGTCTCAAAAAACAAAAATATAAATAAAATAAAAAGCAAAATAGTATTTCTACGTTGTCTTATGCACTTGGTTAGCTAGTAGAACAGCACAGGCCTCTAATCCTAGCATTCAGGAGGCTGAGGCAGGAGGCCAGCCATGGCGGAAGACAGCAAAAGGAAAAGCAGCCTGCGTGATAAAAACTGTGGGCAGCTCTTTTTCTGTTTTCTTAGTCCAGTAGAACATTGTTTTAAATGAAAAAACAAAAAGAAATACACAGCAATAAATGACATTTTTCCCTGGGAAATGTGTCAAAAGGAAGTCATGTGAAGGGCTTTTCAAGCAAGACCTGATAGAGACACCAGAGATCAGGGCAGAGGAGGAGGGAGGGCCTGCGCTGAGCAGAGTTCACGGCCAGAGGCTGAGATGGTCTCTTGGGTTTTCACTGACCTTTCCTTCTAACTCAAATCATAAGGAAGTGTGGCTCAGCTGGGAGGGCCTGCCTAGTGCCGAGCTCTAGTTCTGCCCCAGAGCTGCAGAAATGTGGCTGTCCTGTTAGGGGCCTGTAATCCCAGCACTCGGGAAGGCAGGGGGACCCAGGTGACCCTCCTGCCCTCAGCCACAGAGCAAGTTCAAAGGCAGCCCTGCTTACATGAGAGCCTTCTCAACAGAGAACGGCCAGGGGAGGAGAGGAGAACCTCTGCGCTCTCCACGGTGAGGCACCGCTGTCCACACACAGCCTGCCTCTCACGCACCCTGCTGAGCCAGCATCTCACCCTTCCGGACGTCCAGATGGAAAAAGTGTACTTAGAAATCCGTGAGACCCGTTGGCGCTGGAATCCACCCATCTCAGCAGAAGCTAGCCAGGACTGGAATGTATCTCTCCATGACAACCTTATCGGTGTTTGGGGGCCGCTTATTTCTAGGTACCACGTTCCAGGCAAGCGCGGCCACTGAACTGAGGTTTTGGCCTCAGTTGCGGGTGTGGGTCGAAGCAGGGTGGGCGGTGTTGAGACCTCAGGATGAAGGGGTCTCACCCTAGGTACCTGGACCTGCCCGGGGCTCTTGGTTTTAGGAGACCCTACTTTGGATCTGGTCTCATGAGGAGGAGGAACTTGGGAACCCACTGTTTGTCAGCAGAAATATCTTCTTCTGACACAGTGAGCTAAGTCTTTCCCCCTCACCGTCAGCCTTGTCAGCCTGTTCTTAGGCAAAAGACGGGAACGCAGGAAGGGAAATCTCAGTGACGTGACTCTCCACCCCTCACCGCTGTTTGCCACACAGCCCGGCAAGCTGTGCCAGTCAGTGCCTGCCCCTCACGATTCTGTCGGTGTGGCTATAACCACCCACGGTTTCATCGGATAGAGTCACACTGTCCACTTCTGAATATCCGCTCATTTCTTCCCCCTAAATAATGGCCTTCTTTCTCCCCGACTCAATGGCACAGCTGAACGTGAGACATCCCAGCGCCCCGTGTGTTTGAACGCTTGGTCCCAGCAGCTGGTGCTGTTCAGGGAGGAAGTGGGGTCTAGCAATAGAAGCTGCTTATCTGGGGCCAGCCTGGCAGTCTAGAGCCCTGTGGGTTCCCCCCTCCTCTCTGGCAAGGCTTCTCCCTCATGAGGGATTCTGACGCCTGAAAACCGTGAGTCAGGCAAACGCTGGACGTCCCCAAGATGCCCTTGCCCGTTTTTCTGTCTCAAAGACAAGAACAATAACCACAGAGCCTCCCTGATGTTACTCTTCATCCTCAAGAGTCAGTCCACAGCCAGTGAGTGCTTGGCCTAGAAACAAAGCGGAAGTGCTGCCATCTACCCAGCTCGTCTTGTAGAGCAGGCAGTTGGGAGCGGCTTAACTGCTTTAAGACTGATTATCTAAGAAATGAGAGGTGCTGTGGTCATGTACTCACTCAGCAAATATTGACTGAGCATCCGGCATGTGCCAGGCACCCTGAGGGACACTGGTGCAAGACTGAAGTCGAAACTACACGTGCCTACGAGGAGCTTGGCCAAAGGGGAAGAAGGCAGTTCTGGAGGCTACGCACAGTCAGGCGTGGAGGGAAAGGCAAGTCAGCACTGTGTGCGGTGTGCGTCAGAACCGCATCAGGAATCGTGAGGTTTGCTCGTAACGGCCTGGTGCCGCAGGCGGAGGTGCTACACCAGCGAGAGGAGGCGATTCTTCCCTCATTACTAAAATCGGTGTTCTCTTTATTTTTTAAAACAAACTGTTAGACTCTAACCCTCAGGCCCTGGATTTGCCGTATCCCTGTCGCTGCTGTAAGTTTAATGACTCCCACCCTCCAGGCATACACGTGACAGACTCTGTTTTCTCCGCCACTGGTCCCTACAACAAAGTATGTGATACTGAGTGTTTTGTAACAAAGAGATAACTTGTTAGCTCATGCTTTTGAAGCGAGAGGTTCAAGATCTGTTGGCTCCATCTACCCGGCTTCTGAAGGGGGAGGCTTGGCTGACAGGCTGACAGAGAACTGGAAGGACAAACAGGACTGATAACAGGAAAGGCTAAGTGCACGAGGTTAACCCCATCCCAAACAACACTCTTCCGGGGCCTCCCTCACCCAGGGGGCCAGGACTGCTTCCTTCTGCAGTCATGGTCCAGTGACCAACCGCCTACCAGGCCACCCCTCTCAGCGTCACACCTGGAGGGCAAGCTCTTCCGTGGAGCTCTGGAGGACAAACCCACCGGAGCTGCAGCACTCACATTTGAAGGTTTCTGTTGGCGCCCGTGGTCTTCAGCAGAGCTGGGACGCTCCGGAGAGGACTGGAGGCTGCGGAACAGACTTGGGAGGCACGAACTGTTTTGATTGGAAGATCAGCTTCAGTTCTCTCTTAAAAAGCTCCTGCATAACAACCCCCGGCAGAGCAGCACCTAAAAAAGAGCTACGCCAGTTCTCTGCACCTTGTGGCGGCAGGGAGGCCTGTGTCCCTGTGGTCACTACATCCAGGCTGGCCTGCTCTCTGCCTTGGGCTCCGTGGGCTTGACGATTTGCCTGACAGCAACACCTCACAGCCACAAAACTGAGAGACAAAGACTGGGATTCTATGCTGGGCTGGCTTCCTGACAGGAAGGGAGTCAGCCTGGGCCCTGCTCTGGCGCTGTGCACTGCTGTCAATGGCAGCATCCTCCCCACCGCCTCCATGGGCGTGGCCATGACCTTCACCACCGAGAAGCTCCTCTTCTTGGGAGGCATCATGATGTCAGTGGGAGCCTCGGTTTCTTGTCCTCTCAGGAACCGTCTCTTTGGGTCCATTTGGCTCTCCCAGGCACCTGAGCGTGGGGCTGCTGGTCATGTGTGGCCTTGTCCTTTTGGATGCTCGGCTCATTACTGACCAGGCTGAAAACGGAGATAAGGATTGCATCTGAGGTGACCTCTTCTAGGTTCTGTTACACTCTTCAGGAAGCTCATGCGAGCCTGGCTTTGAATGAGAAGGACAAGAAGAAAGAAAAGAAGTGAACAGGCCGTCAGCCTCTCCCTGCTTGGCTTTCCTCCCTCCACCCTCAGGGCTCCACACATCACAGGTCATGGTCCATAACAGTGAAGCACACCAGGAAAGTGCCTTGTGCTTTTCTCTATTTTGAACTTTTTGATCAAAAAACCCGATTAGTGAATATAGCTTGAAAAAAAGAAGGTACCTGCTAACTACATAGAATGCCAAACACAGGAAGGCAGTCTTGACTGGTCATATCATAATTCAGGGTGCCATCCTACCTTCACACTAAAAATATTAAAATACTAGTGAAATTCAAAAGCTAATAAAGTTCAGCATTTCCGTGAATAATATTTTACTTACAAGTATAATATGCTCATTTGTTTCCACTATTTATCCCAAAGTCAAATGAATGTGTACAGTTTTATTCCTGTACGTGTATGTCTTTGTAATCAGTATTATTTTGGTTAGACATCCTTAAGAAATACATTTTATGAGTTTAAAAAGAGAACATTATAAAATATTTAAAGCTATAGAAACAGTAACCCCAGCACTTGGGATGGGGACTGAAAATGGAAGGACCATGAGTTCAAGGCTCTTCACACTTGGGAACAGATCAACTGCATGAGACCCTGTCTCGAATGAAGAGACAAAGCAAAAGAGAGAAAGACAAAGAAAGTTTAGACTTTCCATTTGCTGCTCTGGTTTTATTCACACTTTCAGCACTGGCCGCTGAAAACACACAAAGCCCCTGCTTTGTAAGGACAGCAGCTGTGAGTCTGTACAAGACTGAGCCGAGCAGGAAATGACGGTGATTATCAAATCGACAAACTTCACCATTGTCACCTACTGATTGTTCATGGCAGTTTTTTCTGTTCTTTCGTTTTCAGATTTATTGTGTGTGTGTGTGTGTGTGTGTGTGTGTGTGTGTGTGCATGTGTTGCATGAAAAAGTGTATGTGTGTCTCCACAGAGGCCAGAAGAGGGCGTTGGACCCCCTGAGCTGTAGTTACAGGTGTTTGTGAGCTGGGAACTAAACTCGGGTCCACCGCAGGAGCAGCAAGCGCCCTAACCACTGAGCCACCTCTGCAGCCCTCACTGGCAACTTTCAACTAACTTGTTCCAGCACCTGAGAGAGTCTTTAGAGAGAGAGCCTCGCTTGTGACACACAGAGTGCACTCCCATAGCCATGTGTGGAGGGAACCTAACTGTATCACCTGAAAACAGGGGAGACAGCAGTGCATGGAGCACAGGATTGAGCTGGAATTGATTTCCGCGGTGACAGTTCTTGAAACGTAACCGCACTCCCTCATTTATTACCACCTCCCGGTGTTAACTGAAAGAGGTCGTGTAACGGACCTCAGCTGCACGCTCAGCACACTCACACTTGCGAGTCTCGGCTTCTCTTTGCGCCAACATCGGAAGCGGGGACTCTGAACTTCCTGCAGCTCAGCCTGGCTTGAGAAGAGACTCAGCCAGCCGGGCGGGGTGGGCACGCCTGTGATCCCAGCTCTGGAGAGGCAGAGGCAGGGGGATCTCTGTGAGTTCGAGGCCAGCCTGGAATACAAAAGGAGTCCAGAACAGTCAGGCAGGGCTACACAGAGAAACCCTGTCTCAAAAATAAAAAATGAAAAAGTGACACACGAAATAGAATGTCCACAGCAGTGATACTTAATTCTGTGCATAATTTCCAACTCATATTTAATGTATGAAGAAAGTAAAACCTATAATCACTTGGATGTTTCTCTTGATGTTTACTAAAGTGCAAATGAGTTGAAAAATGGGAAACTTTCTCTGGATGATTCATGGTATTCTGAAACAGCCACACTATGGAGCTTAAGCTTTGCTATTGTTTTTATATTTCTGTTTTGTTGTTTTGATTTGGACCCAATTTTCCTCTTGATTTTGCAAATGGAACACTCCCAAGCTGGATAGCATCCCACGCCTAGATGGATATCATTTTTTTCTGGTTTTGACAAATAGAAAAAACAACAAAGACCATACAAATGAGGTGACTCATCCACCAATCCAGACCTTCCCACCTCTCTGCTCCCTCTTGCGTCAGATGTCAATCTAGTTCTGAGCACAGTAATGTCCCTTCACCAGAGACTTTATCTGCTGCAGGACCAGTTAGCAGAGGTCCATCAGTGTCTGGAGATAATAGACAGAGATGTCTATTACAGCTGTTACAATGTTCTTACTCTGTCCTAACGTAAATTCTGCCGGTTTGGACCATATCCCCCATCAATAAAGGGGGCTACATAATCCCGTTTGTAATAACTCTGCCTGATTTCTGCTAACATACCAGACAGGGCAATAGAAAATAATGACTCACAATAGAAAAACACTATTATCCTTACAGAGATGAGTGAGTGCTCTCACTGCCCTCATGAATCTGTGTAGCAGTCGCTATCATGTATTTTTATAGAGAGAATATGTAGATAGAGATATAGATAACATTTGTCAAAGAGAATTTTAAATCTCTGAACTAATGGAAGCCAATTTTTCTCACTAAAAATATATGATTAGCATAATCTCAAGGCTGCAGTGAGAGGTATGAGGCTGTGGTACAGTAGATGTGCCGAAATGCTGCTATTTCTTTACTAAGGTGTGTATTGGACATGTGGGGGTAGGCACAGGCCACGATGCCCAAGCAAACAACTTGGGGTCGTCTGCTCTTGACTCCCGCCCGTCATGTCCGAGTTTGCTCCTTGTGACTGTGGAAAATACCATAAGCAGAAGCACCTTGGGAGGAAAGGCCTGGTTTGGCTCGTTCTTCCAGACACAGTCTGTCCTGGAGAGAGGTCACACTGCAGCTCGAGCAGGAGCTGTGGAGGAATGCAGCCCACTGTCACACGGCCTCTCACAGTGGCTCACCCTCAGCCAGCTTCCTCAAACAGGCCAGACCACCTGCCTAGGGAAGGAACCCCCCACATGGGCTGGACCCCTACATCCACCAGCAGCCAGCACAAGTTCTTACAAATACGCGGAGAGGCCAGTGTGACTGAGGCAAGGCCTCCTCTGATGTTTCCTTTCCCCGAGTGGCTCCAGCTTGTGTCAAGTTCACAATGCTAAGTAACCAGTACGCACCACGTGGGACTCGAGGCTTGAACTCAGCTTGACGGCAATCACCTTTTACTCACTGTGCCATCTTGCCATGTTCTCTGGAGTCTCGGCCATTATTGGCTGTGGCGTTCACCAAGAGCAACTGAGCTCAGTTATCCCCTAATTCTGCCGTAGGCCTGCTTGCACTCCTGGCTGCCGGCACACAGTGTGAGCTAGCCTGTGTGGGGTGTGCATGCGTCAGCTGAGTCTGGAAGTGAGTGTCATGTGACCTTGTTTGGTCACAGCTGAAACCGTCCTTCATAGAGGGGAAACTTGCTACAACGCCCATGTTTTGAAGCCATGGTTCTCGACCCCCCCACCCCCCTAACGCTGCTGTGACCCTTTAACACAGTTCCTCATGTTGTGTCACCCCAACCATGGAATTACTCTTGGTAATTGCTACTTCATAGCTGTAATTTTGTTACTGTTATGAATCAAAATGTAAATATTTTTCGAGAGAGGGAGTCGACATCCATTGTTCTAAAGGAAAGTGAGTTCTCCTAGAAAGTAAACAACTCAGAAGCTTCAAAAAATTCCTAAAACTGTCAAGGTTCACCAGGTCCCTCCCTCCATACCTGTATATGAGCATTAAGGATCCCTGAGAGATACTCTTAGGCAACCCAGATGCCTGGAAGAGGCTCAGACCAACGGAGCTGCTTGCAAACCTCTCCAGCTATTGATCGGCCCATGAGCCACGCGGTGCCCGCCAGGTCCCAGCTGTGTGATCTGTCTCCTGTAACGGGTGCTCTGGTGCTTTGTATTTGATTGCTAACTATTTTGCCCCCTGCAAACCCCAAAACTAAAGACATGTGTAACCCTAGCCTCCAAAATATCCCTGATTGGCTGAATAAATGCCTCCACACCTCAGCAGGGCAGGAGTTAGGGAGGTGTGGCCAAGGGCCGTGTCCTTGGAGGGGTAGAGGATCATGGGAAGGAGGAGGAGGCAGGGGAGGAGAAAGAAGCTCCTGGCCAGATGGGCGTGGACTGAGGAAAGCCCAGATGGGAGTCCTGTGCCAGTGTCCGGGGACTGTGACCGGGAAGCAGCCCAGATAGGTGTTCTCAGCGCAGCTGGCATGGGCTGTGGGCCTGGGAGATACAGGGTAGTTCAGGAGGCTAGTGCCTGCCCTGCCCCACATGAAACCAGGCTTATTTAAAACACAGCAGGCGCCTGTGTCTTTTATTGTTTGTGATAGCAGGCTAGGTAATAGTGCCATACTATTACAGGCTTTAATAATAAACATGATTAGCCACTTATTTTTTTATTTCCGACAATAGTCACCGTGCTGGGGTGGGCCTTTGGCCATGTAGCTGTGGTTGAGTCATTTCTGCTCCCACACTTCCGTAAGGAGCCCGGGGCACTCGTTGGCCCTCCGAGTTGGACTTAGTGTCCTTACCTTGACCCGCCTGTCGCTGGTCTCGTGGCTGGGGTGGGCAGGTGCTTGTTCATGACTCCTCAGGCTCCGTTGGAGAGATTTCAGCGCGCGCTGGGTGCAGGGCTGGCATCGCAAGGGCTGCAGTAAGAAGCCAGGGTGAGCAGAGGCGGCTGGGAGCTCTGGCTGCCCCCCCCCCGAAGGCTGACTGGGGGAGGAGAGGCCTGCTTCCTGTTAGGATGTAGCGGTAGCGATCTCCATGCTTGAGAGACAGTGAAAAGGAAGCGGGGTGCCCTCTTGTAGCCGACACAGACTGGGCGCCTGAAGCATCCTCCTGTTGTCTGCATGGGAGCAGAACGCTGGTGACAAGCGGAAGAATGTGAAAGCTGAGGCCCAGGGGCCACTGCTGCTCCCCATGAGCAGAGCTTCTCCAGTCGCAATGAAGGGCAAACCAACCTCCCCATCTGCTGGCCAGAGGCCACATGGAACAGCGAGAAACCCCACGGGAACTGGAGCAGAGCAGGCTCTGCCAGCCAGTCAGGGGCAGCCACCAGGCTCAGCTCAGCCCCAAAACTACCAGTGTCAAGTTACACCACTGTCGGGTGTCAGCCAAAAGGGTGGACCGAGCCAGCGGCAACCTGGCAGGGAATGGACCCTGCCACAGAGAACCAAGACAGCACAGAACAACCCGCCCAGAACTGAGAACCCCTTTCTGGCAAAGCCCCGGGTACAAGCCACCTCCTGTCAGGAGGAACCTAAAGCACCAAACATCTTACCCCAAAGGCCTCAGTGTTTACCTGAACAGTTTGCTTAAAGCTAATGGGATCAGATTTTCACCTGGGAAGAGCTGGACTCGGGGCTTCCTGGCCACCTGGGAGGAGGAGCCGCCTGAAACTCAGAGCAGGTGTTTTAGACCAGTGGTTCTCAACCTGTGGGTCGTGACCCTTGGCAACCCTGTCTCTAAACATATTTACATTATGATTCATGACAGTAACAAGATTACAGTTATGAAGTAGCAACAAAAAGCAATTTTATGGTTGGGGGGTCACTGAAAAGGACGTTTCCCCTCCCCCCAGCCCAGTTGGTACAGGACACACCCAGACACCAAAGTCTCAGCACAAAGGGGATTTAGTACCCCAGAGGGGCAAGTGAGGGTAGGGATAGGGTTGCAAACGTGGCGGCAGCAGCAGCAGCAAAAAACAAGAGAGAAGACATGAGAGGGTGTTTCTGCAGTGAAGATGCTTCTGCAGGAGGGAGCTCTTAGGGGGAAGGGGAATCTGTCAAGGCTGAGGAGGTAAATCCTGACTGGCCATCCCAGCCAAAGAATGAATTTAGATTGTTGGACTTTGGTGTTTTGTCTCAGGAATGAGTTGGTGGCCAAATAAGAGAAGAGTCCTTGGGGGCTAGCTTCAGGAATGTAATGGTCTTTAGCAAGGGACAGGAAAAGGGGTAAAGAGCTAAACCTACCATGTTTGCCCTGCTCAGGCCTGTCGGAGCGCCTTCAGTCACCACAACATGAAAAGCAATGTTAAAGCTCACAGCATCAGGAAAAGCCTTAGCAGCACTGCTCCTTCTTCACTTTCTGCTCTTCCTCACACCAGGCAGTCACGCTCTTGAGGGAGCAGAGCAGGCTCCTAGGCTCCTCAGCTCAGCAGGGTTGGGGTGACCCTCCCCCGGAACTGCACTGTCTCTGCTGAGGAGGCCTCCTCTCAGAGCTCTGTGGTTCCTGCGCTCCCTGCCTCAGGAACATTGGGACACTGTCCCACCCAGAGCCGGGGTGCCTTCCCAGGCCTCGGAGCTGTGAGTTGCCTAGACACCCTTCCATCCAAGTACCAGAAAGGTGACAGTGACAACAGATATTCCAGATAGAGGAGGCGGGGGCACATCTGGATATGTCTACTAGTCCCACACCTAAGGCTCAAGGATCACGGTGCAGGAAGGGGAGGAGAGACTGTAAAAGCCAGAGGATCAGGGAGTTTGCTCGGAGTTGTATTTCCTTAAGAATGCCTGGAGCTACCCCATCTCATGAACACAGCTGCCTAACCGTGAGCAGAACAAGGACCACAGCGACACACAGGTAAGGTCGGCAGGGAGAGCCCAGTAGGCCTCAAACCCTACAAAGGACTCTAGGAAACTAGGGAATGTTGAGAAGGGAGAAATAGGCTTTCCAGGGAAGAGCTCACCAACTGATTATCAAATGGTCAGACTTGAAAACACGCGCATACACGTAACACTCTCCAGACACGGCTGGTTCCACGAAGGTGCTCAGGAGCGTGTACACACACGTGTGTATGTAACAGCAATTCTTGGAAACAGAGGCCATGAAGTTGACAGTGAGCAGGAAGGGGTACATGGAGAGTTTGAAGGAAGGAGAGAGCGGAGGGGGGAAATGTGATAATATTATAATCTCAAAAAATAAAAGAAATACTTTTTAAACCTACATATGAGGGGAGGCAGAGTGGGCCTGTGAGAGAGAGCGGTGAACGGCACTGAGGACAGGCTAGAGGAGTCACCGGCTGGATGCCCAGTAGAAAAAGCCAGGATTTGTAGATGGAAGTAGAATGCGGAGATCCAAGAAAGACATCCAGGATGCTGTGGGGAGAGCTCAGGAGCAGAGGTATCCATGGAGACCAGGGCAGCGAGGACAGTGCAGAGAAGAGGAAGGGAGTGACAAGGAGGTCTGCCCAGGAAGTGAGGGAAAGAATGTCTTGAAGGAGTCTCTTCCCTGAAGCTGACTTCACTCCATTCTCACCAACCTTCAGCTTCTTCAGACCCAGGAAAGGCCTAGCACGCCAGTAAGGTCCAGGGCAAGCTCTACCCCTGCCCTGTCCTTTGTCTCATATCCTTCGTAGAATGTCTGCCATGATTAAATTAGACTTGGGGTTTGATCAGAAGTCAGGAGAGTGGGCCTTTGACCTGTCCAGCAGTAGGAGATGGAGGCATCTCAGATTGAACGAGAAGAAGGCCCCCAAGGTTCAGCTGAGTCTGGGCTAGATTTGGAGAAATAAAGTTGCATCAGATGACAAAGTATTCGGCTTTGCCTTTCTCTATCCTGTCTGGGGAGCACTTATAAAGACACGTGTACATGGGTAGGATTCATATATGTACATGGTTTTGTTTGTATGTATGTGTATACCTATCGAAACTTTAAAATAGCAAAAACTGTACTTATCTGTCTCCAGAACTTAGCACATGCTTTACACATAGGCATTCATAAAACACTTGCAGCTGGTTTATTGGCTGTACGCATGGGTGGGTTGGTAGGTGGGTGGGTGGGTGGATGGATGGACAGATGGACGGACGGATGGATGGAAGGATGGGTGTGCTGAGAAAAAGAGGCAGGGCGGGAGACAGCGTGCAGAGGCAGCTTGTTCAGAACGCCCATGGAGCAAGGCTGGGGCCCTGCAGGTTATTTACAACTAGGACCCCTTCTTCTTATCTCCTGAAAACAAGAGAATAAATTCGAGAGCACGTCTAGTCTAGACCGTACCTGATGTCAAAAGTGATACGAGGATCTCATGATACAAGACTGCCCCAGGGCCACCCTGGAGTGATGTCAGCGCCAGCAGTCTTTGAGGACCCTGGAATACATCTCACAGACAGCAACCTTGAATAAATAAATGTATGTTTGCCGCTGAAAGAGTGGACAGGAGAACCCCTGTAGTGCAGGTAAGAAACAGCAGTGCTGCAGTTGGGGGAGAGATGGAGAGGACACAGACCTGCCACCCTCGGCTGGGTGTGGGGAGAAAAGAGGATGAGCAAAGTGAGTCCCAAGTCACATGTTGGAAAAGGGATGAGGCTGTCAGACATGCTGTGGGGCCAGGAAGGACATTAGCTTTTCGAGGTCTAGAGAAGGTAAAGACGCTTGATGGATCTAGTTGGTGACATAAATAAATTAATTTAGGGGCTGGAGAGATGGCTCAGAGGTTAAGAGCATTGACTGTTCCTCCTAAAAGTCCTGAGTTCAATTCCCAGCAATCACATGGTGGCTCACAACCATCTATAATGAGGTCTGGCGTCTTCTTCTGGCATGCGGGCATCATAGTGTATAAATTATAAATAAATAAATCTTTAAAAAAATCATTTACATGTAACAAACTGAAATTTACAAGACAGGATCTGATTTGAAATACAGAATCTGGAGAATGGGCTGGAAATCTATAGTTAGGAGCACTTGTCACCCTTGAGGAGGGCCCAGGTTGGTTCCCAGCTCCCACATGGAAACTCAGAATCGCCTGTTGATGACGGCTCCAGAGGATCCAAGACCTCTTCTGGCCTCTATGGACACTGCACACATAGAACTTACACTTATATAGGACGGCAAAATACATGCATAAAATTTTAAAAATAAATCTTTTTTAAAATACAAAACTGAACCAAGGCTACTGAGTATAAAGGGGGGGTGTGCCCCCATTTGCTGTGGATCAGGCTCAGGACTGGGAAAATCCAGGGCTTTGCATTTCAGTTTTGAAAGCAGCCTTAAAATGAGGCAATTTTGGATGTCATTAATGTGCTTGGCAGAAGGAGTGTTAAAGTATCCAGAAAACAAATGAAGGGACTGGTGTCCAGCAAGACAGATATATTACTCTTCTCACTGCTGACCAGAGGCTGAAAAAAAACACACTTATGGAGAGTGCATTTGGGCTCACAGCTGAGGAGATGCAGTCCACCAGAGCAGGGCAGCTGTGGCAGCTGCTCCATGACGCAGTCAGCAGGCTGAGGGAGACGGAGGCTGGCACTCACCATCTCTCCATCTTATCCAGGTCTGGACTCCACAGGCAGGCTGGGCCTTCATTCCTAGTTAGACCACCCTGTAAACACCAATGGACATGTCTTCTCAGCGACTGGAATCTGGTCAAGGTGGCAGTGAAGACTGCCAGTTACGGTAGGTTAACTGTGACTGACAGAGAAGGAAGACAGGGTGAGGTAGAGACACAGGCAGGCCCAGGGCTCCGTGGGGAGGGTGGGGAGCACAGGGCTGTTGCCTTTTTTAACCTCAGTAAACCAAGATATGAGACACACAGAGAGAGGAGAGAAAGTGAGAGAGACAGAGACAGACACAGAGAGAGAAAGCGCAACACACACACACACAGAGCACAACTACCCAGGGGGCAGAGAGAGAAAGTTCCCAAGTTCAAGGCTCCAGTGGGCTACAGAGTGAGTTCTGGCCACCTAGGCAGCCCAGTGAGGTCCAGAAAAGGGTGGGGCTGCAGGTCAGGTAGAGCACTGAGGTCTCAGCTTAACCCTCCATGCCACAAAAAGGAGGAAGAAGGAAGAGGAGGGCTACACTTTGCTACACATGCAAAGTGACTATGGAAACCGGTCGAGCTGAGCACAGGAGAAAAGCATTATTTTTTGGAAAGCAGAAAACAGGCCAAGCACTTTCTCCAGAAAGCAGCATGTTCTGTGGGGGTAACGGGTATTAGCTTGGTGAGCAGCGTCTCATTCCACGCCCACTTTCACTCAGAATAAAAGGCTCTGCACAGTTGGGTGTTACGGAAGTCATACGCTGTGTGTATATAAACTAAATGTAAACCTTTATCTTGAAATGATAAGGTGAGATTTATTGCCCTGAAATGAATAAATGCCTATTGCCTTTGGTGGAAACAATAAGGAAAAATTAATCAGCAGGAATTCTGCTAATTGTCACTTGACTGAAACCATTTCCTTTCTTTGAAATCCATCTGGATGTGATCTCAGGGGAAGGAGGCCTTTGCAGACCCAGAGTATACAAGCTCATGAGGAGACAAACCAAGGAAATGGCCCTTCTATAAATCAGTCTGCCAGGGAGAAAGCCTGTTCCTGCAGTTACAAAGGCCTTATCTGCTGCCGGGCCCGTGGCTTTCCTCTGCTTCCTCAAGCAGTCCACAGAGTTGCTAGAACCCCGAGTGAGTATGAGGAGAGGCGGGCATGGTTCCCAGCTGCATGATCCCACATAAACTGCAGAGCTTTGTGTGCTAGTGTCTGGTGACACAGAGAACTCGGTGGCTCTGAAGGGCACCCACGCAGTGGATGGCACGTCCTTCCTTGGGTGTGGAAACACCTCCCTGGTCTTTTCAGCTCTCCGTCTGTCTTTGTGTTGTCCCTTCAAAGAGGGAAGACAGTTGACATCTGCCTCCCGACATTTTCTGCAGTAAACATTTCCAATTCCATCCTGCATTTCCTCCTTCTAAGGCCCTTCCAAAGAATTCGATTCCGTCTGATTATATTGGAAAGTCTGACTCCAAGGACGGAGCACAGTTACTTGGGAAGCTTAGGACACCCAGATAATCCTCATTTGGACGCCTGCACTTTGGTAACATCATAATTATTGTTGATATAAAATGGATACATTTAGTAGACACCATGGAGGCAATCTTTCCTTCACGGTGACTCCTCGCTCTTGGCAGTGACCTCCTGCTGCCTGCTCTTTGGACAGACTGAGCCATGGTTCCCCAAAGAAGCAGATGTCCTAAACCCTGGAGAGACGGTACACAGATGTCAGAAAGAGCTCTGTAGACACGGTCAGGGGTCTGGAGAAGGGGTTGCTGGCCTGGATTCGCTGAGGGAGCCGCAGCAATCACGGGCCTTCTTAGGAGACCTCAGGCCCGCAGTCAGACGTGATGGCAGAAGCATGGCTCAGTGTGCCTGGGCAAGCCCTGGGGCAGCTTCCGGACCTGGAAAAGTGGAAGCCTGTGCTCCTTCAGGCCACCACAACTGCATTAAGATGTTAAAACAAAAATAGGAATAAGTCACTCATATTTAGTTTGGGCAACTCTTGTGCAGGAATGCCATCACTGGACATAGCCTGCCCTTGGCCGGCACAAGTTCTGCCAACCACATGCCAACATATGTGGAAGAAGAGAAAGAAGGGGAAGGAAAAGAAAAAAGGAAGCCTGTGTCAAAGCCAGGCAGGACTGCAATGTGGGGTGACTGCGAGTGTAAAGAGACCCTGGGCTACCTAGAACATCCTTTTTTTTTTTTTTAAGTGTTACTGGAGAGATGGCCCAGAAATTAAGAGCACTGGCTGTTCCTCCAGAGGACTGCAGCCCAATTCCCAGCAGCCACATGGTGACTCACAATCACCTGTAACTGCAGTCTGAGGGGAGCCGGCACCCTCTTCTGGCCTCCACAGGCCAGGAAAACAAATGGTGCACAGGCATACATGCAGGCAAAACATCTGCACACGTTAAAGATAATCCTGCGTGTGTGCTGAGCGAGCGTGCACGGACCTTCCGTTGTTCCAACAGCGGAGCAGAGCAAGTACTGACTGAGAGCTTAGCATCGTGTTAGCGTTGGACAGCACGTAAAGATGGCCTGTGGGTGCCCAGAGGCGCCGGTGCGCTGGCTTCATCTCCTTCAGCTATGAGTAAGTCATTACACCTGATTCTAACACCCGAGTGTGCGTGGGCTGGCTACCATCGTTAACTGGACATTTTTGTAAGCACGGCTGCATGTGATCTTGTCAAATCGCCCTTGACAATCAGTGAACTCTGCACTCATGCTGAGAGCTGGTGGACTTCCCGGACAGAAGCAGATGGAAGAGGAAGCTCACCCCCGGACCCAGCTTGGGAGATCTGTGCTGGATTCAGATGACCTCGGCCTCAGTTTCTAGACGTCATGAACAGCTTTGCCGCAGCCTTGGGTAGGACCAACCACAAGTCACTTTTAAAGACAGAACGATGATCGACCCTGGAGAGATACGGCAACACCTGCTCGCTTCCTTCGTAGAGTGACACTGAAAGTAAACTCACTGTCACCGTCTTCTCCTGAATGTCGGCACACAGAGACATAACCAAGATCGCCAAAATGATGCCTAGGTTGTTTCTTTTTTGGCTATTCATTTCTGCCTTGTAACAGTTTTCACCAACCAGATCTTTTAAGTTTTGGTGATTTGGGGTTTTATGTTTTTTTGAGACAGGATTTTGCTTTATAGCCCAGTTTGGGCTCAAACAGTGATCCTCCTGTCTCAGCCTCCCAGAGTACTGGGAATTCAGGCACACATTACTACAGCTGGCTAGGTTTTGAGGGTCCTTGAAAATGATTATTCATTTACTGTGGGGGGAGGCAGGTCACAGCAAACGCGCAGATGTCAGAGGGCAGCTTTGAAGGGTCTCTTCTTTCCTCCCTCTGTGGATCCTGGAGGTCCAGCTTAGCTCACTAGGCTTAGTAGCAAGCACTTAACCCTGAGACATTTCCTAGGCGAAGCTGACTGATACAGCTTCTCCTCTGTGGACAGGCTGTGCTCCCAGTAACCATGCTCCCACCAGAGGCTTTTCTGCAGCTCTCTCTCTCTCTCTCTCTCTGGACACTGATGACTTTCCAGGTCTAGGAACCCTTGAACTAGGCTTAACCCTTGAACTACTACACTTAAAGAAAATGTTAAAATATATGTGCGTGTGTATGTAACATATATATGGAACTTACAAAATAGTAGGTTGAAAATGGGTTCAAGAAAGGTCAAGGTTCAAACCCAGACAAATGCCTAATGTCAATTTAACATATCAAAGCAGATGCTGGCCACCTGGTTCTCCTTTCATCCCTGAGTCCCTACCTGTTACAGGTGTGCATGGGGGGGAGGGTAGGCCAGAGTCAACCTCTCATGTCATTCTGTGCTGTTTTCTTTGTTTGGAGACAGCATCTTTCCACAGCTGGGACCCATGTGCTGGCCTCCCAAGCACTGAAATTACAGCCTTCCACATCCAACACCTGACACTTTTATGTAGGTTCTGGGGCTTGAACTCGAGCCCTGAAGCTTATATGCGAACTCTTCAGCAACTATCTCTCCAGACCTGTACGGCTGTTTTTATATATAGTAGTTTTCCAGGATTTGCAGCTTGAAATAAAAAAATAAAAAACTGTACTCTGAAGCCGCACTCCATAGAAAGGTTTTTGTTTGTTTTGTTGTTGGTGATGTCTTTGACTCAAGGTTTCATGTAGCCCAGGCTAGCCTGGAATTCATTCTGCATCTGAGGATGACTCTGACCTCCGAAACGAACTGCTCCCCCTGCCTTAGTGCCAGCCACGCTGGGCTACAATGAATCTTATTAATAAAAGCCTAAACTACTAACTTCTAGAAAATCTCCACTTAAGATGAAGTAAAAATTATTCCCATGAACAAATTTTGGAAAAGAAAGTTATGACAGGAAGGAGCAATGCACACACGCACACAGCTTGGCTGTGAGTTGAAACATCACATGGAGTCTTGGCAGAATTCTGCTGCTCGGGCTGCTGGGCCCCTCGTTCACTATTTGGTAACCTGACACATTGTTTGGTACATCTGGCACATTTACTTTTTACCCCTAAAGTACATAAAAACGTTATGTACTTCCTTCCTTTGTGCCTAATCATTTGTCTTGTGGTTGGTTTTCCTTCCTTTGTGCCTAATCATTTGTCTTGTGGGATCTCTTCCCTCCTGCCCAGCCTCACGCCTGCTCTTTGTGCGACAGTTGTCACGGCAACCTTTAAAGTGTGCTCCCTGGGTGTGCTGGCTAATTGTGCTACTTGCCCCAGCAATGCTGACCGTGAGCCAGGCCCTGGGCCCTGAGTGTCTGCCGTTAGGACCTCGAATCTTTGACATGAAAACAGCTTATTCTAATATTTCATTTCTCCGGACTGCAGTCTGTGGTCTGGACGATTGCCCTTTGCTCTGTCCCTGCATTTCCGGTTCTCTGTCCTCATGTGCTCTGCTGAGCCCTGTGGGGCAACACTTTAAGCCTTTACCAACCAAACTGATTCACTTGACTGGGAAATGGGACGAGATGGAGGAGGCCCGTTTGCCTCCTGTCTGCTGCCTCTCGTGCAGCCTCTGAGCCTTTGCATCCAGCCTCCAGGTTATCCGTCTCCTCAGCTTGCCCTTGCCTGGGGCTGGGCTGGGCTGCTCATCATGATGGCTTTCTGTCTATGACAGGACTGTTTAGAGCACTCACGTGGCAAACCTTCCTCCATTCCTCCACTCCAGCACACCTCACGGGGCTACAGAGAGAACTATGTAAGTGTGAAAATCACCAGAGCTGCAGAGGGTGCAGACTGATGGGCGTTGTCAGAATTATGGCTGCCCCACCGGCTTTTCCTACCCATCCTGAAAGGCAGGACGGAGGGCACCAGGAAGAGCAATGGCCTGGTGTCTGGAGGCTCCTCCACCTCCCGTCATGGAGATATCCACAAGACCTGGACAGACTGGAAGGAAGCTAAGAATGGCCATCCTAAGTGTGCTGGGCCTCAGGGTTTCCTCCATGAGGATGGGCACGAAATAAAAGTCCTGGAAAGATTTGGGATTCAGAAACTGGGACTTAGATGATTCTTTGGCTAACAGGCCAATGTGCACAGGAGGAGAAAGCACCAGCACACACGCCCTGTTCTTCCCAGCTTGGCCCATGCCAGCCTGACAGCCAAGCTCTGAAGGGCAGGTGAGTGCCTGGATAAACAGACCTTACCGGAGAGAGGCCGGGCTCTGGCGCATGCTCACATTCCTCCCGGTATGAGTGCCTGGGGGCAGCATGGAGCCAAAGGCTCCTGGAACCAACAGGATTCGGAGCCGCTCTGGCTCAAACACTCACGGTCTGTAAGGAGTCTGTCGGGAACTGAGCAGTGGCTCTCAACCCCGCTAACGCTGCGACCTTTAATACAGGTCCTCGTGGTGCGCCGACCCCAGCCATCAGTTTCTTTTCACAGCTGCTCCGTAACTGTACTTTTGCTGGTGCTCTGAACCTCGGCGTAGAGCTGTGAGGCGCGACTCCTGTGGCGTTGCTGGGCCTCCCTAAGGTGCTGGTTGAGAGCCGCTGCCCGGCCGGCGCGGCCTGTCAACCCAGCCACTCAGGAGGCTGAGGAGGGCTTTAAGGTTCAATGTTGCCTGGCACA
This sequence comes from Rhombomys opimus, assembly GCA_010120015.1. NCBI lineage: Eukaryota > Metazoa > Chordata > Mammalia > Rodentia > Muridae > Rhombomys > Rhombomys opimus. Next base: position 2,797,477 of record REGO01000124.1, read on the forward strand.
CAGTTCAACACTAGAGTGGATAGTTTCCTAAGACCCTGTCTTAAGATGAAGTTTTCAAATCGCTGTGCATGTAGCTCAAAAGCAGTGTTTACCCCGCAAACCCCAGACCCCACTCCGATTCCCAGAGCTGTGAAAGATGACATTTAACGTAAAAACATAGTCTGTCCTTAGAGTGGTTCTTGAGCACAGCAGAGTTTTCAGGATCCAGCATGGGGCCAGGCACTGTGGTCCACACCTGGAATCCCAGTGTGGGAGGTAGGGGCAAGCAGACAGGCGCTCAAGGTCATCCTCGGCTCCATGGTGAGCTCTAGGCCGGCCTGGGCTACCCCAGACCCTGTCTCGGTCAGGTGAGAGCCACGGGTTCAGCCTCCAGCGCGTCCAGTGCAAAGCTCTTTCAGCATGGGCAGCGTGTTCATTAAGCTTGCTGGTTCTCAGCTGTTAAGGAAAAGCACGGCAGTCCCTCTTCACAGCTAAGTGAGGTCACGCCAGCAATCTGTCAGCAAATGCCCATTCTCCGTATTAGTCCACTCCCAATGGCAGTGTGAGGTTTCTTGTGGAGAGATGGCTCAGTGGTGAAGAGCACTGGCTGTTCTTGCAGAGGACCTGGGTTCAATTCCCAGCACCTGCTTGGTGGTTCTTCGATTCTGGTTCCAGGGATCTGACGCCCTCTCTGTCCTCTGTGGGCTCTGGACAAACATGTTACATACACATGCACATAGACAAAATAAAACAGCCATCCACATAAAAGAGAGTGTGTGTTTACTTGCAGCTGTTTGTTTATTGGGGCCCAGCTGGGCGTGTGTGCATCACAGCTCACTTGTGGAGGTCAGGACACACCAGGGGAGTCAGCTCCCTCCGGCGCAGATGGAGGCAGCTCACCGTCCTAAGAGTTTCAACGCTGACTAAAACAGAGGTTTCCTGAGAATGTCAGGAGCTCTCATCTTATAACAACACTCTGCTCTCAGGAGAGGCCTGGAGAGCGTCACAACAGACATCCCCTCAGAAGCGGGAAGTGGACGCGTTTATCATGTACGAGATTAAAGGCTCTCTGCCACACAAGGCCCTGTTGCTGCTCAAAGCTCCTTTCCCCAAAGCTAACTGTGGCCCAAGGAGGACCTGGAGTGAAGACAGCTCCCTGGGAACTGTCAGTCCACGGCTTATCTGTGTGATCTTATGCAGGGTGGATCTACAGGTGATTGACACAGCCACCTAGAGCCACACCCAGCCACGACCCATTTGTCTGAATCACCAGCTTTGTAATCTTGCCACAGAAGGACATAGCCGATGGAAGGGAAGACGCAGGGCGAGTGGACAAATGAATGACTGAGCAGCTATTTGGGCCCCTGGGCCTGCTCACTGCTTCATGTTTACCCCCAGCAGGCTCCGGTGTGCAGCCCTGAAATCATGGGTGCTCAGAAGGTTGAGGCAGGAGGACAATCAAGAAATCATAAATAAATATTAAACCCAAGGCCTAGCTGGGCTGCAGAATGAGCTCAGGGATACCCCAAGCAGCTTAGTGTCCCGTTTCAGAATGAAAAGTACTCAAAGGGTTGGGAGTAGCTTCCGAGTGCACGCCTGGCATGTGTAGCCATAGGTTTCCGAGTGCATGCCTGGCATGTGTGTAGCCATAGGTTCAATCCCCAGTGTGACAGAAAAGGAAGAGAGAGAGAGGAAGGGAAAGCGACAGGAATTTAATTTCCACAGAAAATTTATGGAGCAGCTGGGGAACTAGAACACGAGGCCCCTGGTTTGGTCCTCAGCACCAGAAAGAGATTCGGGAAAAGGGAGGGATGGAGAGAGAGAGAAAGAAGGAGGTAAAAATGGAGGGAGGGTAGAAAGAGGAAGGGAAGGAGGAACATATGAAGGAAAGGAGGAAAATGAAGAGGGAAGGGAAGAGGGAGAGAGCGAGGAGGGGATGAAGGAAGGTGAGAGGGAAGGGAAGGACTAACTTCACCCTGAAGAACAAATGTAGTCACCTCAGAAATGCCGAGCCCTTTGCTTAGAAGGGAAGCATTAGCCTAGGGTTCTGCACTGGGTCAAAGTGGAAAGCAGACCCCTCCTGTGTAACCTGATCATATCCCAAATAATTCTATTTGTTGATATATATATAAAAATGTCACAATGAGCTGGGCACAGTGGCACAGGCCTATAATCCCAGCACTTGGGGAGGCAGAGGCAGGCAGATCTCTCTGAGTTCAAGGCCAGCCTAGTCTACAAAGTGAGTTCAGGACAGTCAAGGCTGCACAGAAAAACCTTGTCTTGAAAAACCAAAACACAAACAAACAAAATGTCACAATGAAACCCATTTCTTTGTATTGTAGCCAAAAGGATGAACTGAAATGATAATAATAGTTTCCATGTGTTACGAGTCTGTTTCTTTACTTTTTATTTACTAATTCTCATATGCAATGGTGTTTTGCCTACATGCATGTATGTGTACCATGTGTGGCTGGTAGCCCCAGAGGCCAGAGGAGGGCATGGGTCCCTGGAGATGGGAGGAGCAGAGAGCTGTCAGTTGCTGTGTGGGCGCTGAGAATCTGGGTTCTTTGGAAGAGAACCAGTGTTCTTAACCACCAAGCCATCTCTCTAGCCCCAAGGCTTTTTGTTTTTAAAAAGTCTGAGGTACTTTGTTATATCCTGCGTGTTTCATTCAGCAAGCTTGGAAAAAAATTTTAGACTTAATTCTCAAATGCCACAGCTTCCTCTGTTAGGGAATTAGTCACCAGAAGACTGAGGTCGGATGTACTTCTGCAGTATTAATCGCTGCTTACTACGTTTTTGTTAAAGCTTTTCTGGGTGCCCCACACCCTCGGTGGCTCCCGTGTCCTCACCTGTAACGTCCAGTCGCCCAGGCGTCACTTTGACCTGAGATCTCCTCTCCAGAGAGCTGCAAGCTCAAACTGGGGAAGGACACCGTTGAAGCCAGTCTCTGAAGAAGGGTTGTCACTTGAACCACTGGGGACAACAGAGGCTGCTCCTCCTCCTCTTCCGTATATTTTGTGAAACAATAAGGTGAAGTGGACAAGAAAAGGGCTTGCTTTTGAAAACAGAAAGACCTGCTCCAGAAATAAGGGGTGTGGTTCACGGTAGAGCCTTTGCTTAGTCTGCAAGGGAACCCTGGGTTTGACCCTTGGCACAAGAGGAGGGGGGAAAAGCAGTGCAGGGGTGGAGGAAAGAAGAGAGGAAGGGATGAAGAAAGGGCGAAAGGGAAGGGGAGAGGCAGGAAAGCAAGAGGAGGAAAGGAGGATGGGAGAGAGGGAGGGAGGGAGACAGAAAGGCAGAAGGAAAATGGACAGGGCTGGGAAAGGAAAGTCAGCAATACCAACTGCAGAGGAAGAGTCACAGTTAAGTAACCAAACCAGGCTTTGCCCACTTGCAGTTGGCTTGAGATAGTCACAGCATCATTCACGCATGCGTGCATGTGACTGTGTGTGTGTATGTGTGTGTGTGTGCTGCAAGCGTGCATGCCTGTGAAAGGTTAGGCTCTCGAGGGCCTGCTCTCGTTTGCAAACCCAGTGTTACACGGTCATTTAAAGCTTCTGAGAGGGTGTGCAGCAGTTATGGCTACGTAACTCCAGCCAGTTTCCACACTTATTTGAATACAAACAGAACACTTCCTGGCTGCCCCTGACACCTGCCAAACGCGTTTCTCTCCACCCAAGCTGGGGAAAATGCTTTGACATTTTCTTTCTTTTCTCAAACAGATTAACTTTCCGACGTTTTAACGTATTTTTCATTTTATTTATTTATTCACTTGTTTAAATGTAATTCCTGATAATTACAAAATTTCTCTCACTTTGATCCCTCTGTCCAACTCCTTGTTTGGGGGCACAAGAACTTAGAACTCCTCTAGAGTGAGTCTCTGAAGCCCAATATCCACAGATGTCACTGGGCATTAAATTCTAACTTCCCCTTCTCCTTCAGGGGCCCTTGTGGGGTCAAGGGCTGTCTTGTCTCCCAGTCCATCTCCATCAGTTAGAGAGCATACAGACCTTCCAAAGGATCAGGCCAGCGGCTGTGTGTGAGCGCTTCCTTGGGTCTGTAGGCTCTGATGCTTCTCTTTCCAGCATTCCGGATGACCCGCTGGAGCAGGACCGGTGGGGAAAGGGAAGGCCCTCACTGCTCTGCTCTGCAGAGTTGCCACTGGCAGCTCACGGCTTCCCACAGCCAGGGCTGTCATCAGCGCACTGCTTGCCACCCGGAGCAGGGCTGTCCAGCAGCAGGCTGCAGGAAGTCAAACGGTGATTGCTTTTGCTCTGTTTGTAAGGTGCCGAGTGTCACACGCAAGGATGATACCATTTAATCTAGAAGAAACAGTGCTCCTATGTGACTGACAGGAAGATGGAGACTGGGTGAGAGTGAGGCTCCTTTCTTTTTGGGTTTTGAGATAGGGTCTCACTCTGTAGCCCTGGCTGGCCTGGACCTTGCTATATAGACCCATAAAGTGTCATGTTCTGTTGGCAATGTGCACCCTAAAATTCTAAGGGAGCAATTTAGAACAAGAGTCCCATTTGCCTTGTAAAAATTTCTCTTGCTCAGCAGTGATGGAGCACGCCTTTGATCCCAGCACTGGGGCGGCAGAGGCAGGCAAATCTCTGTGAGTTCAAAGCCAACCCAGTCTACAAAGTGAATCCAGGACAGTGAAGGCTATACAGACAGACACTGTCTGGAAAAAAAAAATCAAAAACAAACAAATAAAGAGCACTGAGGACCAGAGTTCAATTCCTGGCACCCATATGGCAGATCTCAACTGTCTATAACTCCAGCTCCTGCTGATCCAACACCCTTCATACAGACAGACACGTGTAACACCCTCATACAGACACGTGTAACACCCTCATACAGACACATGTAACACTCTCATATAGACACGTGTATAGGCATGACACCAATGCATATAAAATCAAAAAAAACTATAAAAAGTTATGAGAATTTTTTTCCTTTTGGCAATCTTTTTTTGTAACTCAATTGCACAGTTCTCAGGCATGACAACATCAAGTTAAAAAGTAACCTTATTAATCTACTAAAGTAACTAAGCTGGAAACTTTGTTTAAAGTAGTAGCAGTGCTCCATAAAGGTTTGGTGGGAGCTAAGTCAAAATGAGCTTTGGCTGGAGAGGCTGTGAAAAGCAGATCTTCCAAGTTTGGATCAAGTTTACAGCTACCTGGACTCCAACCCTAAATGACCCCACCTTCTCTTCTGGCCTTAGTGGGACCAGCACTCACATGCACATGCCCACAGAGACACATAATTAAAAACAAACCTCAAAACAGAAAACAAAGAATTTAAATTAAGTGTAAGGCCAGCCAATGCAATCCCAAACGGGGATTAAATTGAACATCACAGAATGCACAGAGACAATGTGCCCCAGACACTCTGGCAAAACAGAGAAAGGCTCAAAACATATGTTGAACACATAATGTAAAGTACTACAGATCTCCAAAAGTAAGATAACACAGGTGACAAACAAGGCGTTCTAAATACTAAAACATTTTTAAAGTAACCAAGCAATGTTTAGAAGTCAAAAACAAAAGCATGAGTAGTCACAAGTGATCACAGAAGAAAGAAATGTCTATACCTGAAGAAAGAATTTGAAAGCGGGAAGACAGACATAAAGGAATTCTGAACTTATCCCAAATAAAGATGAAAATGAAACAGAAGTGGAAAGACTGAGTTCTGCAGCTGGGAAGACTGCTCAGTGCCAAACCTGATGAGCTGAGTTCAAGCTGGACTCCCAGGTTCACCCTCCGACCTCCACGTGGAAGCCTCGGCTCATGCATACAAACACAAAACAGTAAGGTCTAATTATCATTCCAGAGCAAGGTAGTGACGTCAAGGAAGAAGGAAGAAATAGTATCTATTAAGATAACAGCTGGGTGTTAGTCAAGCAACTGAAAGGAATTTCCCCGTTAGAAAGCAAGAACCAGGCAGGGCAGCACAGTTCTGCAGTTCCAGCAGCTGGGAGGTGGCAGCCCAGAGCAGTTCAAAGACAGCCTGACCTTAAATAAACTCTGTCTCAAAAACAAAACAAAACCAACAACAAAGGAAGCAAGTGGAGGAGGGAGGGAGGTGTGACTCAGCAGAGAGGGTTTGATACAAACATGAGGACGTTTTCTTTCCAGCACCCCGATGATAAAGAGCAAATGTTAAAGAAGATTCCTTTTTGAAAATTCAGATATTTAAAGCTGTTCTCAAAATAAGAAAAACAAAACAACAACAACAACAAAAAACTTGTTCTTTGGTCCAGGCTAGCTTCCACCTCACCGTCTTCCTGCTTTAGCCTCCCGGACGCCAGGCCTGTGCCTGTGCCTGTCTCACTGCGTCGCTGGTTACAACTGCACTGTTCTGGCTTCTGTGCCAGCCTGGCTGTGTAGAAGCCGGACGGTTTCCTGTGCTTGAGCAGCTTGTTACAGTGGGAAGGAAGGGCTCCTAATCACTGCTGACAGTGACAGAGGGACCACCTTTCTTTTGCCAATTCTTAAGCAGAAAATTCGGGGGAATCCAGAGCGTTTCTCTCCATTAGGATCAATCCGGTCTCTTCTCTTTCTCACAGGAGCTGAGCCTTTCGGCAGTCTTATAAACTGCATGAATGTTCCAGTTTTCCTGCCAGCACTTGTTACTGCCAGCTGCAAGTAGCCATTCTAGCCATCATGCAATCCTTACAGCCTAAGAATTGTTTGCATGATCCACGGTCACACAGGTCTTTCTTCTATTAGTTGTATATCCTTGTTTTTGTATTTTGTCTTTTTAAAAATTTATTTGTTCACTATTTCATGCATCCGATTAACCTCTTATCTTCCTTCTCCGACTGACCCTCTTCAACAAGTTCCTCTCCTACTTTTTTTTCTTTCTTTCTTTTTTGGTTTTTCGAGACAGGGTTTCTCTGTGTAGCCCTGGCTGTCCTGGACACATTTTATCGACCAGGCTGGCACCAGGCTGGCTTCAAAACTCACAGCAATCCACCTGCCTCTGCCTCCCCACGTGCTGGGACTAAAGCCATGCCCGGCTCCCCTCCTACTTTGGTGTGTGTGTGTACAGGTGTGCTCAACTGCAGAGTATGGGAGGGTGCCAGAAGTTGACTCTGTCCTCCTCGATCGTGTCTACATTATTCTTATCTTTTGAGACTGGCTGTCTCTCCTTGAGCTGCCTGCCTTAGCACTGGGATTGAAAGACATGTGGCAACACCCCTGGCCTCACATTTTTTGTTTGTTGTTTTTTGGGTTAGGTTTTTTGGTTTTTGTTTTTGTGTTTGGTTGGTTGGTTGGTTGGGTTTTTTGTTTGTTTGTTTCTTACTGAGCCCAGAGTTTTTGCCATTTCAGCTGGCTGGGCTGGCCGGTGAGTACTAAAAGTCCCCTTGTCCCCTGCTCACAGCTACACCTGGCTTTTATGTAAGTGCTGGGTTCAAGACACAGGTTCTCATGACGTTGTAGCCATCTCCCCAGCCCTTCTTCAAGTAACTTTTAAATATAGAGGTAACAGTGGGCTAGAGGGATGGCTCAGGGGTTAAGAGTACTGTCTGCTCTTCCTAGAGGCCCTGAGTTCAATTCCCAGCAACCACGTAGTGGTTCACAACCATCTAATGCCCTTTTCTGGCCTGCAGGTGTACATACAAAGCATTCATATATGTTAAATCTTTAAAAAAAATACAGACTTGTCATGGTTGTTTTCCTCAATCTAAAATTATGGCAACATCCTGTAGAACACTGCCTTTAACTTCTAAAACAATCTCACTGTAGTTATGAAATGGTGCAGCCAGCCAATCGCCCCAAACAGCAGCCCACAGTGTATAAGGACCTCCACATGGGTCACTGCAGTGGCCTTTCCTCCTTTCTGCATTTCTCCATTTAGTGTCTCTTTCGTAAGAATGTGGCATCTGCTTACCAGGTCCCTGGTCTAGGAGTTAACATGAAGGCCCTGACAGAGTCCACAGTGGATATACAAGCAAGTTACGCAGAAATAAAAACATGGAACAGTGAACTCAGTGGGATCGCTGACATGTTCTGTAGCCCAAATTCAGTTTTAACACTATTTAGGAAGAAGGTGGTGTTGGCAAAATCTGGGTTAATGTCAATAATGTTTTTTCTTAAATCAGTTTTTCACAGTGTAGCCCAGGGTGGATTCAAACTAGTTATTTCCTTGCCCCAGATTCTCCAGCGCTGAGATTACACATCTGTGTCATTGTGCCTAGCATGCTGAATGTCAAGGTTGAAGAAGCCCGGTATCTAGAAGCACAAACACTCGAGGGCCCAGAGGTGGACAAGCAGGGTGTGTCGGGAAGCAGCTGTGGCCTCCTATTGCTGACGCACAGGGACAGTGCAGCAGTGACAGGAGGGGGGCGGGTGCTGTGACCTAAAATTATCACAGCACTTTTCATGATGGTATTTGAGTATCTTGCAAGTGAAATCCCCACACTCAGGAGGGAAAGGTAGGAAGACTGCTGTGAATTTGAGGTTAGCCTGTGCTACAAAGTGAGACCCCCCCCTTTTTTTTTTTTTTGAGACTGTCTTGAAAGAAAAAAGAAATGGACAGTCCTGAAAGTATGCATAAAAAGTAAACATTTTTACTTCACCACTTCCCTTTCTAGGAAAACCTAGGACAAGTCTTCTCTGTGATTTGGGGCTTGGCGTTGGCGCTCATCTGCACAGTAGCGAGGCTCTGGGACAGCCACTGTCCTAGTTGCCTTCTCTTCAATGACTCTGAGGAGTCACAAAAGGCTGTCAGCCCACTTCCACCTGGACCCCTTAAGGTGAGGGCGAGCCCATTCCAGTGCCGGCAGAGATGGCGGCTTGTTACTGCTTCACTAGGCTCCCCGGCACGCGCAGCGCCTCTGCAAGAATGTTCCACACTGCCACGTGACTGACAGCAGCCCTCTGTACACTGTCCCTGAACTGTAGGATGTAAGATAGAGACGACTTCAAAATTCTCAAAGATGCCCCGAGGGAGTGAAGGGCTAACGTAAATTCAGTGGAGCCAAAAAACAAAAACAAAAACAAAAAACAAAAAGAAAAGCACAAAATCAAGCCAAATCTTTGCTTTCCTTATTCATTCACCCCAACAGCTCTTTGGATGCCAAAAGAAAGGTATTACCAACTCCCAGATTATTTGCTACCTCAGAGTCATACACTACCAAACCTATGACTTTACTTCAAATACTTTAGATGAAGGGCCACCGGCGCAGCAGCACTGCAGTTTGTTACAAGTGTCGACAACAAACCTGCAGTCTCTTCATGTTTCCGAATCATTTCTCCCACGGTATTAGCCGCGGCTTCGTTCATAGCTTTCCACCTCTCCCAGGGCAGCGCTTCTATAGCATGTCACTGGCAAAATATGAGTCTAAAATTCTGAACAGCTCTACAGAGGCCCACCAGAGCCAGAGGAAAAGGAGCTTGCTGCAAGCCCTGGGACTGCCAGAAGCCACACGCATGACGTCTCACCAACATGGCTGCCTAAACAGGAGCTGAACAAGGACCACAGCCACACTAACGTGGATGAGAGAAAGCTCACAGTGCTGTCAACCTGAGCAGAACTACAGGCGATGCTGAGATCAGGAGAAATGGTCCCCCCAACGAAGAGCACACCAGCTGTTATCCAACACCAAGAGCTCAACCATGAAGACATACACACAAGTAACATACAGACTGAGCAGTTTGTATTCATATATTTAGGAACACACACACACACAAAGTAACACAAAGATGCCATGCATTTGATGAAAAAAGCAAGGATGGTGATACGAGAGGGCTTAAGGGGGAAATGATGTAAACTATAATCTCAAAAAAAGTGTGTGTACATATTCCCATTTAAAGTGCTTCTTGCATTCAGTCCATCTCGTGGTCTGAGACTACACCAACAGGCAGCACTGTGCTGGAGGACTCAGCGCCACAGTCCCACCAGCGGCAGGCAGAGTGGTCTCACCATGCACAGACACAGAACCGGAAGCCTCAGCAGACGGCAGGGAGCAGGGAGTAAGCTCGAGAGACTTAGAGCCTTCTCCCCTTGCCCTTATGCCAGAACAGGGAGAGAACGGGCAGCAGAGAGCATGCACCCGGAGCAGCACATGGAGCCAGCAGGACCTAAGACCGCTTTGCAGACTGGTGCAGCTGTGCCTGGCTGTGTGCATGAGTGCTGCTCCCAACCTCGCCCAAGCAGCTCCTCCAGGCAACGGGCCGCAGCCGTGCAGGGAGAAGTGCTCAGCCCTAAATGGGACTGCTGTGTCCAACAGTGCTGACAGTCTGGGAACATAACAGAAGAGGTGTGTAACAGGACCGGGAGTACAGGGAAAGTCTTGTTATAGCCAGTCCTCATGAACACCAGGATCCTCTCTCTCTCTCTCTCTCTCTCTCTCTCTCTCTCTCTCTCTCTCTCTCTCTCGCACACACAGGCACTCGCACACACAGGCCACTTGACATTCCAGCATGGCTGGAGCAGGGCTTGGTTGAGGTGATACTCCTACTGGCAGCACTCAGTGGCTACTGGGGAGTCATTTTTCTTCAAGGCTGGACCGGCTGCCCAAGCTCCACTGGATGCCCTGCGGCCAAGCACCTGCAGGGAGCACTATCTGGACTCAGTGGCTTGTAACAAAAGGAAGGATGTGAGGTTAAAAGGCAGGAGGCGGCCAATACGAGCAAAACATACTGTACCCGAGGCTGTCTGAGAAAAATGTCATTTTTAAAATAACAAAGGGCTGGAAAGATGGCTTGGCGGTTATGAGCACTGGCTGCTCTTGCAGAAGACCTGGGTTTGGTTCCTGACACCCACATGGCAGTTCACAATGGCAGTAACTCTAGTTCCATGGGACCTTGACATTCCTTCAGGCACCAGGCATGTACACATACATGATGCAAACACTCACATACAGTGAAGATGAATCTTTTAAAAAAATCAGTATCAACAGTGTAAGGGGGGAGCTCAGACTCTGGCTCTTTTATCTTCCCTTTACAATCTCGCAATGCATTGACTGTAAAGAGATGAAATGTGCAGCTAGCACAGCACCTGGCATGTCTCATTAAAAGCAATCTGCGGTTACCTGTTTATCTTCTCTGTGGCAATTCTCTAAAACACCTTTCAAATTGAAGACGACGTGAAGGCAAACTGCCGTTAATTTTGCATTTGGGGAGGAAGGTCTGTTTGCAATAAACATCTAAAGTGAGATGCACTGCAGAATCTTCAGAAATGTTATTCAGGTGAGGTAGTTTTCAAGTCAAAGGTGACCCTGGATGGAGTCTGCACAGTGCTGAGGCCCAGACCCATCGCCTGGGTAAGCCATCCGGTGACCTGCCGACGTAAGGCTGATGACACGGGCAGAGCTGCATTGAGAACCAACTCAGAGCACGCAGGAACACTCAGAGCGCTCAAACTTCAGTCCTAGATTAAGGCTTCCGTTGTAACACAGCACCATGAGCACTTCCAAAGTCCACCGTAAGGGAAGCCAGGGCAGGAGCTGGAGCGCTGGCCTCAGGATGGCTGCTCACAGGCTCACAGAAGCTCCTGCCTGCTGAGACTGCCCTGCTGTCTTTGCTTTTCGTTTGTCAGTAGTGAAGAGAGCTGCTTGGAGTACTCCCTGTGCATGGGCACACTGCACAAAAGGCTTCTTGTTTAACAGGGCGGCTTTCTGTCTGCTAAAACTCAGTGACTGTACGATCCTTGGCAGGCACAACTGACTGCCCACAAACCAGGCTCTATGATCATACCTGGGAATAACAGAGACTTCTGTTTACCCACAAACAATTCTGTGAAATGGTATCCAAACAGAAACTGGAGAAAGGTTTATACCCATCCAAACCGTTTGAGAAAACAAACTCGCCGTGCTCAAAGCATCACATCCAGTGGCCCCTGCCCCGCACAGCCAACAATGGTGCTGACAGAAGGCAGCATCAGAGCCTCAACTCGCACACAGAATGCCTGCTGGATCAGACAGGTTTTTCTGGCTGATGCCAACTGTGGTGGTTAATCCTGTCAATCTGACTGGATTTAAAATCATCTAGCAGACGGTTGAGGTTCACCACTGGCCAGGTCCTCGAGGGTTTCCAGAAAGGTTTAACTGAAAAGCTTAGACCAACTTTGAGTGTAGATGGCACCACCCCCTGGGAAGGGGCCTGCATTGAATAAAAGGAAAGGAGAAAGGAAACACGAGTCCAGCTACGCTCTAACAGGACAGCAATTTCCCATGAAATTCTAATTCAAAGCTTGACTATTACTGCTTCACTTGTAGACAGTGGCATCAGCACCTGCCACCCACCGGGTCCTTTTACCTTCTGATTCACCATAGCTGCAGAATTCTTTATTAAATGTTACAAAGAAGAAAAGCTGGATGGAAGAGATGGCTCGGAGGTTGAGAGCACTGGCTGCCCTTCCAAAGGTCCTGAGTTCGATTCCCAGCACCCACACGGCGGCTCACGACTGTTTCAGCTCCACTCCCACAGGGTGCCATGGTCTCTATGGCCTCCGTGGGCGCCAAGTGCACGTGTGATGCACAGGCCTACAAACAGGCATGCACGCAAAATAAAAACCAACCTTCAAAACAACACTTTCTTTCTTTGTTTCGAGACAGGGTTTCTCTTTGTAGCCTTACATAGACCAGGTTGTCCTCAAACTCAGAGATCTGCTTGCTTCTGCCTCCGAGTGCTGGGATTACAGGCCTATATCGCTGAGCCCAGCAAAAGAAAACTGCTCAACCAGACACTAAATTAGCACCTTTCTATAGAACTTATTTCAAAATATCCAAGCTAATATGTGGTTCCAACTATTCAGACGGTATAGAAAGACAAATGTACAGACTGAGCCACTATACAACTATAGTTTGCATATAAAATGGTAATTGCCACCCCAAGACACACACAGGATAGGGTTTCCCTGTGAAGCCCTGGCTATCCTGGAACTCACTGTTTGAGACCAGGCCGGCCCTGAACTCAGAGTTCAGACTGCCTCTGCCTCCTGTGTGCTGTCCAGCTTCAAAGTGGTCATTTCATATAGCTCAAGCTAATGTGTTAATTTAAGCCATCAGGAGATTAAAACTTTCTCAGTATCAGCCTAGACAATGCAAGCTCCTGAATTGAGTCCAACGCTTTAAAGCCTTAAGAGACTGGACAGTTCTAGATTTGTTCATTTGGACAACACCTGTATATAATTACATTAATGGTTTTAGCAGCCATGTGGCAGAACTGAGAAAGCAAGCAACTCGGCAGTACCTCATATGGGCGGCTTTGACTGAAGCACGGGTGGCTAAGTTCATCATAAAGGCAGAAACACAAATGCAGCGTGAGGACTCAAACACTTGGCGGCAATCCTCAAAACCAAGCCGTGTCCCGTTTAGGCTGATTCTTTATATTTACACGAAGCCTCAATGACAATCAATTTGTGTCTTATTAAGTCTATATACACCGTGATGAAGATTGGCCATGGTCATGTGACAATTCTGGACATTCATAGTTTTTATATTGTGTTCACAACTCAAATGCACCATGTGACAACAGGACCACATGCCTTCTGCTTAGGCCATGATGACAAAAATAAATTAGCATTTAGTGGGCTGACAGGGTGTGACTGGACGGGCAACTGTTCTTCATGCTGCTAATTTATCATCTCACAATCATAATGTCTCCTGGGCTCAAAATTCCAGTAAGATAAATAATACAAATAACTTTTCTCCTATACGTGCTAGAGAAAAGGTAGGCCAAACCTAGAAATGGCTTAACACCAAGATAAAATGGTTATTACAACATGTTATGAGATTCCAGACAAAACAGCACGGGAACATGAGACACAAAACAGGATGTTTCTGACGACAAAGGAAACCAAAATCCTACCGAGGATGAAAACAAAAAAACCTCATAATGTCTATCTCTTCTTCTGTGAAATAATTTCCTTTATACTTCTCTTTCAATACACAAAGTTAATGAACAATAAAATTTTAACAGAAAAAAATACAGCATTATACCAAACCACTGTGAAGTCCCACTGGCTGCTTAAAAACGCTGGCTTCCACGGTGCAGACAAACACGCATGCACTCAAAGGCAAAGCGTTACAAATAAAGCAAGCCACAGTCCTCCCTAGAAAAGGCTCGCTCTACCTCACACAGACAGGCAAGATCTCGCACTAAATACTACAAATCTCACTTAAATTCTGACCAAGCTTTATAAATTCTTAAAGGTGGCTGTAAGAATTAAGAGTAATAAATATTTTTTTTTCTAAAGTAAGACTCCAATACTTTGCATTTCATGTATTTTAATAGTTTTATTTGACAAAGAGAAGCCTAAGAATTTTTTAAAAAACATTTCCAGAGGGAACACCTTTTACCATAAAATAAACTGTGTGATTTGGGAGGAGAAATCTCAAATGTATATATTTTGACTCTGCCAATCTTAGAATTAGTACAAAAAAGATAATTTGTTGAAATTCTTTAAAAATGTAAAAACCGGTCCAGGCAACATAGCTATACAATCTTGCTGTAAAAGTACTTATATCAAATTCTGCCCAAAATATTTCTGCAATATACTCCAGTTTAGTCTCTCAAGTCAGTCTTCACTGGCGGCTGGCTTTTCCATTTTCTGTTGTCTCCATCCTGAAAAGTTTAGAAGGGGGAAATGATATGGGAAATGAAAAGATTTACTTAGTAACCTGTATTTTTATCTGCTTTTACCCATTGGAACTAAAATCTAACCTATTCACAACAGGAGAATGTGAGCACTTTAAGAAAGGGATGGAAGTTCGGGGTCCTCCAGTCAGTCCAAGCTCCTCACTGTGCACATGAGAGAAAAGCGAGCCTGTGAAGACCAGGGCTTCCCTGAGGTCCCTCCCTGTCCCAATCTCCCTTCTCCAAGCAAAGACAAGTCAAGATTTCTACAAAAGGAATTCCTTTAACAACACACTGTAAGGGGGATTTCTTAGAACAACTGATCAAAATAATCATGTCTGACGTTTACTCTAACACTTTAACATTACATAGATTCAGTGTGTGATTTTTACTCCCTGAAAACATAATGCTGTAAGTAGCAGACAGTTTCATGTTACAATCAATTAACTGGGCCTTTTATGAGCTCCAAGGGTCTAATAGGTTAATATCTTCCTCCTTAAAAGCAGTGTATTAGCTCATAATACCAGCACGAAACTGCTGACCACAAGCAAGCAGCTTCATGACAGGACTATACAATCAACAAAGCAGTTTCCACAGGAAATTACACAAACCCATTTTCCTCCTTAAGGTGTTGATATAGCTCAGCTCTGTTATTGACAGAGTTCAAACGCCCAGCAAACTCCTGGTGCTTTCTGGAATTGGCAGTGTTGATTCTATTACTCCACAAGGATAATAAGGACACGGGCCCTGGTGTTAGAGCAGAAAGAAGAAAAAAAGCAGAGAAAATATTATTTCAAGGTTTAGAAATGTAACAAACTCAACCCTCACTTCTGTTGTTCACTTTATACTCTTCAGGCACTGGACCATGCCAAGAAAGCCCAACGGACTTTCAGCAAATCCACAAGGCACCCTGAGAAGAACCAGCCTTTAGAGCAGTGGAGACATCAGGCACACAGCTGGCTTTGTGGAAAGTCTTTTCCAAAGCAGATGAAACAGGTATAAGGAACGCTGCTGATCAGAAGATAAACAACGATTTAACTGGTAAAAGAGTGAAAGACATGGAGGTAGGAGGGAGTCCTCTGGGGAGGAGGAAGCAGAACTGGGTACTTACACATGTATGAAACAGCAAAAAATAAAAACATCTTTGAAGTACATCTAAATTCTCATTGTGATCCACAATGGTATACCCGGCACATGAGGTAGTAATTATCAGCAGACACAGGTTTAAATCCTATCATTTCTACCTCTGGCAAAGGCCTTTGAGGCCGATACCAGAAGACCAGCTCAAGATGATGCCAGCTTCCCCAACTGCAAGGAGATTAGTGGCCTGAAGAATGAGTGTGTCCAGTGTACTGACAGAGCTCTAAGGAAGGCACTAGCCTGCCTGCTCAGAGGCCACCCTGCTCTCGCTGCCTATGAGACACACAGGTTAAGGCACCAGAGCCTGACGATTTCCCACTGAACCCAGGCGACCTTCAAGGACACTAAGACCCAGAATGACCTCAGGAGTTTGAGTGCAAATCCCATCTTTCAGACATAGAATTACTTCATGAAGAAATTAAGCTCTCAGCCCACAACAAGATTAAAGGTTTCATGGTGAAAACAGGCTCAATCCTACTTTCCTACACGAGCATCACCCCAGAGGCAGGTGGAAGAACAAGCAACACTGCTCTCTTCCTCCGTGGAAAGAAGGAAGTGGGAGGGTGCTTGGGAGAGGAGGGGTCTGCTGAGGGAGAGCAGGGCAGAAGAGCAGGGCAGGAGAACACGCATGGAGGACTATGAGCCACACTCCCTGATGCACTCAATGAAGACGTCACAGTAAACCAATGATTTTGTTCATTAGCTGGAGAAATGAATAATGATAAAGGGGCTTAGGAAACGGTCTGTCCTCCATAAGCCAGCGCTTTGCAGTTACAGGAACATAATCAGATTTAAGCTTGTAATTTAAAATTTCTCAGTTATAGTTTTTATATGTTTTCAAAGCCCCCACTAATAGAAGTATACTGCTACTTTTTTTTTTTTTTTAATTTTATGTTGAAAGCATCTTTACTTCTAAGGCTGAAGACAGTCTCCTGTCTGATACCCAGATGTGCGGAGCTCATTCTCACAGAGTGTGAAGTAATACTGCACAGAACAAGCGCTTAGCTAAGCCGCCCAGGCGCCTCCTGGGGTTGCCCTCACCTTTAGACTTTTCCATGTGTGGCGTCTCGTCCATTTCAACAAGGGGCTTTTTGTTTGGAGGTTCTGGGGAGTCAGGTGAATCCTTTATGACCTCTGCTTC
The DNA here is from genome assembly GCA_010120015.1 of Rhombomys opimus. Taxonomy (NCBI): domain Eukaryota; kingdom Metazoa; phylum Chordata; class Mammalia; order Rodentia; family Muridae; genus Rhombomys; species Rhombomys opimus. The sequence goes on from REGO01000124.1 coordinate 2,814,331, forward strand.
AGCCAACTCTTCTTTCCCTCGTTCTAAAATCCCTTTCAATCTTAAAGAAGGACAAATAATGAAGCCGAGTTTAATTTACAAGTCCATAAATGGCTCAGTAACTACACTATCTGATTATCAGTTTTCATAGAACATATCTGATCTCACAAAAGAATTTAGATACCATATAAAAGAATTTAATGAGTTCAATACAACTTTACCTGCCTTTATAGTAGAAACAGTTCAGGGATTAGTCAGATGGAAAACCAAACCAGAGGAAACTTAAGTTAATAGTTAAAAGGTTAGAAACAATGTTATACCCACAAAAATTTCACATTTTAAAAATAAGGAAAAAAAAAAAAAACTATTCCAAATTACAAATAAGATTATGAGCTCACTGTCATGTGTGGTGAGCTCCATGTAATGAGGAATATATTTAGGTTTTACCGCTTGGGAGCCTCACTCTAAAGTTTGTCCTTGAGACAAACTATATAGTGTCTCACTATATAGTCTTGGCTGGCCTGAAACTCTCTATGTAGACCACTCTGACCTCGAACTAAGAGATCTACCTGCCGCTTCCTCCTGAGTGCTGGGAGTGCTACAGGCCCCACTCTAGGCTTCCTCTCGTCTGCGCTCACAGCCACACACTGCAGGTGTGCGAGGGCTGAAGCAGTTTTCCTTTGCTACAGTGAGCAGGAGAAGGTGACCGGCGTCAACTGCTGAGAAGCAGAGTGCTCCATCTATCTGGTAATGGTGAGGGTTTCCACAATCACTGCCAACATATTGCTACAGACCAGTGGTAAAGGCAGTAGACATGGGAACATGTATGCATGAGCAGGGATCTGCAATGAGTTAGTAATTGTGAAGGCAGAGGCTACTGTTACACACTTGTGTGTGGCTGCAGTTTCCCATGATGAAAAGTCGTGCTGCTTTTACAGACACACCCCAGTACCACCACTATGAAGCTGCCTTGTCTGCCTCGTGGCAAGAAGATGGAAGGTGATGCATTAAGGTTATTCGTTAACTTTTAAAACTTTTTAAATGGGGGCAGGGAGCACGATGGCATGTGTGAAGGTCAAAGGACACCATCCAGGAGGCAGTTTACCATGTTGGGCCCAGTGATCCAGCTCAGATGATCAAATGTGGTCTCAAGCACTTTTACTCCATGAGCCATCTTGTTGGCCCACACTGTCAACTGTTATTACTTCTTGAATTAGGCCTGCATGCTCGTCTGCTCCAAGGCACCTAGCTCATGTACGACAGCATCTTCTACTCTTTGCTGTGATCTCTCAAGTATGGCCTATCTCTAACCTAAGGAAGAATGTTCTTTCAGGACAGGATCTTGTGACAAATGCCTGGCAAATCACTCCCTCAGCATAAATTACGTTCTTTGAATTGTATAATATTCTAAGTGCACACTGGCATCAAACATGATAACCAGAAGCTGGTTAGGAAAAACTCAACATATTTGCTGTGTAAAAGCTCATGCCTTCTTAAGGCAAAGAAAGATGCTGTAATTGAAAGTGCAATATTGGGCTGGAGAGATGGCTTAGTGGTTAAGAGCACTGACTATTTTTCCAGAGGACCCTGGTTCAATCCCCAGCACCCACATGCCAGCTCACAACTGTCTGTAACCCCTGCTTCAGGGGATCTGACACTCTCACATAGGCACACCAACATACATAAAATAAAATTATTTAAAAGAAGTGCAATATCAGAGAGGACAAGCACACGCTGTGTGGAGCGAGCGCGCTACAGGCAAAGGTATCTGCTAAGGGAGAAAATCACCTGTCGGAGTCTGGCCGGGGCTTTTCTGGCCCATGCTCCTTCACTGCTTGCTCTGCCTTGTCCTCCCTGTCCTCCCTCTTCCTCCCTCGCTTTTTCCGCTCCTCTTCCTCCGGGGGTTTGCTGCGACACGCCATCAGACACTCGAGGACTCTCTGGTGCTTCTCGGAGTTGCTGATATGGGCTCTGACAAGAGTCTCCAGCTCGTTCCACATGATACGGTACTGCTCATCCCTGGAGTAAGGCCAAAAGGATCCTCAGAGATGCTCCTTGTAAAGTATCTAGACATTAAGCCCCGCAGAACCCCCTTGCTATGGTAAAGAAAACAGAAATAGAAGTGTATTTTTTTTTACTCCATAATTAATAGTGGACCTCCAAGTTACAGTGTGGCAAGACCTATCATCACATGTCTCCATCATACATACACACACACACATACATACATACATACATACAGTTAATTTACACATGGAGAAATTATCTTTCAAAGTAATGTCCATTAAGTAAACATGATGTGTGAAGAAGTAAAGAAAACAGCACTACCTTTTAGGACCCTTTCCTCTGGTACCAACTGTAGAAATAGGAAGAGGATCATTTTTCCTTTCCATATCAACTAAGTTGTATATAGTTTTTTGACAGTTTAACACATCCTCTTCTGTCAAAGCCTCTTTCACAATAACACTGGCTAATGGGACTACCTGTTAGGTTAAAAAAAATGAAAGAAAAAAAGAAAAGAAAAAGAAAATCTGTCTTGAAAAACAAGCATGGAAGTATAAGGAAGAACTTGGTTAAGCTGACTCTAAAGATGGCCACAGGGAGGGACCCTGTAACTGCTGCTTCTGACCTCAGCCACATTCTTCAGCGTGACAAACTCATGTTTCCTTCCTCGCCTGAGAAATGGTGCCAATTACAAATTTTTCAATTTTTTCCTACAAGTCTATCTGCAAGTACACACTAACCCCGAGAAGAAGAGGAGACTCACCGCTTGCATGTTGAAAATGGTGGTTTGTGAGATAATCATGGGCCAGTAGCGGGTGTGCTTTTCTAACTGGTCCTTTGCACGCTCCAATGGGATCTCTAGACTCGCATCCATTTTATATCTGGGGTCTAGAAAAGGAGTTAACCTGTTTTCCCTCATAAATTCACCAAAATCCTAATGGTAACCAGATAAGACACAATTAGAACCTAGTCTAGTGTTCCAGCACGGGTCACATCTGACAGTCCCTTTCCCTCCTGTCCTGTGACTGTCGGCAGAACCCTTCTCCAACAGTGGCCCCGACCTCACTGCCTGCCCCATCCCAACATTTACACAGTGGAAATGAAGCACGCCCCACCCCACCCAATGATTTAGCCGCTTCATTCAGATTATGAGTTAATCACACTGCAAGACCAGTTTGCTTATGCAAAAGCTACTTTGCCAGAACATTAAAATCATGAATATTAATCTTTGAATAATGGAATTTTAGGTAAGTTAGGGTTTTTGGTTGGTTGGGTTTTTGATGTTTGTATGTTCTCAGTTTTCCATAATGATTGGCTTTCAACCCCTTATTAAAATAATCACAATAAAGCCTAACAAATTATATAATATTTGATAGTTATGAAGAGTAGTTAACACATAAATCCACATTTTAGCTCCACAGCCCTGGAATGTCACTACACGGCAAGGAAAGCTCCAGTTTAACCGCATCTTCAGAACCCAGACACTTCAGGCAATGACCCGCCCCATGGCAGAGTAGTCAGTGAGGATGGTAACTGGACAACAATCAGCTTCCCCATAACCTAAGCTATAACAAGAGCTCTTGCTAACAGACTCGAATCAGATTCTACAGAGAATACATTTACTGGCAGGGCTGGAGGATGGCTCAGTGGTTAAGAGCCCTGGTTGCTCTTGCAGAGGACCCAGAGCAGATTCTTAGCACCCACACAGTGGCTCACAATTGCCTACTACTCCAGTTCCGGAGGATCCCTCTGCTGGCTTCCCAGGTCATCAGCTGTGCACATGGTGCACACACACACACACACACACACACACAGGCAAAGCACATACACATCAACATTTTTAAAAGAGTCTCACTGTAATCCGGTAATCTGTAACTCTTCCTCCACAGCCCTCACTAATTGATGGTGGATCTTCTAGAATGGACCGAGAACTGCTAAGAACATGCAAAAAGATCTCTCCTCCGTGGCTGCTAAGCATGTGACTGATGACTTTGGAACCTGACTTTCGTGGCTGTTCCAACAACACAGATCGACCTGTCAAAAGCAAGATCAAGCTGTCGGAAACAAACCTCAAACAGCTCACATTTTAACTAGTACTGCTAAGCTGCTCTATCTACACTTCTGTTCCCAACACTTAGCTTCTCTCAAACTCTTTAAAGTTTACACAGTTATTTGGCTACTTTCCCAAAAGCAATTATGATGGTATCTTTCCTAAATTTCAAGTTCACATAAAAATTTCCTCCTAGACATCCAAAATGAAAATTAAACTACTGAGAACTCAGGTCACCAATGTTACAAAGTATCCAAGGAACGGCAGTCTCAATTCCTGCCCACAAGGCCACCTTTCTGGCCAAACACTAGCAAATTTAGATTTTACATATTCTGATAATCAAACTGTACTTCATAATAAAAATAACCTTAGAGAAATGAAAAACTTTTAAAATCAATAGTTCCAAAACTTATTATCCTAAGTTACCAGAAGAGCTTTTAAAGTTTAAAATTAGAAGATGGAAGACTATAATTGAGACATAAAGTAAGTAAAGAAACCCCGTAGGTCACAGGTAAAAATCATATGGCGAGACACTGAAAACTCAGCATTTATACACAATAGGGGTGAAGTAGTCAAAGAAAACTCAGTCCACATAAACCATTTAACCCCATGGGCCAGAGTGTAGGGCTATTAGCCTAGCTTCCAAACAAGGGTCAAATCAGACTAATCTAAAGATCAAAATTTTAACAAAAATTCTTAAAAGAATGTTGGATAAAACTTACTTGGATATACTAGCCTGGAAGTCAGGAAGAAAGTAACTTTCTGACCCTCAGCTACTTACAACTATGTTAAGCTTAAAAATAATTTTGGCAAACAAATTATAGTGACACTAATGAGTCCATTTAACACTAACTGAAGTTAAGCCATTAAATTATCAGAGTTACCATTGAGGAGAAAATTAGTGAGGCAGGAAGAAGGTCTGCTATTTACATCTACAGGTGAAATTCGGTAAGCCCCAGTGCAATAGTGCAATTCTGAAATACAAGAAAACACTGATTTAAAAGAATATAATGAAATATCCACTTAAAAGAAAGAAAACTTGCTTACTGAAACACTAAGGCAATGAAAAAGAAAACTCCTAAAACAAACTCAAGGTTGGGCATGGTGGCGCATGGGAGGCAGAGGCAGGAAGGTCTCTGTGAGTTCGAGGCCAACCTGGTCTACAAAGTGAGACCAGGACAGCCAAGGCTATACAGAGAAAATCCGTCTTGAAAACCCAAAAAAAGCCACAACCGCAACCAACCAAAGTCCACCACGACATTTAGAAAAAGCTTGGGTGTGCTCTGGAACTCTTCTACCTACCAATGCTGTTGGTCCTGGGTGTGCACCACTTCAGGGTTACTGTCTCTTTAAATGGGCCTTCTCGACTGCTGCTGCCAGAGTGGGAATCACCTTTAGAAAGGTCAGAAACACTGCGTTTACTAAAAAGGTCACCGCCTTCAGAGCGACTGTTACCTAAGCTCTCAAGGTGCCGCTAAGCTCTGAAAGAGAGAAGAACACAGTAAGAACACTATCTTTACAGAGCCGTGGGGGGAAAGGGCCTGTAGAAGAGGATATAAACTACGGTTAACACCAATAAGCAATTTCTCTTCACATTTTTTATTTTATTTTTTCATTCACTAATTTAATTAAATTGGGTCATGGCCTTAATAGCCAATAATGAAAATTCAGATATCCTAATAGTTGCTCCCTGCTCAGGCCAATAAAGGACAAAGTAACACATCCAATACTCAGAAGGCTAAAGAGTCTAAAACACACAACTAAAGCCCAGTGTGTGTCTTTAGAAGGTTGTGAAGAAAGTATGTCTGCAGGCAGTGCCAGAGCACAGGTGTCAATGCAATAGTGGACACGTTTGAACTTACAGGGTTGACAAAGTGTTGAAGAAGATACTATACAATGCTCTGAGAGCCTCCAGCAGGGAGTTCTGACCTTACTCTAGGACAATGGACAAGTTAAAGTCTACGCCTGCCATTGAGATTCCGCTCTGGGGTCCCTCCTCAGTAAGGCTCACAGGAGCACTTCACAGCAGCATGAAGCTCCCACCTGCTTATGTATACATGCGTGTAACATACAGGCATGGAGGTGAGACTAGGGACTCCTGGGATCCAAACCTGTCTCTGCCCCCAACTGTGGCTTTAAAGGCTTTTACATCAGTGCTAGAGATTTGAACTTGGGTCCTTTTGCTTTCACACCAAGTGCTCTTACCCACTAAGCCATCTCCACAGACAAAAAATATTTTAATAGCCAAGGTAATTTTATATAACCTTCTTAGTATAAAAAAACCACAAAAACTCTTAAAAACTGACATCGTCTTATGGGTTCTTAGCAGTGTCCACAGGTCACATTTTTAAAACTACGCTCTCTGCACTCCCTTTCTAACCTCGGTAGACACACTTCTCACATTCATCACAGCTGCTTTCTCCTCTTAGTAATTCACTCAGTGAATCCCAAGATTCCTGAGAAGCTTGACCACCAGCGGCTCACAATCACGCTTCAGAATGAATGCACACAATCTGCTCAGCATGAGTCCTGTGAGGCCATCAGCATCAAAGAAAAGCCCCAGGAATCTAAACGGTCTTCAAGCCTTAACACTTGTCATTCAACTTTAGGAGAGAGTGGAATATTCTGCTTCACCCTGCTATAGCATCTGCAGGTTTTAAACACAGAAAGTGAAGCACAGAAACACAAGGCTGCTGTGGTGACAAAGCTGTGCTAAAGCTCTTCCCTCCTGCCCTAAAGCACAAGGGATGGAAGCCACAGCCTGGGAACGAAACTAAACTCTACACAGTATTAGTTCCAGACACAGTCTTAGCTTGCTTTCTGTCGCTGTGAGAAACACCATGACCAAAAGCAACCTGGGGGAGGACAGGGTTTACTTCCCCTTTTCACTGAAAAGTCCATCACCATGGGAAACCAAAGCAGGAGCTCCAGCCAGGACCTGCATGGGCCATGGAGGGATGCTATGTGGCAGCTTGCTCTCCCTAGCTTCCTCAGAACATACCCCAGACCTACCTGCCCAGGGATGGCACTGCCTACAATGGGCTGGGCGCGCCTCTGTCAACCAGCAATTAAGAAAATGCCCACAAACATGACCACAAAGCCAGTATGATGAAAGCTATTTTCCAGCTATATTCCCTCTTCCCAGGCGGTTCTAATTGTGTCAAATTGACAAAGACTACAAAGGTGACACTGCAGAGGAGTTTGGACAAAGATGAGCTCAGCCTGTGTGCTTGGCTGGAGTCCTAGGTAGCACGTGTCTTACCACTTCTCAGGAAATCTACATGTGCGTCTTTGTGATGAAGCAGCTCCACGTCATAGTTGGCGGAGGTGTTGGCGTGCTGCTCTTCCTTTAAGCAAAGTTAAAGACATGTTTAAATAACATGGGTCTGCTTTCCAAATAATGAAATAAATTACTCACTTTGCTTTTTGCCTAAAGTGAGGTCAAATACATTCTGCCACAGTTAGCTAAATAAGAGAACGGTTTGCTCAGTCATTTATTTAAAGATGCAGCACTTTTCATCAGTGCAATGACTCCACTGGAGAAACTGAGGTAGTAAGTTTCTCATGTCAGAATTAACACAAATGAATCTTCTAGAAATTTTGAATTTGTTTTTCTACAAATGTATTTTCTTGCCAATATTTTTAAAACCCAAATATACTATCATTGAAATAATTTATGTAAGTTGAACTTAAAATAACTTAAAAATAGGCAATAGCATCTTTAAATACCTGCAGTGAATTAATGAACAATAATTATTTAAGATAGTAAATACTAACTAACAAGCTTAGTAACTTGCTTTTGATATTATCTATTAACAGAACACAGACTACAGAGGCACACAGTGTCAGGTCCAACACGCAAACTGCCTGCTGCCCTCTCAGCATTTCTCACCCACTTAGATATAAGCTGGGGTTTGCTACAATGTTTTACTTGCTCACTGCCTCATCAAATCGACTTGGCAGGGTCTCCTAGGACTCCTAGTAAAGAGCCAGCCAATGAGGTTGAGAGGACAGGAAAAATGAAAATCTAATAAGACTTTTCATGTAATTTAGTATTTGTGGGATAAATACTAAATGGCAAAATAAATGGCAAAAAAACTAAAAACAAGGCTGGGTACTGTGATTCACATCTGTAATCCCAGCATGAGGGAGGCTAAGGCAGGAGGATCATGTCTCAAGTGTTTTAAATCAGCAAGAATTGCAAAGTGAAACCATGTTTCAAAAATAAGAAGCAAACCTGGCACAAAGGCGCATGCCTTTAATCCCAGCACTTGAGGATCTCTGTGAGTTCAAGGCCAGCCTAGTCTACAAGCAAGTCCAGGACAGCCAAGGCTACACAGAGACACCCTGTCTCAAAAAACAAAGACAAATAAAAAACAAGTCACCATGAATTTTCGGTAAGAGTAGTAACTGCATGGGCTCAGTGTTGGCAATGACTCATTTAAGCTTTCTGTGGACCAGGCATTTGCTGGTCCTGAAACATAATGACAACAGGAATAGAAGTGACAGATTCCTACAAAAAGCCCACTGGTGAAACCATGGACTCACACCCATGGCTCTCTACCTGAAGCTAAATCAACTGGAAGCCATGGGCTGTTTCGTTAGTCAGACCTATTACTTAGCAACATCTTTACACTTGGGTGGGTAAGGATGAAAGTAAGGGAAAGAAAAGATCCACTCAAATATACAAAGTAAAATCTAATTACACAGTTCTCAGAAAAAGAATCACAGAGAAGTAATTTAAAATATAGATTTTGATAAAAAAAAAAAACTAAGAACATAGTTCTTAAAAATCTCATTTGATATGTTCGTATTAGAAATGGTAACAACACAACATTTTGTTCTGTGATCCTTTCTTTTTGATTTTCAGTATTTACTGACCTGTTCAAAGACACTGACTGTGGGCTAGCAAAACAAGATATGACATGGGGAGAAAAAGTAAAGGTTCAATTAAAGTGAATAAGGCATGTCAACAAATAGTCAAACAGCACAACGAGAGCGCTCAGGATGGCCTACCTTCATAGGAATGTTTGTGATGGTTGTTGAAGCCAAGTCAAAATGTTGCTGTACTAGAACATTCAACTTGGTAGCAAGATGGCGCCCAGCTCGGACACTGTGGACTTCACTGGTCAAAACCGGGGACAACTGCAGGAGAGTACCCAAGAAAGATAATCCACAGAGCACGACTTCACAGCACCCTCCCTGTGCTTAGTCTTTTACTGCAGACCACTAAGTACCCAGTGGCTTCTTACTTTGGGAAAGGAAGTGTAAAAGCTTGCCAGGATAATCATTTCATCAATGAGATTTTGTCCATTTACTATGCTACAGGCCGGGAACTACGTGAGCCATTGGATACAGCCATAGAACTGACTGTCATTGTCCTCTTAAAACCTAGACTGGAGCCATTCACTGAAAAGACACTATATTTTTTAACTTCTGCTTATTGATATGAAAACAGATAAAGTCACACAGAGACACTATACAAAAATAATTCATTTTAAAAAGAGTAAAACTTTAGATAAAAATTAAGAAGGAATATGGAGATCACCACAAACATCTGGCTTCATTACCAGTGTGAGGTGAGGCTGCAAAAAATATAGTCAACTGACAAAATTTTACTCAGTCCAAGGTAATAATAGTATGATTAATATTTTCAGTTACCAAAAAGTAAAATCAACATATTATATCATTAAAGGAGGCATAAAATAATCAAGGAACCACCTAAAAATATGATGGACACAACAATTTGAAATTATCAACTAAGTCCAAAAGTTCAGACTAAAGTAATAGTGGATAAATTAAAACTAAAAAATAAAAATTAGCATACTATCCATTTACTATAACTACAGAAATTGATTTATATATCTAGATACAGACCATCAATGAAAATGTGATATGAAGATACCTACTAACCAACAAAACTATCTTTTCATTTGGAAAAATATATATTTTTTTTGTTTTTGTTTTTTTGAGACAGGGTTTCTCTGGATAGCCATGGCTGTCCTGGACTCGTTTTGTAAACCAGGCTGGCCTAGAACTCACAGAGAGACGCCTGCATCTACCTCCTAAATGCTGGGATTACAAGCGTGTGCCACTGCACCCAGCTGTTCAATTTTTTTTTTAATGCAAAAGTTGGGAAGTCGGTTTGTCATCAGAGGGGATTTTATTAGAATATACTGCTTTTCTCAAAATGGAGAAAAAAATAAACTTACTGAAGTAACTAAAATTCACAAATGTAAAAATAAAAATTACATGGACTTGCAACACATTTTATTAAACTAAATGTCAATAATGAAGCTAAATGGGAACCATATAAGGTCTGTAATCACAACAGTCTATTCTGAGCACTTGGCCGTTTGACACACAGATTTGTTTGCAGACTTTCTCAGAATCGCTTAACTCTAACTCACTGCCACCTCCTCCTGTGGCACTTCCACACTTACTTCTTTTTTAGGACGGTCAGACACAAGGCTATCTTCACCAACTGGGTAGGTGTGAATCAAGACCAACTCACATTTTTGAATCTGCATGAGACTAAAAAAAACCTTCACTTAAAATGTTAGAATAGATATTGTACAGAATTCAGGAAAGTAAACTACTTCAACCTTATCATTAACAGTGTGTGACTACAATCAGATATTACTGTTAGCACACTAAGAGAAACAGTTTCAGTGTGTAACTGCTGTATCAGTGCTAATACTTAATGAATAATTACACATGTCTAGATGAAATGCAAAACCTTCCTCTGTTATTGAAATGATACACACACTGACCATGGGTGCCAGGCTAAAGCACCAGGAGCCCACTTTCAGCTGACGCCACTGAGGCAGTCCCACACCAGCTGCCAATAGCAGATTGTCTATAACTGTATATTGAATGTCTGTTTGTCGAGACAGGCTTTCTCTGTGTAGCCTTGGCTGTCCTGGACTCACTTTGTAGACCAGGTTGGCTTTGAACTCACAGAGATCTCCCTGCCTCTGCCCCAGTACTGGGATTACAGGCCTTTTTTTTTTTTTTTTTTTTTTTTCAGGCAATATAACTACTCCCTGTGAATGACTGCTCGTAAGAATACAAGAATGGCACCCCTACTTATTTACAGGAGGGCGTGCACGGCGCACAGGTGGACACCGAAGGAGAAGGCGGGACTCACTGCTTCCACCAGGCAGGTTTGGAACTCATGCTGTCACACGTAAGAGTTGACAACAGTGTGTTTAATCAAAGTCCATCTATTCTAACTGCACACTACACATTGGCATTTGCGACAGCCGTGTTCCTTCTGACTCTGAGTAGAGGTCTGGCTGCTCCTTCTGAGCTGGTCTCAAGTGAGCCGTAACGGGCATTCCTAAACACGCGACCGTCTTCTGGACAGAGCCCCACTTCTCTCGCAATGCCTACTCCATGTGAGAAGACCGTGAGCGCTCACTCTAAACTGCAGCCCCATACAACCGGCAGAAACCTGCCTTACTGGCTGTGCTGCAACAGGCACATATCTGGGACCAAGCTCCTAAAACCCGTGAGCACTGCGGTGCCAACAGTACTTCTGCTCTCTGCTATCTGACCTTGGACCTAGGTTCTTGACAGTTGGTTCCTGAATCTCTGCGAATGCCCTGGGTGCTAACTGTGCTAACGACCTGACTCTTGGGATTCTCCACAGCTTCTGGATGGGAAGATATTATTAGAAAGACAATGCTATGATTAGAAGCTTTGAGCCATTCCTTCGGAAAGAAAGAAGAGGCAGAAAAGACATAATCAGTGTGATAGCTCCATAAAAACCCTAGAGATAAAGGGCTTAGGGGTCTTGACAGGAATGTATCCACACAGTGAAGACAACACAGCTCATTGAGCTCCAAGGGGTAAAAAACTGCACTTGGGACTCTCCTGCTTCACCTGCTTCCTCTGTCCTTTATAACAAGCTAGCACACTAGTATTCACAGCCAACTCAAACATGGTGGGGCTGTGGGGACAACTGACAGTGAGTCAAACTAACACTGTCTAAAGGGTAGGGAGAGTACACAACTCTGAGGACCCAAGCTCAATCTGTAAGACTGCACTATCTTCAGAGAGCTGGTGTCAGAACCGAATGGCAGGACGCAAAGATAGTGTCCGTACAGTGGCACAATTGTTTGGTGTATAAAAAAAACAAACAAACAAAAAACACTTTTGATCATCCCTATATACTGCTATGAATATCTCTTTTTCAACTACTATTACTTAAAAGTAAATTCACACAAGGCAATGAGCCGTTACAGTTTCAACTAGCAAATGATGAATAATGACACCCACATTTGCATGTTTTCTAGATAATAAGCTCCCAGAACAAATGCGCATTGTAGAGCACCATTCCTGTGAGAAGGTAATATTCTAAATGTAAGGAAAAAAAATTCTGATGGAACATATAGCTTTAGGCGAATTAAATAAGAAAAATCAAGAAAATGCTCCCGAACATAATAAAAATTCCTTGAAATACATGTGAAACCCACATCGTGTGGCTGATGCTGAGGACAGTTATTCATCCATGAAGCATACTCACTGATCTGAGTTTGCAGCAAGCTTGTTGTGCTCGTGGATTGTTTCCTGGACACAGTCTTCGAGCATCCGTACATGACTATCACTATGTTTTTAAAACAGAAAGAAAACAGTCAGAGCTCTGCTGAGCTATATGCTGTCCCTTCAGGGGGCTGCTGGGAGCGCTCAGGTCACGAGCAAATGTGGCACTTGCCGCAGACCTCATATTGGCTCCCAGCACCACATCTGGCAGCTCACATCTGGTGCAGGGGACCTAGAGTCACCTTGTAGCCTCTGCAGCACTTGTAAGCATGTGTACAAACCCACGCTCAGACACACAGGGACATGTAATTTAAAATAGAAAAATAAATATTTTATAAAAATTATTTAGCAAAGACTGTCTTGAGCATACTCATTTATAATATCATATTACTAGCTAAAAAGAATCAGTGAAGAAAACAGTCTTATTAGTTTACATGATAATCTAAACAGTTTTCAACAAGGTGATTTTGTTGCAACAGTTTTGCTGTGTAGTCTTGGCTGGCCTAGGCCTCACTAGGCCTCACTAGGCCAGGCTGGTCTCAAACTCAGGGCAATCCTCCTATGCACTAGGACTGCCGGTATGCACGAGCGTGTGCAACTTACCAAGATGGCTTTTAATTTAGAACTCAATAAGCCCAGTCTCAATATTAAAAGGTAAGCAATATAGTAAATAAATCAAGACAATCCTACCATTACAGGCTATCTACACTTGGAAAACACTTGGAAAAACAGTGATTAAATTCTCTCAGGGCAAGGATCACTGTGTTAACAGCCCACCTTTTTGCATTTGTGATGCAGATTATCCGTCCTCGGTTCCCAACTCGCTCTGCATTCTCCATGAGTAGTGTACGTGCCTCATGCTGATACTCAGTGATTTTGCACAGGGTCTCCACTGCTGCCACAAGCCCATGCAGAATGCTGCAGCACTCGGGGTCCGCCCGGGGATTAGGGGGCCCCACAGCAGCGAGGGCTGCCATCAGCTAAGTAGAGAGAGAAACAACTACATTAGCATAGGTATGCCACGGTAGACAAAAATATCCCAGGAGAACTACAAACCAACGCTTCTTAGAATATGGACAAGGAGCTGAGCGGCGGTGGCCCACGCCTTTTAACCTCAGCACTCAGGGAGGCAGAGGCAGGCAGATCTGTGAGTTCAGGGCCAGCCTGGTCTACAGAGTGAGTTCCAAGACAGCCAGGGTCACACAGGGAAACCCTGTCTCAAAATAAAACAAAAACAAAAACAAAAAAACCCCAAAAACTATGTATATATGTATGTATATGTATACGTATATACAGACAAGGGGCTGGTCAGATGGCTCAGCAATTAAGAGCACTGACTGCTCTCCCCAAGGATGCAAGTTCAATTCCCAGCAACCACATGACAGCTCACAACTGTAACTCCAATTCCAAGGGATTTGACATCCTCATAAAACATATATGCAGATAAAACACCAGTGTACATAAAATTAAAATAAATAAATCATATACATGATATGGCTTGCTAGTATTTTGTTAAGGGAGTTTGTATCCATATATAGTTTGTGTGTTTGTGTGTATTCCCTTAATAAAATACTAGCAAGCCAAATCTAACATCACTAAAAAGGTTATAGTCTGATCACAGAGGATTTCTGTCAAGAATGAAGGTTAACTTAGTACCAAGTAGGAGGAAAAGGAGAGAAGGGTTGTGGAAGGGAATAGACAGCTAAAATTAAGGCATATTTGAAAGGGTAATGGTGGCACAAAACTTGCACAAATAACCAGTCAATAACTGACTCAAGGCCCATTCCATGAGATAGGACCCATACCCAATAGTGTTTGTGTGACCAAGAACCTGAGACTAAAACACCCAGAGACCTAAGGTAAACCCAAATAAAAACTGTACCGGTAAATCTGTGGAATTGTGGTGATAAATCTAAAAACTGCAGTGATAAAATGACTCATAACAATATTCTGATATACTCATATACTCACATGTCAAATGATGGCCTTATTTAGCCATCATCACAGAAGCTTACTCTGGAAGATGGGAACAAATACGGAGACTCCAGCCAGGCATTATGCACACAGTGAGAGACCTCAGAATACTGTGGTGGTTTGAATAAAAATGGCCCCCAAAGGCCCATAGGAAGTGGCACTATTAGAAGGCGTGGCCTGCCTTGTTGGGGGGGGGGGCTTTGAGGTTTCAGAAACTCAAGCCAGGTCTAGTGGTTCACTGTCTGTTTCTGCTGCATGCTGAGCCAGATGTACAACTCTCAGCTACCCCTCCAGCACAGTGTCTGCCTGCACCACCATGCTTCCCACCATGAGGATAATGGACTAAACCTCTGAACCGTAAGCCAGCTCTGGTTAAATGTTTCCTTTATAAGAGCTGCCATGGTCATGGTGTCGCTTCACAGCAATAAAACTCTAAGACAAATACTCAGCCCTAATTGGAATGGCTCCATATAATCTTTCCCCTCAAACCTAGGGAACCCCTTGTAAAAAGAGGTGGAAAGTTTAAGGAGATGGATGAACACCAAGAAAACAAGGCCCTCTAATTCAAATGGGCAAAGCTTCTGAGAACTCACACAGCCTGAGGCAGCAGGCACAGGGCCTGCAGGGGTGTGCACCAGGTCCTCTGTGCTTATATTCTGGCTTCAGTTTAGTGTCTTTTTGGGATTCCTGAGTGTGTAAATGAATGGTATGAATCTTGTGCCTTCTCGTGGGTTCTTTTTCTTCTGTTGGTTTATCTTGTCCAACTTTCAAATGATAGCTATTCTTTTATCTTGTATTTTATTCTTTTATATTAAATAATAAAAAAAGAATTAATGATTGACAACTCAACTGTCATTTCAATCTGCTGGGAGAGGGATAATTACCTTTTTCCAAGGAAGACACTTATAGTAACTCTTAAAAGCATAAATACTTAGGAATAAATTTATCAAAATAAATGAAAAGCTTACATTCTGAAAACTATAAATCACTGACGGAAGAAATTAAAGAAGATCTAAACACATCCCGTGCTCACGGACTGAAAGTCTCTCCGCTGCTAACACACACATTACCCAATCGGACCTAGAGTTTCCCTGCGGCCAATGTCAGTCTCAGCTGCTTCGTTGTGTTTACAACGCTGACTTTTCAAGAGATCCACAACAGCCAAACCACGTCCAAGAACAGAGCAGGGCAATATTAACTAACTTAAAAACTACAGAAAGCAGCAGTTACAGTGGGTGATTGAACAAAGACAGACGGGAATGGGGATCAGCCTTGCATATATCCACCACAGGGTTAGATTGTGAGCACCAAATAAAGCCCAGAGTGGAGCCAGCGTGACAGAACAAAGAACCAATTCCACCAAGTTCTGACTTCCACTTGTGCACACGGCACACACAGCACCCCCATGTCCCCACATAAGTGTAACAGTTTTAAGACAAACTTAAAAAATAGGCAGAAGAGTTAAGGAGAAATTTTGCTAATACTCATATACAAATGGCCAGTAAGCAAGCACATGAAATGTCCGATGCTACTACTCACTAGGGAAGTACAATTTTCAAATGAAGTAATGCTATTTGCACGAGGAGTCTAGAACCCAAAGTCAGATGATAACAAGCACTGACAAGCACTCAGAGAAAAGCAAACCCTCATTCACTGCTGGAAGGAGGTCAAAATGGCACAGCTATTGCTTTCAATAGCTTGGCAGTTCTTCAAAGTGTTAAATACAGGTTACCAAATCACCAACCAATTCTACTCTTCAGTGAGTATCAAAGCCAATAAACCAAATAGGGGGTCGTAATTTCCACATGAAAACTGAACAGGTGTTCACAGAAGCACTATTCGTAAAAGCCCCCAATGTCCAACACCTGGCCGATGAACAAAACAATGCACACCCACAACTGAACAGTAAGTAAACAAACAAACAAAGGAAGCTGGCTCAGCGAGCGCTCTTGCTGTCTAATGCTACAAACCTGAGTTCCACGCTTAGAACCATGCTAAGATGGAGGACAGAAATGATTCTACAAAGCTGTCCTGACCGTCTACATGAAAACACATATACACGTCATGCACACACACACACAATTGGGGGAAAAATAAGGCCAGGCAGTGGTGTCACATGTGTTTGATCCCAGCACTCAGGAGGCAGAGGCAGGAAGATCTCTGAATTTGAGGCCAGCCTGGTCTACAGAGAGTTTCATAACAGCCAGGGCTACACAGAGAAACCCTGTCTCAGGGAAGAAAAAAAAGGGGTGGTGGTGGTGGTGGTGGCTTGAAAATGACATAAATGCTAAGTCAAAGAAGCCAGTCACAAAACCACATTACAGGATTCACACAAGGACCAGACAGAGACATCTATGGAGAAAGGTTAGTAACTGCTTGTCTGGAAGTAGGGAATTAAGAAGTGCTGATAAGCTGGAGAGATGGCTCAGAGGTTAGGCTGCTCTTCCAAAGGTCCTGAGTTCAATTCCCAGCAACCACATGGTGGCTCACAGCCACCTATAGTAAGATCTGGTGTGCAGGAAGAATGTTGTATAAATAATAAATAAATCTTAAAAAAAAAAAAAAAAAAGAAGTGCTGATAACCCATGTGTGGGTATGTTCTGAGGAGGGGTGCTCTAAAACCGACTGTGGTGATCACTCCGTATCACTGAAGACAGACTGAAATTCCAGTAACGGTACTTCTCAACACAGCTTTTTAAAAAAGAGTCTATGTGCCTGGGGTCACAGCTACTGAAGACGTGAGGTAGGAGGGCTGCCTGCCTGAGTTTCATATTAACTATAAAACACTATCATCTCATTATTTTGGCTACCAACTTCTCAATTTCATATGCTCTGAGGAATCAATGAATAAGGACATTCAAATTATTCATGTAATATTCTATTATCATAACATTTTATAAAGTTACCTGATATTCTAAATATCTGTGAGTTCTAATATTATAGTAGAATAAATATCTCAAAACATCAAAAGGATTCATAAGGCATTAACATGAGGTAATATGCAATGTATTTTACCCTACCAATAATCTTATTTTATAGATTTTCAAAAAACAAAAAACTTCTAACACTCCATTTTTGGTGGCCCATGTCTTTAATTCCTGCACTTCAAAGGCAGATGATACAGGTGGATGGATCTTGACCAGTTCAAGTCCAGCCTGGTCTACATAATCAGTTGTAGGCCAGCCAGGGCTACATAGTGAAACCTCATCTCAGAAAGAAACAAAGACACACAGCAAGTGAAACATTTTAACTCAAAATACAGATATAAGAGGTGGAGCATGTAGGAAGGTCTTCCCGAAGTCAGCTCCAACAGAAGCATCAATTCAAACAGCTTAGGATCTTAAAAAAAAAAAAAAAAAAAAAAAAAAAAAAAAAAAAGATTTATTTATTATTTATACACTATTCTGTGTGCATTTGTACTTGCAGGCAAGAAGTGGACACCAGATCTCATTATAGATGGTTGTGAGCCACCATGTGGGTGCTGGAAATTGAACTCAGGATCTTTGGAAGAGCAGCCAGTGCTGGTAACCTCTGAGCTGCCTCTCCAGCCCCAGCTTAGGATCTTAAGTGGTTCCTGCACTAAAGGACTGTTAAAACAGTTACCAGATTGAACGCTGCACAATGTCTCCATGTGCTGAGCATCACTTTGTACTGCATTTGCACACATCATTTCTATGTCACAGTATCCAAGGGAACCAGGGAGCTCCTGGAGACTAGCTTCAGCATTAAGCTAAGTAAGCTAAGTAAGGGGCGCTCCTAGATGGCTCTGCAGGGAAAGGTGCTTGCTGCCAAGCCTGACGATTTGAGTTTCATCTCCAGAACCTACGTGGTAGAAGGAAAGGAGAACTGGATGTTTTTAGGCAGGATAGTCTGTTTGTTTAGAGAAGGTCTCGCTGAGGATAACCTTGACTTCTGAAGCTGGTGCCTTCACCTCCAGCGCTACCGTTCCAGGCATTCTCTACCACACCTGGTTTTACGCTGCGCTGTGGATGTGAATGCAGGGCTGCAGGCCTCCTAGTCAAGTGTTCTACCAACTGAGCTGCATTCTAGCCCAAGTAGGGCTTTAAAGCTTTCAGTCTAAAAGAATGTTAAATTTTTGCAGAGAGAAATAGTTTAGCTGTATACATTATATATACACATTAAATATGTAAACATTATACAATGCATACATATTAAAACATCACTTTGTGCTTTATTAACACACTTTTTGTAACTGCTGAAATTAAAGGTTTTTGTTTTGTTTTGAAGCACTGATTTGCAGTATTTATTTACACTGTGATTTGGCACTGGGACACTGCTAATGTGAAGTGTTGGTTCAGCTCTCTTCAACTGCTACAAACAGGTTTTAAACACCATTAGCCAATAAAAGAAATGGAAGTGGGCAGTGTTTTGACAAACAATTTGTACTCATTATGGTTTAAGTTGAAACAGCCCGATGGGCTCCCGTGTTTGAACACCTTCTTCAAGGCTGTGAAACCTTTGTTTCTGGGAGCCCACAAAGCAAATGTAAGCCACTGAAGGCAGTGGTACAGCCTGGCCTGCTGCTGAGCTCCTCTTGGGCTCCTGATCCGCCAACCTCACTTTCCCACAAGGATAGCTCCAGACAGGGTGGCTGCCATGACAGGACTGTGCTCCTCCTAAACCGTGAGCCAAAGTAACCTTTTCCTTCCTTAAGCTGCTCTCACTGGTATTCTGTCACAGCAACAAAAAAGTAATGAACAGGATAACGAAACACATATAGGTACGCATGTATGGATACAAACAGATTTTTTTCAATTACATAAACACTGTCTATTTTAAAAAGTAACTAAAAGAAAAATGTCATTTATAAACTACTATGTAACCCAACAATACAGAAAAAGCTTAACAAGCACTGATTTATAGGAGGAGATAGCAATTTCCTTGGGAAAGCAACAGAAAGACAATTCTGGAGTCAGGTATGTGTTGAAATTCTGTTTAGCTTTTTATTAGATGTATGACCCTGGCCACTCTCTTCTGGCCTTTTCCTTACCTAACAGAAAACACAAATAAGAGAACCATTCCACATTAGTGGCACTCTCAAGCTTTGTTTAACAGACAAAACTAAGGCCTAAACTCCTGAAGTATGACAATGTTTTGTAAAAACCAAATATAGAGACTAAAGATGTGTGGCACAATGGAAAGGCCACCTCTGACCCCTGTGGGTCTAGGGCCCGTTGCCTGCATGAGGGAAGAATTACAGAGCAAAGGATGTCTGAAGTCCTTCCAGCCGAAGTACTTGCAACCAGCTGACTTTGCTCACTGTTTATGAGGATTTCTGACAACGCTTTGTCACAAGGACAAACAAAGCACACTATAGACACACTTCATACATAGAGGCCGTCAACATCAGGGATGGCCTGGAGCTGCCCTCACAGTGAAGCTTCTTCCTGGTGTGCTCACCACTTCAGAGTATTGAAGGGTCCCTCCCAACACTAGAAATTCATGTACTTTTGCTTGATTTGGTATGTTGGGTTTGGTTTTTTGAGACAGGGTCTGCTGTAGCCCAATCTATCCCCAAACTCACTACGTAGTTAATACTGATCTTAAACTCCTGATCCTCCTGCCTATTCCTCCTGAATTCTGGGATTACAAGACTCTGCCATCAAGCCCAGCAATTTCTCTTATGGTCACATACTATTAGCTATACCACAGTGTGCAGAAAGGAAGATCTCTACAAATGTGTGATGACTTTTATTCACACACAACTAGAAAGTCTCCCAGATTTTTTTTCAGGTACTTTCTGAAAGACAGTGAAGATGTATAGAACCCTTAAACTGTTTTCAAATAATGAACTAAATATTAATATTCTGGAGAGGAAGAAGTACGAAGCCAATAAAAACCCTATCTCTTCAGTGACTTAACTTAAAAGAATGAGAAGTTAGACATGCTTACAGTTTAAAGACTAATCACAAATATTTTAAGACCAAACACTGTGATAAACACATTTTTAAAAAGTGTTTTATTAAAACTAACCCTGGAAGGGATTATTTCCATTGAAGAGTATTTAGTGACAGAAAAATGTTAAAATAAATTAACTCAAAATAGTACATGTAAATATCTCACTAACCCCTTTGCCCTCATGCTGTTTGTGGGCATCAGTGAAGAATTACACTGGCGTCTTTCATCAAGAACAAAAGCTGCCGGAGACCCAGTGTCTGAGACAAATGACAGTTAGTGAACGAAGCCCTGGTTTGTTTGTGCCCCCTCCACTAGACCACAGTAAAGTAACTCTGAAGAAACATAAACCACCAGTCTTGCTAGCGCAGGCATCTAACACTGGCTACGTGGAGGTGAGGCAGGGGAGTCATGAACTGAAGGAAACACAGCTAATGCTACAGTGCTTGTGTAACATGCAGGAGGCCCGAAATTTAATCCCCAACATCCCACTGCCACCACCACCTCAACAAAAAAAGCACAAAATCCAGATTAAAAGGAGACAGTAAGTAAGAGCAATGGGAAAACGTCACCAAGACTTGTACCAATGGAAAATAGCAGTGAGCGTAACAGGACTGAAGAAGCTGAAGTCTAGGTAACTACAGGGGGAAAAAGACAAGATGAGGACACACTCCACAGAATCTCAGGAACACTGCAGAGTAGGAGGCACCATACATCACAAAAAGCAAGGCTGAAGAAGGTGCTAAAACCTAAAAAATAGCTTGAAGTCAGTAAACAGCCCACTCTGACTCAGACCCTAACCCAGTACCTTTCCCAAATCACAGACACAGAATCACATTAGCAAACTATGGGCACAAACACCCCAGGAGTGTAAGGCCCACAAGTACTTTACGAAACGCTGCATGTTTACCTGTCAGTCTAGCCCCATACAGGAACCACTATCTCCCTGTGGCTTACTAAGCACCTACACATGGCAAAAGCTCCAAGGGAAATAATTTAAGTTTTAAATAGCCCCATGAAGCTAGAACTCCTCTTAAATAATGAAGTACTGGATTAAATACATTCTCAAAGCCCACTTAGAAATGGAAGACCCTGCCTTTCTCTTCTCCCAGAAAGCTGACAATGAGGTTGACAGCACACAGGTAAATGGGTGGAGGAGCCTCTCTGGAGGCCCTGCAGGGTCCCCAAGAGCCAATCTGCTGACTATGACACTTTGCGATTCCTTGATAAGAACAAGTGGCTTACCCACAAGGGAGGCTATCCTACCCTGCTGTTCAGCTCTGAGAAAGGAGACACATACCCAAAGGTCAATAGGCATTTAAGTAAAGACTCCAAGAGGAGAGAACACTGGGAAAAGAGAGATCAAAACTGATCTTCAAATAAACCCTAATAACCCTCTAGTTCTAAAATGCATGTCAACTATAAAATAAGAGAATTTAATAAAAAGGACATAGTTATAAAGACAAGCTCTTGAAAATTAAGTCAAATAAAAATTCCACATAAGATTTAAAAGGCTCAAAATAATCAAATAACTTAGTAAGAAAATGGTTTTAACCCAGAAGTCCAACATCCTATTAATACTCCAGAAAGAGAACACAAACGCAAGAACAGCACTGAAGATATAACTCAGAATTTTCCCTGAACTAAAAAAAAAACAAAAAACTAAGGCTCAGCCCAACAAATGGGAAAAGACCCACCCAGGCAGCTAACTTAAAACTTTCAGAATCTAAATGAGGAAGGAGAAGAGTCTTAAAGCCTGCAGAATCTAAATGACATGACACTGGACTTCAACAGTATCAATGGAAGCCTGAACATAGTGAAATGAGACCTTACAATTTTAAGAAAGCATTACTTCCATATTAAAATACTGATAAAAAGAACCGTTGCATGAACTGTGGAGGCCATACTCTACCAGACAAACCGTCACACAGAGGAGCAATGTGACATGAAGAGCAGAGAGAGTTGGTGTCAGTCAGTGCAGACGAGACTGTGAATTATCTGACACATTCATGGTAAAGAGATACTGACAAGTTCTGAGAGTGTATACAGGTATATATATGTATATATATATGTATATAAGTATACAACAATAGGTACACAGGGAGGAAAAGGAAATTATAATCTCTACATGTAAATAATCATAAACAATGTGACATAGCAGTGAATACTTTTATGAATATTGCAAACAAAATTTTAAACAAAAATTCTAAAAAAAAAAACAAGTGAAAGGCTTGAGTGGGGAAGAGTCTAAGTAAATCATCACTAACAATCATAATAAAGTTTGAATTAAGAACTCAATAAATAAAATGTGCTATGTAGAAATTATATTTAACAAGTAAAAAACCAGATACTATAGCTGACATTTGCTTGGAGGTGAGGGAGACTGGAAAGGAAAGAGCTGTTTTTTGTTGTTTTTGTTTTTATATAAAACTTGGAATCTTAAAACTCTGCAAAGATACAGGAATCTTTTTTAATTAATCATTATTAGAATTTTTTTTTTTTTTTACCACATTTAGGTAATTTTCATAACCTAAGCATACCTCCTGTAAGTTTTGGTCTTCTTGAGTCCAAGAATTTAAAACGTGTGCTCCTGAGTCACTCACAATGAAATTCACCTAATAGACGTCAAAGAGACAATTAGTATTCGGCTCTAATTTCACTCAGTCACCGTCACATTGTACAATAACACACAATTCCTAATACCGGCAACTAAGAGGTTCACCATTCTGTGGTGACAGACACATAGTCCTGTCAATGCGGAGGCATCGGGGTGAGAGACACGGGCAAGCAGTGCAGAAGAGCACGAGCAGACAGATGAGCAGGGCAGCTTCACAGGATGGCACACACTCAGTAGGCTGCTCAAGGCCAGGTGGGGGCGGACAGGCCCTCTACATACGGAGCAACTGAGGGGACTCCAAAATGACTACTGAACTAGCCACCGAACAAGCCGGGGACGGAGAATTCCAGTACAGCCAAAAGCAGATGCAAAGGCCTCCATATTTAAATGCACTTCCCCAAAAGGTAAAATACAGCACAAGCAGGGGGTCTGGAGATAACCCTGAAGAAACAGGGCGCTGATGCCAAGTAATGGGCATGAACTATGTATGTTCTGTTCTTCCATCCACATCAATATACAATATTAAAAAATACCATAAGGGATGAAAGCAGTATAGTGCCTGCCTAGCATGCAGTGTTGGGTTTGATCCTAGTACCACAACAAAACAAAACCCTATCAGGTAAGATGATAAGGACCTTGGCCAAGCAAAGATCTAATGTACTAGGCCCGGCTTAGGCTCCTGCCAGTAAGAAGGAACACACACCACCATCTACTTGCAGTTAGATACTGAAACCTAAAGGTAAAACTTTAACACTTGGAATTTCGATCAAATGTCAACGCCTTTTCTTACTGAGGAAAACAACAGGGGCTGGAGAGATGGCTCAATGGTTAAGAGCACTGTCTGTTCTTCCAAAGGACGGGGTTCAATTCCCAGCACCCACATGGCAGCTCACAACTGTCTGTATTTCCAATTCCAAGGGATCTGACACCTTTACACTAATGCACATAAAATAAAATTAAAGTAAAAAAGAAAACAACAAATAAACAAAACACTACCACCACCACCAACAAAAACTTAGCTTTTTGGAGCTGGGAAGGTGGTTCATGCCTTTAATCCCAGCATTTGTAAGACAGAAGGAGGTATCTCCATGAGTCCAAGGCCAGCCTGGTCTATGTAATCAGTTCCAGGCCAGCCAGGGCTACAAAATAACGTCTCAACACTCCTTCCACCTGAGACATCAGCTGTTCTCCAAGCCTGTTCCATACCTGTAACATCCCTTGTACATGGCCTAACTGTGTCAGGGAAGCCAGCAAGTATAAATCACTTTGGAGCACGTCTAGAACTTGCATGTGCTCAGTATTCACTAGCCTTTGTTACTGCTGGCCTCTATTAAATATCAACACTGTATTAACCATAAAGCACAGTTCTGCATACATTTTGACTATACAGTTACAAATCTACAGAAAATTCACACAGTAACTATTTACACAGTGAGGTACACCCCAAGTCATACTTTTGTCCATAACACTCACCAGCTTTTTGAAAGGAAATATGTCATACATTATTCGACAATATTCCATAGAAGATTCTACTGAGCACGTCCACAAGGACTTAGAGATGGGAGCCAAAGGGATGATTCCTTGGGTCCTATTCTTCACCAGCATATCAAACTCCACATGCTGTCTGCAGGATTCTGCCATGTAAGGGCAGTGGTCCACAACAAACACTGTTTTATGAGATTCCGAAAAAATCTTCATCTTGTTCTAACCTGTAGAAGGATAAACATACCCATCAAATGTTGACACAAAACATTTACCTTAAGTGATTTCTCACTTAGGTGTTTTTTCCTCAAGATTTGTTAGGAAGCTAAAGTTCTGGGAATTTTGTGCAACACGGGCCAATGGTTGGCCAATGGTCAAGGCATGAGCTACATCATACTATGCAATTCATCCGACAAAGTAAGTTCGTATCCCTTTTCTTTTACAAAGCACGTAAAATAGTAAAAACCTGCACGTTATTTGCATTTGATCCCTACACCCCTAAACTGCAGACCTATTCTTTCTGCTGCGCCTTGCTAGGGGCTAAGGGAAGACCCACACGAAAAGAATTACAGCAAAAGTCCAGCCAAAAATACATACACAGCTCCTAAGGTCACTGCATATCGGGTCTTCCCGTGCAGCCTTCACTTATCCTCTCCCTCAACCTGCAATACACTACTGTAACTCACCACGTAGACCAGAACAAACATGCTTTCCCCATGCTGGTGAGGACGAAAACACTTATAAAACTTTTTCTTGTCAACAGAGAACATGAACACCAAACTTTTTTTCTTGTAAACAGAGAACGTGAACATGTAGTGGACTCGCCTGCGTCGCTCATAAAATTTTACACAGGACAAAAATAGATAAATAAACCCGCAATCCTAACGCAGACGGGAAGCAGAGCGAGTGTGAACCGTAAGAACTACGTTCGGGTCCCGCTATTCTCTTCTGCGGCTCGGGAGCGCCCCGCCCCGCCCCGCCCAAGTCCCTCTCCGCAACCTTCCGCACACACCTGGCAGCAGGGCGGGGGGCGGTGTGCAGGGCGGGCGGACGGGGAAGCCCTCGGCATCCGGGTTCGCTTACTTTCGTGCCCGGTCCCGCGGTGAACGAACGGAGGCCGAGGGAGACCGCGGATGGGGTGGGTGGGCAGCCGGCGCACGGTCGGAGTCCGGTAGCACTCGCAGAGGACCGGGACTGCCCCGCTCATCTCCCAGCACACCGGCTTCCTAAGCGCTGGAGCGGGCGCACGCGCGTGCGCGCACCGGGGCGCACTCGGGCTCGCGCGTGCGCACGGCGCTCTCGCTCAGCCCCGCCATCTTCCCTTCCCCTAAGAGGGAAACACACCGGAGGCCGAACCGGAAGAGGGCGGAGCAAGTGGGGGGGATAAAAAAGATGCCGTCAACGATGGTTCCCAACCAACCGCTGGGAAGAACCTGAGAGTCCCGGAGCGGAGCACTCGCCGCGGCCCGGCTCACCCGGCCTCGGCTCTGCAGAGCCAACGCACGCAACCTCCCCTCCTCCGCCTTCCAGCCAGGCCGGCAGCCCCTCGGAAAACACGCGAGAGCTTGCAAGCGGCGGAGCAACAGCGTGAGAGCGGGCGAGAAGGGGCCCGCCCCCTCCGTCCCTTCCACCAATCAGCGGCGAGCCGCCTCCTGGGGCGGGGGCGGGGCGGAGGAAGTCTCGCGAGGCTTGTCGCTGCGCTGCTGCCGGTAGCGGAGGGTCTGCTCCGGCCCGGGATGGAGCCGGGGCGCGCGCGCTGCCGCCGCGAACCGCCGCTGTTTGTGCGGAGCTGCCCGTCCGCTCGCTGAGCAGGCGCCGCGGGGGCGCGGAGACTGCCGCTGAGTGCCTCGACCTCGCGGTGCCCCTCGCCGTGCCCCCTCCGCCGAGTGAGTGGAATAACACGCGTGGGCGGGTCCGCGAGCCGGGCTCCTCCTCTCCGCGCGGCCGCCGAGCTCCGGTCGGGATCCGAGGTACGGGACCCCGGGCCCGCGCTCCCCGCACACCCCTTCCGGGTTTGTTTTCTTCCTGCCCCGCTCCTCCGGAGCTCCGCGGGCGGCGGCGCGAGGGGCTGGTGGCTGTTGGGCTTACCGCTCGTGAGGGAGCGGCTGGGGTCGATTGCGCCCTGCAGTGCCCTTCCAAATCCTGCTCCAAGTTGAAGAACTGGTTTCTTCCGAAAACGACAGGCTCCAGGTGTGTGCGTCCCACCGTCTTCAGGAACAGCGCGGTGCTCCGCTTTGAGAGTGGTGCTTGTTTACGTGAGGGATCTGCGAGCGTTGTCTACCCCGTTCGGAGGTTTTCTTTGAAAGACATTTTTATATTACTGTTTCCGTATCCAGCTGCCATCACGTACTGTGTCTGCTCGGCAAGAGCAAGGGCTCTCTTGTCGCTTTTCTTTCCGTCCCTGCTCAGCGCATCATCCTAGACCATGGACCTCAGAATTGTCTTAAGGTTCTGTATTTCCCTCACAGCACCTGGTTGTTTCTTCTTTCGCTGTGCCCTTCCTCCACCCCAAACGGGTTTCCCCGCCTCAGCCTTCCTTCCATTCTTACTGTGAAATGCATTATCTTTCCTGAAACTTTTTCAAGTTGTAATTAAACATACCGACTCGTCAGGCCTTTTTTTCTCTTCTGCCTCAAATCGTAGTTTACCTTTTTAGCGTTTTTGCTGCCCCTAATTCTTTACCATCCACCCTTTCCAGGCTGTTGGGAGTTTCCCCCAACCGAGCCTCACCTTTCCACCACTGTGCCTTTGTGCGCCCGCATCCTCTGTTGGGATGCTTGCTTTTCCTTAGCACAACCCAGTTCATAGTTCGTTCTCTTTAGACTCCCTCGGATGACATCGATAATACAATGAGCGCCCAGAGCTCTTGACATAGTTCTGCAGTATTTATTAGGGTGTATTATTTGTTCCATTACCTGTCTTTCCTGCCAGCTTGAACTCAAGTCTGGAACCATGTCTTATTCATGTTTAAAACAAAAGCTAGTTCAGTTGGCACATAGCAGGCATTATTTATGTATACCTACATACATATTTATAATGTAATTGTTCTAAAAGATTTGCTATGAAAATTTTCAAGTCTCTTAAAAAGCAGAATATTAGAACCCAAAGAAACTTTTTTATTTTAGGGTAAATGCCCTTAATGGATTCTGAATGTGAGCAGCCTTGCTTTCCAAGCACGTATGTAATTGTACTTTTGCTATTAGTTGATGAGGATTATCTATAATAGCAAATGCATGTGCGTGCACACGCCCTATGCCTTCAAATGATTTTGTTAGCATTTTATTTGACAACTAGGATTTTATGCAATACAACTGTTTTTGATAATGCTCGGCAGACATGCATTCATGCAAGACTTCCACTGGCTCCTTGACCGTGTTAGGAATAGCTGGCTTAGGTTAGGTCTTTTGGGGGTTGTTAATTTAAATACACACACACACACAGCACAGCCACGGTTTTAGGAAGTGTATAAATTGGTTTTGATTTACCAGTGTTCTTTCTCTCAAACTGTGTTCCTTTTGACTCTAAGGATTGATTTCCTTCATAAAGCTCCAAGTACATTCGTTTTCAAAAGAGCAGAAATTGTCTGTACTTTGAAATAGTGTATATATCTGCACAAGATCCCCCCAACAGGGTTTCTCTGTGAAGCCTTGGCTGTCCTGAAACTCAGTCTGTAGACCATGGTGGCAGGCCCTTGAGCCTCTGTCGCCCAGGTGCTGGGGCTAAAGGTGCGCACCACCACTGCCCAGATAAGATGCTCCGATTTTTATGGGTCGTTTATGTACATTATTTCTTTGTTTTTGAGATTGAGTCTTTATAGCCCTGGCTGTCCTAGAGCTCACTGTAGACCAGGCTGGCTTTGACCAAGCTCACAGACAACTGCCTTCTCCTGCCCCCTAGTGCTGGGACTAACGTTGTGATCACCACTTCTGGCTGTGTACACTCTTGGTCTCTTCAATTCTAATACTTCTCTGAAAGACTTGAAACACTTTCATTTTGCTATTTCCGTGTGCCAGTTAATATAATGTTATCTAATTAGCTACTAACATTAGAGGTACCCACTTGAGCAATAACAAATTTTAAACTAAATTTTTTAATATTTAAAAACATGTCTGTCGTATCATGTCATGTTTGTTATCTCCAGAAATTGGTAATTAGTAATTCATTTATAAAAGTAACGAGAGTTACTTGAAAGTATTTCTTAACTCAAAGCTAAAATTAAGCAGCTGGCAGTGCTGTCGTGGGTAGGGGAGGTTTCTGTAATCAGCGGCAGAATGCTCTGGGCCATCTGTAAGAATCTGCTGCAGAGATCTTAGTGTTAGAGTGGGTGGACATGGCTAAGCAGGAAGCAAAAGAGAAAAGGAAACTTGTTTCTCAAAAGCGTACCCCTGTAATCTAAGCCTACCTGTAGAACATAATTCAAGTATATTACGAGTCATTAAGACAAGGACTGAAAAAATAGGCACATAAATTGAAAATATTCCTTCTGTAAATTAGAGTCCATTTTTTAAAATTTGTAACACTGTAACACGTGGAAAACAGTATCTCTCCCACTTTACTTACTAGGGAAAATGAAAGAGAAAGCATCTGTTAAAAAAAAAAAAAAAAAGGCAAAAGCCTGATCATGACATACATACCCCTTTAATCACAACCTTCGGGAGGCAGAGGCAGCAGATCTCTGTTGGTTTGAGGCCAGCCTGGTCTAAATAATGAGTTCCGTATAGCCAGGGCTCCGCTACAGAGAAACCTTGTCTCAAAAAAAAAAAAAAGAAAAAAGGTATGGCAAAGCAAATTCATATTATAAAATACTTTAAGCTTTTGAGGTTTTGCAAACAGGAAATGAGTACACAGATTTTCAGAAGCTGTGTCACTGTTTTTCTGAAATGTTAATAAAATTAGGTGCTAGCTTATAATCTCTTCTGTGTAGATAAGTTTTTATACTTCTGAAACACAAAATGTAGTTCATTTCATTAGTCTTTGTGCAGCCTAGAGAACATTTAAAGTAGCTGTTTTTTTAAGCCCACCATATTCGTTGTTTAATTTTTATTAAATTAAAACAGTTGTTGGATTTTTATAGTTACATGAGAAAATTTAAAGTTTTATTGTTTAAAATTGTTCTTCATACACATTTCCATTGGCTGACTCAAAATGAGAAACTTAAATCTTTTAGGAGTTCCCGTTTGTAGAGTAAGAGAATTTGTTCTTTCCATCTTGGGCTAGGACAGTTTTTACAGAGGAAGAGACAAATAGGGCTGAAGAGTTCCAGCCCTGGCACTAGCTGGACTCTCACTAGCTCCTGTATCTGGAATTTTTGAGTCTCTTTTCTCAACGCAAAAAAAAAAAAAATAGGAGCAGCACTTGTCCTTTGTGTAAAGGTCAGAGTAAGGCGTTGTCTCCAGTCTGTCTCGTGCCTCACAGGAGCTCGCCATCCAGAGGAAACCTGGTTTGTCAGTGGTTTTCACAGTTTTATGTTTCATGCTTTTGGTCATGCCTTAAAGGAAAAAAAAAAACAAAAAACAAACAAACAAACAAACCTTTGACTATCTCCAGATTGCAGAGAATTTCTTTTCTTTTTTTCCTTATAATACCATTTTTTTTTTTATGTTAAAGTTTGTGCTCCATTTTGAGAAAAGCTTCAAACCATAGAGCTTTATATAAACTAAGTAAGAATTGTGTTGAGATTACTTTCTGGTATATAAGTAGACTCCTTCAACAAGTATATACTACTTGTTGAAAAACTGCTAACTTTTCTCTTAAAAAAAAAAAAAAAAGTGTGTGTTCATGTGAGCACTTCCGTGGAGGCCAGAAGAGGGCTTTGGATCGAAGCTGGGGTTAGTGACGTTTGTGAGCTCCCTGACAGGGATCTGAACCCTAGGCCTCCTAGTTGAGCACCAGCGCTGTTAACCACAGAGCCATCCTGCTAGCCCCTTTGACTTGCCTTTGCACACACACACCCTCTTTTTTTAAACTTTGTATAGCCCAAGGTGGTTTAGAATCCACTATGTAGTTTATGCTAACACCAAACTTGCAGTGACCCTCCTGCCTCAGCCTTGCCAATGCTTGAATTATAGGAGTGTGAGCGGCACACCCAGCCAGCTCCCTTTACACGCTCTCAGAAATGAGCTGGCCACTCTTCTGGGGCCCTGTTTCTGGATGTCTGTCCTGTCTCAAGTATTAGAGCTGTCTTCTTGCCACAGCCTTATGCAAAGTGAGTCTTAAAAATCCTGCAAGATGGTTTCCGTGATTCTATTTCTTTGTTTTGTGTAGTGATTATAAAATCAGCTTGTCAGTTTCCAGCTGCATTAGATGATAACTGAAAACTATTGTCTTTATCATTTTAGATCTTTAAATCCTTGAGCACAGTATCTTCTGTGTATGAACCTTTTGCCTATGTGTATGTGTGTGCTCCAGGTACATGCTTGGAGCCGGTGGAGTTGATAAGAGGCTGCCGGGTCCCCCGGAACAAGAGTTGGGAATGGTTGGGAGCCACCCATGGGTGCCCAGAAACAAACCTGGGTCCTCTGCAAGAACAGCAGTGCTCTTAACTGTGGGCCATGTCTCCAGCCGTGATATGTTTGAGAACCTGCCACTGAAGCTTCCTGAGTGTGGAGCTTTTTTGCAAGTTACTTTCAACTCCAACTTCTTTTCTAGCTGACTTTGTTGGAAAATAGCTGTAGGGTATGCCTGTGTAACTCTAGTGGCTGTAATAGTTACAGAACTATTACTGGTCACTTCTTGTATAGCTTTGTGTCATTTGTTAGTTTTGAGGGATTAGTCAGTGTAGTCTGAATTATCTAATTCATGTGTATGAGCTGTGCTGTTCCACTCACTTGTGTTTGAAGTGAATTGTGGCTGTGCCGTGAGTTCGTTGTTCTTTAAGGGAGTGGGAATTGAGACCCTGTGTAACCCAGCTGGACTCCTTGTCTTGATCCTCTCTGCAGACTCTCGGGTACTAAGATTACAATTATGGGTTCCGATGGGTTGCAATTATGGTGGTTTTTGTCTCTCTTGGTATCTATCTCTGCATGTCTCACCTTCTCCCACCCTCTCCCACCCTCTTCCACCCCCATCCACCCTCACCACCATCTTCGCATTAAGGATCCTTTTTTAAAAAAATGTATTTATTTACTATATATACAGTGTTCTGTCTGCATGTAGGCCACCAAGAGAGAAAGGGTACCAGATCCCATTATAGATGGTTGTGAGCCACCATGTGGGTGCTGGGAATTGAACTCAGGACCTTTGGAAGAACAGCCAGTGCTCTTAACCTCTGAGCCATCACTCCAGCCCTAGGGATCCTTTTTAAAGAGCTGGCTTTTGGTTTTACTTAGTTTACTTACTTACCTTCTATTTATTTTGGGTTTACTCTGCTCTTTTCCTAGTTTCTCAAGGTTAGGGTTTAAATAATTGATTTCAGGTCTTAGATTCTAATAGAGAAATTTATCCTAAAGAACCATTTTATTAAATTCTTCATTTCTAAATTTTCTGTTTAGTTCTTTTTCAGGGTGTTTGCTCCTGTCTTGCTCTGTAATTCTAATGTCATTCAACACTGTATTTTCTGGATCCCCTGAGCTGCCTGGTCTTAATTTTTATTTGTGTGTGTGTGTGTGTGTGTGTGTGTGTGTGTGTGTGTAAGACACATATGCATTAGAGTGTCTGCAGAGGCCAGAGAAAGTGTTGAGTGCCTGGAGCTGGATTACCAGACAGTTGTGAGGCACCTGGTATGGGTGCAGGGCACTAAAGTACTGTCCTCTGCAGGAGCAGCCAGCAATGTTGACCGCTGAACCATTGCTTCAGCCCAAAGTTATTCTCCTACGGGCTGGAGAGGTGGCTCAGAGGTTAAGAGCACTGGTATTCTCCAGAGGTCCTGAGTTCGATTTCCAACAACCACATGGTAGCTCACAACCATCTATAATGAGATCTGGTGCCCTCTTCTGGGATGCAAGCATACATGTAGACAGAAAAACTGTAAATAATACATCTTTAAGAGAGAGGTGAAGTATTTTCCTAAATTGTTTGTTTATTTGAGACACATTCTCACTGTGTACTCTGGCTGTTCTGTGACTTACTGTGTAGACCAGGCTGGCCTTGAACTCAGAGATCTGCTCAGCTTTGCTGAACTTTTTATCCAGCATTTCACCCATTTCTCTTTTAATGGAATCTATTATAGGAGGGATCCCTTGTTTTTGTTGTTGTTTTTCCAGCATTATGCATTGCTTTGGAATTAGCACAGCCTGTCAGTCAGCCTCTCCTGGGAGGCTACCATGTCGATTTCGGCTTTTGCTTCCAGAGCTCTAAGTGCTGCCAGATCCACCCTCAGTAGACTGCTGGAACTCCTTTGCACTCCCATCTTGCAAGAGGCTGCCCTTCTCCAGGCCATGGCACCTTTAACAGCAGATGCCCTCCCTGCTAGCTGTGTGTCTGCTGCTGCCCGGCCTGGGCTCTTCAAGGCTCCTCTCGCTCCTGCTGCTGTGCAGTGTTGGCCTGAGGCTTCCTTCAGAATGCAGCTGCACACCCGCTGCCTCTGTCTGTGTGCTTGGGAAAGAGGAGCATGTCAGGTGCCTGTGTCCAGCCACCTCAAAATCCCTTAGCGTCTCTTAAAACAGTGAAAGTTGCCGTAGTGGTTAATGGCACTTTCTGTGGAAACGTCCTGCCCTAAGAAAGACACAGGAATTGGGGTTTTAATGTCAGTTTACGTAAGAAGCAGAAGCCCGGAAGAGAGGAGCTTAAGAAAAGTGGACAGAAACCAGCATGGCTGTTCAGTTGTAAGTGTGTGTATATGTGTGTGTAAGAGAGAGAGAGTGAGTTTTGTAGGCTGAAGAGTTCATTTAAGCTTGTACTATCCCAATATGCAGTGCATGGTGTTCCTAACTGCTTTTTCGTCCCTAAATAATCTTGGGAAGTGAAGCTTGAGAAGGTGTGAGGTGAGGTGAGGTGGTGTGTTGACTGCAGTCCTCACTTTGATTTATTGCTGCTCCTTTAGAGATGAGCTGCACAATCGAGAAGGCGCTGGCCGACGCCAAGGCCCTTGTTGAGAGGCTGAGGGACCATGACGACGCTGCAGAATCCCTCATCGAGCAGACCACAGCCCTCAGCAAGAGAGTGGAAGCCATGAAGCAGGTTTGACTTCCCTCGCTAAGGCAGTTAACGGTCTCGCTGGCCCCTGGTTCCGCGGCACTTAGCGTGAGAATATCGAAGTGCTCTGTTGCCCAATGAGACACCTGGCACGGCATTTCTCGCAAAGGAAAACTTACCTGGGGCTGCCTCACGGCTTTCAAGGGCTAGTCCACGGTCATGGAAGGTCACGTGGCGGTGCGGGCACGTGTGCTGGAGAAGGGCTGAGAGGTCTGCATCGGGACTCGCAGGCAGCAGGGAGAGACGGCGCCTGGAATGGGCTTTGAAAGCTCAGAGGTCACCCCCAGTGATCCACTTCCTCCGACAGCATGTCAGATAGTGCCACTCCACGGTGACCAAGTTTTCAAATCTATGAGCCAGTCAGAACCATTTTCATTCAAACCACCACAATAACTACAGCTTAATCAGATAATTTCTAATTAAAGTTTTCCAGTAGCCTCACTTGTATGGTGGTTTCACTTTGGACTAGGGTGTATTACCACATTTTGGTGACCTGTAGAGAGGTAAATGTAGCGGGTAGTTTTGTGTGTCAACTTGGCACAGAATCATCCTAGAGGAAGGAGCCTCAGTTGAGGAAATGCCTCCATGAGATCCAGCTGTAAGGCATTTTTTCTCAATTAGTGATCACTGACGGAGGGCCCAGCCCATGGCAGGTGGACCATCCCTGGGCTGGTGGTCCTGGTTCTGTAAGAAATCAGCCTGAGCAAGCTGGAAATCAGCACCCTCCACGGCCTCTGCATCAGCTCCTGCCTCCAGGGTCCTGCCCTGCTTGAGCTCCTGTCCTGACTTCTTCAGGGGTAGACTCTGACGCACAAGTATGAACTGAATAAACCCTTTCCTCCCCAACTTGCTTTTTTGGTCATGGTGTTTTGTCACAGCAATAGAAACCCTGACTGAGACAGTAAGTTTATTTTAAAAGCTATAAATTTCATCCCTTTCTGACAGAAATGCGCATTTGAGTTAAATAATAAATAAAACGGTTAAGTCTAAATAAATACCTTTGATAAGGACCAGGTAGCACACTTCACTAATGTTGACATGCATTAGGCTTCTTGCTGTTATATAATATCTAATAACCAATTTTTTTTTTTTTTTTGGAAATGATTAAAGGAAATACCTAGTTTTCACCTATGCAGTTATTTCAGATTCATTTTTTCCAGCATCTTTTACCCTGAAGTAGGTTTTCCTCATTGCTAATAATAATAATAGCAATCAAAGGTTTTCCTCGTTGCTAATAATAATAATAGCAATCAAATTTACCTACTGTGCAAGCCGTCCCTCCATTAAGATTTCCAACTCTTTAAAAAAGCAGCTCTTGCCAGTCCCAGCACTCGGGAGGCAGGTGGATCTCTGATCCAGTTCCAGAACAGCCAGGGCTACACAGAGAAAAACACTGTTTTTCTCTTTCTTGGGGGAAAAAAGGAAAGAAAGCAGCTCTGAACTAACCACCAGAAAGAGTAGACCTTGTTCCCTTACTGTGTTCTGTATTTGTATCTCCCTAAAGCCATCCACTCCTCAACCATCAGCCTCGCTCAGCTGCTGTGATGGGCTTTAAAAAGGGAGTTTGACTCTTGGAGTCAAGAACCAGGAGTGCCACTGCCTGCCTTACTTAGGGTTTTATTGCTGGGAAGAGACACCGTGGCCACTGGGACTCCTACAAAGGATAGCAGTTAGTTGGGGCTGGCTTACAGTTCACAGATTTAATCCATTATTGTCGTGGCCACATGCAGGCAGACAGGGTGCTGGAGAAAGAGCTGGGGGAGAGCCCTCCTTTCTGATCCACAGGCAGCAGGAAGAGAACTGCCTTGAGCTGAGACCTCCAGTCAGAATGCACCTCCTACTGCAAAGCCACACGTCCTAATAGTTTCACTCCCTGTGGACCATGGGGTCCTCTTTTCTTTCTTTTTTTGGTCTTTGGAGATAGGGTTTCTCTGTGTAGCCTTGGCTGTCCTCAACTTTGCTGGCCCTGAACTCACAGAGAGCCGCCTGCCCCTGCCTCCCTGAGCGCTAGGAGTACAGGGTGTGTCAGTACGCCTGGCTCACCATTTTCTCTCAGGCCACCAAAGTCACTGTGAATCCCCTGAGAGCCGTCCAGCTAGAGTGCCTCAAGGTAAATGAATGTGGCTCTAAAATTGGATTCTCCTTCTTAGAGACATTCAAAGTCCAGCTGGGTGCGGTGGTGTATGCCTTTGAGGCCAGCCTGCCTGGTCTACATAGTGAGTTCCAGGACAGCTACATAATAGACCTTAATCCCTAAGAAAAATTCCCTCCCCACTCTTTTGCGGTGCTGAGGATGGAACCTGGGGCCTTGCTATACTAAGCAAATCAGCCACCGGTCAGTTTCTTTCTGGCTTCCTACCTCTTTGCCCTGAAAAGCACAGTTCTCTCACAGGGACTTGCCTGTTCTAGACCCTGCATGCAAGTAGGATGTGAGCTTTCTGGCTTTTGTGATCTTACAGTGCTCTAAAGTTCATCTGGGT
Organism: Rhombomys opimus; assembly: GCA_010120015.1. Taxonomy (NCBI): domain Eukaryota; kingdom Metazoa; phylum Chordata; class Mammalia; order Rodentia; family Muridae; genus Rhombomys; species Rhombomys opimus. Next base: position 2,850,512 of record REGO01000124.1, read on the forward strand.
TGTTGTGTGCATCAGGCTTTTTGTTTTTATCTATTGTCTAGTGGTACTGCACTGCACGGGGCTATGGCGGATCCCGTTTCTCCTTTCTTCAGTGGTATATACTTGAACTCGTGTCTTATTTTTTATGAGTAATTCCACTGTAAATGTTTTTCTTAGGAATGGAATGTTGGGTTATGTAATGCCTCTGTTTAGCTCTTGGAGGGTGTTTGTTTATGTTCATATATCAGATAAAAATTTGCAAATGTTGTTCTTTTATCTTTCATTAGTATCAAGAAGAAATCCAAGAACTTAATGAAGTTGCAAGACATCGGCCACGATCCACACTAGTTATGGGAATCCAGCAAGAAAACAGACAAATCAGAGAATTACAACAAGAGAACAAAGGCAAGAGCCACTGTCATTAAAGAGAACTTTAATCTTCTGTTGCGAGATTGGTTTGGGACTAGTTAGTATATTCACAAATGGGGAGAGGCTGGAGAGGTGGCTCAGTGCTTCGGAGCACTTGGAGAGGATGCAGGTTCAGGCCCCAGCACATGCATCAAGCAGCTCCCAGCTCCTGTGACTCCATCTCCAGAGGACCGGACACCCTTTTCTGGGGCACCAGGCACACATGTGGCGCACAGACATACATGCACAAACTCACATGTACACACAAAATAAACATTAATTTTTCTTAATGGGGAAATAACGAACTGAAGTGGCTTCTTTAATATTTAAGCTCATTTCATGTTCTATACCCCTAAATGATACTGCAGCTTTCTCCAGTCCTCTGCAAACATCTGCCCAGCTTGGCTTCACTTTAGATGCTTCGCAACATCCTGTGAGCACTGTTCCTGTTAGCTGCAAAGGAGCTACACTCCGTCCTCTGCAGCCTGGTGCTCATAACCCCTGTGTGCAGTCAGAATCAGTGTGCTCATGTTGCTCTTGTTTAAATATTTCAGTTGTGTTTGTGTTTTCAGGAACAAGGGCCTTCAGTCAATTCCTGCCCTCTTTTCTGTCCTCATCCCACAGCTCTCCACACACAATCCATCTGCCATTGCAAACCAGTTTCTTAGTACAGTCTTCACTTTCATGCCCCTTGTTTGGGATTCTCGTTTCTTCAGTGTTCAGTATAAGAGCTCAGTTCATCACAATACTGTACTTCTGTGGAACATTTCCCAGTCTAGCCTCAACGCTCTGAAATGATTTAAGAAATGTGTTTTAAATGGACACTTTAAAAACTTGAGAAATGGCTCAGCAGATCAGGGGCCCTTGCCACCAAGCCTGACAGCCTGAGTTCTGTCCCTGGAGCCCACGTGGTAGAAGGTGAAAGTCAGTTCAGGCTGTCCTCTGACCTCTGAATGTGCCATGGCACGCGTGTATACACACACAGAAGCTTAAAACTTCGATAAAAAATAAGGGACTTCTTCGTTGCATGTTTTTAAGATATTCTATATGTCAGTGTTTTGATAAATATTATATGGAAGAGCATAGTTTAATCTTTTTTTATAGATTTTTTTTTATTTATTATTTATGAATGTTCTGTCTGCACGCATGCCTCCACGCCAGAAGATCTCACTATGGATGGTTGTGAGCCACCATGTGGTTGCTGGGAATTGAACTCAGGACCTCTGGAAGAGCGGCCAGTGCTCTTACCTCTGAGCCATCTCTCCAGCTCAGTTTATGTAATCTTAACTCATTTGAACAAAGCACATTATTCTTGACAGAACTGCGAACATCCTTGGAAGAACACCAGTCTGCCTTGGAATTGATAATGAGCAAGTACCGAGAGCAGATGTTCAGATTGCTAATGGCTAGCAAAAAAGACGACCCAGGCATCATAATGAAGTTGAAAGAGCAACACTCAAAGGTAATCCAGTCTCCGAAACTGACTTGAAATGAGAACTGGGGCCATCACATTTTTTAAAACAATGAAGTCAGTAATGTAATATATGTGTAATATATAACTCCTGTTTTTAATTGACATTTTCTGTTGTCATCGCTCCATTTCTTGTTGTATATTGTTTTCTACTTGACTTAATGCTCTTAATGCTTCTAACTCCCTTTACTTCTTAGTAACAGGCTCTCAGGATGTAGCCTCTGGTTGTCCAGGACCTCACTTTGTAGACCAGGCTAGCCTTCAAAGATATACCTGCCTCTGCCTCCAGATTGGTATCCTTAGTAACTTTAAAATGTTATTTATTTGTACATGCATGTATGGGTGTGTGTGTGTGTGTGTGTGTGTGTGTGTGTGTGTGTGTGTGTGTGTTCAGAAATAAACTTTTAAAAATAAAGGTACGTTCAGTGTAAATTTACTCTTTACTACTAAGTAGTATTTTTTCCAGTAAATTTGTGCAGTGTTACATGTTACACAAACAGAAACTGAAATGATTTTAAAGTCTGCTATAGCTGAGTGTAGATTGTTTTCCTGAAAAGTCTAGTCTGAATAGGGCCAACTCATTTTTGTGAAAAACCATGGGCTTGGGTTGGGGAAGGAAAAGAATCGATAATGTATGTAGTTGACATCAGCAGCCATTTTACTTGTGGGTCAGTTGTCTCAAGAAGAATAACTTTCTGTTTACATTAAACTGAATTTTAACTGCGACTGTGAAATACAGATATTAGACTAGATTGAGTGACTGCCTCTTATGTGTTGGATAATGGTGAAGTAATCTAACTACAACTAATATTACTTAAATAGAGGTAGTTATGTGATAGGTATATTTCTCAATTATTGACACATGTTTTGGATTTTTTAAAATACTTCTTCCACACTGGTGTTTGTAGTGTTTTTAAATTATTCCATCAGAATTAAATAACTGATGGGATTCTTTGGGTGACAGATTTACATATTAGGAAATGTAATAGCAACCTCCTATTTCATATACTAGGAGAGTAAAGATTTAATGTTATGTAACTATAATATTCATGCCTTAACAAAATGGAATTTCTTGGGTGTTTAACTGGTCTTTTGAACATAAAGTCTATATTGTTAGTAATAATATTTATTATTGAGCATTTCCATGTCTATCTAAGTCAGGTGTGACACATACTCCTTTAATCCCAGCACTTCTGAGATAGAGGCAGAAAAGTTGGGATTCAAGGCCAGCCTGGGCTACATGAGATCCTGTTTATGCTGTTTTCATTCTGCCCTACTTCTCCAAAAAAGAAAGAAAAAGAAAACAAATTAACATGTGAATAAGAGGGGGATATATATATATATATATATATATATATATGCATATATATATGAGAATTGAAATATGGTCTTGAAATTTCAAAATGCCCTCAGGATTTACAATTTGAAAAGCAAAATTTTAAAGTTTTGAAAGAAGAGTGGATAACCGGGGTGGAGGGTGTAGAATCAGATTCAACGGTGTTAGTCCCGTGTGGTAGCGACAGTGACAGCACGAGGAGGGCGTAACTAGTAGAGCATGTGTTAGCGTGCCTAAGGCCCTGGGGTTCAATCCCCACACCAAAAGTAAACAGTACCATTGTTCCCCATTCCATCAATGCTGTCCTGTCAGTTGGAACAGTTAAATATTTCCTAAGGAGCCCTGACCGCTGTTTATTCTGTAGACCGCGTTCATCTACGTGCTGAGCCTTGCCTTCTGTGAAGTGACTGTTCAGTGATTTGCTATTAATTCTAACTAATACATATTAATGTTTGTGGTTTTGACTTTTCCCAAAAAGGAGACACTTTGGCTCAATAAATCAAACATTTATTAACACCCTGCATTGAATTAGTTGTCGTGGGCAAGAATAAGGTAATTGGAGGAACACATTCCCTTACTGTGAGGCGGCCTGAGGAGAGGGAGTGACTACAGTAGGAGGAGCAGGGTTTTTGTAAGCAGAGTCGGAAAGAAGGCGATTATTTCATCTAGCCTTGAACTAACTGCAGGAGGGGGAATGCATAAGCAGAGAGAGGAGATATAAAAGCACAAGAGTTGAGTCTGGAAGTGTTAGGCACCAGTGGTCTAATATGCCTAAACAGAAATAATTCCGTGATACACTTAGGGAGCACGGCTGAGTGTGGCTGCACTGGGAGCCGGAGTCCCGCTCTAGTGACACAGAAAGTTGAGCTCACCAAGAGCTTCCTGCACCCATATTAAATCACTAGGAAGCCTGAGAACTTAGGTTCATCGAAATGTTTTTACATTATTTAACAGATGCCTTTTTGGAAATCTTAAAAAAACAAACATTCCACCAGTTGGCTAACACGCATGAACTAACCCTCATTTGGTTTTAAATTGCGGATGAAGCCCGTGTTAACGTTATAATGGCTCTGTGCTACAGATTGACACGGTGCATCCTAACCCCTGCGAAGGAGTCTTCCTTGATGCGTCTCGGCACGTCCTTGAAGCACCTCAGCACGGACTGGAGAGGAGGCACTTGGAAGCAAATCAGAATGTACACTAAACCAAACAGTCACCTTGGGGCTGGGTGGAAGTGGGGTCCATTTAAAAAGTTGTTCTATTTTGAACTGCCCTGCCAGACTAGATCAGCAAATAAATGAAATCAATCGAAGAACGGTGTGCTTTTCATGGCCGTGCTGCTGAGTCTAAGACTGTCCTTCGTTCTCTGTGTGTCATGCACAGGATATAAGTACATGTATATACATATATGTGTGTGACAGAAACTTTAGAGATGTGTATCCTCCATCTTCTGATTGCTCTCGCTAGAGGCTACTAGCTTTTGTTCTAAAACAGTGTATTTCTAGACGTTAAGTATTTTCTTTCTCAGGAGGCAGAGGCAGGGAGAGCTCTGAGTGTGAGGCCAGACTGGTCTGCCCAGTGAGGTCCCGGTCAGCTAGGGTTACGCAGGGAGGCCCTGTCTAAATAAAAGAGCCTGCGTTTTCTTGATAATAACTGCAGCCTGATAGTGTGAAAAGGCCGGTCCTCCGTCAAACTGCAGTTCTTTCACTTAGACCTTTCTTTATAACCCTTCTGTTTGCCTTCACAACTAGGAACACCCTTCACGCGCCCTGACATCTGTGCATGGTGATGCCTGCTGCCTGTGTCTTTAAGTGCTGATGTGCTGGGCTGCGCTGCAGAATAGGAACACACTCAGACTCACAAGGGTGTCAGGACAGCTCAGGGCGCTGGGCTGACCCTTACAGCCCATGAGTGAGCCTTCCGGGCCGTAACTCTGCTGAGTACTGCCGCCTCTGGTCTCGTCAGCGCAGATGCTGAGTCAACACCTTTTCTTCCATTTTAAAGGCAAGAAGTTACTGGCTTCCTCTGACCGACATCCAGTTTCTCAGTTTGCTGTACGTGTGCTCTCCAGGGTCTTAGTGACTACAGTACTGCAAGGAATGGCAGCTGTTTGCTTGGCTAACAGCTTTGCTGCACAGGCTAACCCAAGGCTGTCTAGTCCACCTTCCTGAGTAGATGTGTCTGTGGGGAAGGTACTTGGCCGTGGATCCCATTAAAAGTCTCTCTCACAAGTGAGAATTACTATTTTTAACATACTTGGTTTTAACGTTAGCTGTGCTCCACTAGTCAGAACAGATTGGTTCTCTGTGTCTTCGAAGTGCTCTGTGTCACAAAAACTTCTCCATTAAGACAAAAGGTTTAGGGGTGTAGCCCAGCATTCAGTCCTCAGAACCAGTAACATGTCAGGCCTGCATCTTTTTCTTTAACATTAAATGGGGCTCGGTGATGGAGTGCTTGCCTCTTCTAAAGGTGCTGGGTTCAATTACCAGACACACATACATAGATATTAAATATAATTACCAAAGATAGTTCTGTTTCTCCATTTCTTGTAGTTTAATAGTTATGTGGGTTTTTTAACTTCTTGATCAAATCCTGTCTACAACCATTCAATTATATAAAAGACTTGATGTTCATTTGGGGATATTTTTTTTTTGTTTACTTTCATATTTAATTTTTTTCTTAATATAGTGAGTCCTGTTGTTAGTATAAACTATTTATTGAGAAAATGATTATTCTCACGCGTCAATTTCTAAAGCTCTTTGACTCCTTCCCTGAACAAAGCTCAAAAGGTCAGGGTGGTCTATTATTATACTTTTGTTACCTGCCTTAGTGCCCGAGATGTCATAAATGTGTAAAAACCAAGGAATGAGATTGAAAGAATTTGTAAAACTGATAAATATGGTTATCTTTATTATGCTGAAATTCTATTTTCATCAGGCAAAAAAAGCCACTTCATGTTTTAATATTCCATAGCAATTTGTTCATTTTGCTTAATAATTTTTATACAACAAATAATAAATAACAGACAGATGGAAACAATATTCTTCCTGCTCTCAGGGAGGATTATGGTCCAGAAAGGCTTTGGTTGAGTTGGGATCAGCTTGTAGGCATTAATACTATAGTGGAGACTGAGTCATGCAGGCTTCAGGGAAGGAAAGAGTGCATGTGCCAACAGTTTTTATCTTTCCCATTGCTTTGACAATAGTACATGCAGATGTGAAAAAGAAAATCTTCCTGGTCATTGTGATGAATGTGAAATGAGCAAGTGTTTGTTATCGGGTTGAGTTACATTGTGCTCTGTATTAATTCTAATCTGTACCTGTGTCCAGTTTGCTGTGGTTCATGTTCAGAGCCACGTAAGGATGTCATACCTGCATCAGGTGTGCAGTTCTGTCAGAAGAGAATTCACAGTTTAACTAGTAAAGTCTTCCTCTTACTCCCACATCCACCCTTTCTTCCAGGAGTTGCAAGCACATGTTGACCAGATCACCGAGATGGCCGCAGTAATGAGAAAAGCTATTGAAATTGATGAGCAGCAGGGTTGCAAGGAACAGGAACGAATATTTCAACTCGAAGTGAGTTTTAAACTTCAAATACAGGTAGAAAGTATCTCTGAAAACACCAGAGAACATTCCTAATTTTAACAGGCCCACACTCTTCTGGAGTTGGTGGCAGTGATTTCTGAATCTGGATGCTGGTAATAGTGAGTGGAATTGGCTGATGGGTATTTGAGATGGAGGATACTCAGTAACCCGGGAGTACTCAGTAACCTGGGAGTACACCAGCAGTTGGTTTTTAAACCAGGCGTGGGGGTTTAAATCCCCATGACTCAGGAGGCAGAGGCAGGTGGATCTCTGAGTTCAAGTCCAGCCTGGTCTACAGAGCAAGCTCTCTTGGACAGCCAGGGCTACGCAGAGAAACCCTGTCCTGAAAAGAAAAGAGAAAGTTGAGTTTTGATTCTGTGTTGTTTTTATGTATGTATGTATACACGTGTGTGTGTGTGTGTGTGTGTGTGTGTGTGTGTGTGTGAATTTCTTCAATTTCATAATTTTTAAAATTCAGTTCTTTGTGCTAGAGATCCTAATGATATAAAAAGTGTTTATAATGCACAAATAATGCCAGTTGTGGTGCTCCTTTAATCCTAGCCTTGGGAGGCAGAGGCAGAAGGATTGGGAAATCAGGTCATCTTCAGCTCTCCAGTGGGTAAGCAGCTGGCTGTGAGGCATGAGGACCTGACCGTGGATCCCCATTGCCCTTGTAAAGGTCGGGCACGTGGTGGTATTCTACAAATTTATAACTAGCAGAGTTTATATGGGTGTTTTATAAACATGTATATCTTCTCCAATCTGTTTGTAAAACACGCTGAATTTTGCCTCTTCACCTTTTCCGTCCACACACATTAAGATTTGCAGCAGTGGGGACGTTGAGTACGGACCCTGCATTCGAAATCAGGCTTTGCCTTTTCTTTTTGGGACAAAGGCTCACTGTAGCCCTGGCTGGTCTAGAAGTCCTTATGCAGACTAGGATGACCTCAAACGCAGAGGTCCCCCTGCCTTTGCCTCCCAACTTCTGGGAGTAAAGGTGGTATCATCACACCCAGCTTTGAGATCTGTTTAGATTCAGGTTGTGAGCTGCCTGTAGCACATAGTACATTTATCCATTTATGTGGCTACAGAGCCTGCTTTTTGTGCCCTATCTTCATCCGGCTTTTACCATGTGTGTCTCTCTCGGAAGTGCCTTGTAGGAATCTCTTAGGGATGACCAAATAAGCATTTCTACCTGTGTACATGAAGTGCTCCCCCATTTGTATATGTAACCCATCTTGGGTTTTGCTTGTTTCCTTACAGCAAGAAAACAAAGGCTTGAGGGAGATCCTTCAGATAACTCGAGAATCCTTTTTGAACCTCCGGAAGGATGATGCATCAGAGAGTACATCTCTTTCCGCATTAGTGACCAACAGTGACCTGAGTCTGAGGAAGAGCTGAGTGGCTTTCTGCGTGTCACTAGGATGGGCCCCGCAGTGGATGGATGAGCATAAACTTCAGTCGGTCCTTTTCCCTCAATAGTATGTAAGGTACACTGGTAAGAGACAGCAGAAGAATGGATCACCAGTGGTCATACTTGATCCCAAACAAGAGACAGCAGAAGAATGGATCACCAGTGGTCATACTCGATCCCAAACAAGAAAGGAGAAGCTGAGCCACAGAGAGAACAGGGGTTCCTGACAGTACTGCGGAGCACTGCAGTCTCAGAACTGCTGTCGGCTTCCTGGATGACACAAAGGCCACCCTGAATACTCCCAATAAACATTGGAAATTCTAAATTTTCCCAATTTCAAACGCAAGTTTTGCTGTGGTTTTCTGAATGGAAGACTGTTCTAAGTCTTACCCTTCCTGCTTAGTGTCAGAGTTAACATTCTTATGTACCATGCGGCATCTGCCTTAGTGTTTACCTGTCAGCTTTCCCGTGTGTTCAGTCTTCCTCAAAGACAGCTCCAAGGCTATAGGAATGTGTTACTGGCACCACAGACAGAAGGAATATTCTTCCATCTTGTTCCTGTAACTCTTAGCTAGCACTTCTATGACTTGTTGAGTGTATGCAGTACCATCTCAGGAAGGACCGAGAGGTATACTTTCTAAGAAAGACAGCCCTGTAGACACATTAAGTAGGTTAAACTACTTTGGAAGATTGTTTTGGTTCTGGGTTAACAATGAAACCAGCTTTTCCTCCTCTCTCCTTGATGTTTAAGGACTGAGAGACAGTGGGCAGAGTTGACGTGATTAATGTAACAAGATAGGCACGGTCATCTCCAAGTAAATTTGGAATTGCTGTGCTGTTGTTTTAAGAAATTACTCTTCAAATACTTAGAAAGTACATGCAGATTCCAGAAACAAAGTTCTGGGTTCAAATCTAAGCTCCCGTTTGGTTCTTATGCCTGTGAGGTTTTTCCCTACAACTTCTGACTCAGTAAGTGGCAGCATTTTCCTTTGCACTTAAAAAATATATTTACAATATGTAAAGCTTTTTAAGGCCATAGGATACAGAAGTATGCTTTAACACCAATTGAAACCTAAATTGTTCTTGTTTTATAGCGATCAGAATAAAAGGATAAGAGATTATGAAATAACGGTTAAAAGTATATTATACTTGTATGTGAAGTACATACTACAGTTAGCACAAATAAAAAGTTCTTTTGAGTATATCATTTGTTAGGTAACTATTTGCAGTGTAATGTGTAATTTCATGTATTGGCAAAATTCAAAGGACATTTTGAGAAATTTTCAGTCCAAAGTTTGAGTTGAGTGGGGTTAGGGTTGTTGGGAAAGGCCGGTGCCCAGAAGTCAATCAGTTCTCATGCAGAGGCCTTAACATTTTATACATAAGTGAATTTATTTTTAAGATTTTCTATTGGTTTTTGGAGAGTCTCCTTCAATTTAATGATTCATCCTCTCCTGTAGTTTTATTCCAGGCCAGAATTGGAGAAAGAAGAAGAAAGGCTATGCTGAGATGGCAGGCAGTGCTTTGAGTATCTCTGTTGTAAAACATTCTTTGAGAAGTAATTATTTTTATAAAAAATTATTTATCCTTTGTCGTCTTGAATATTAAGGTTGTGAACATTGAAAGACATTTGCTTTGTTTTTAGCAAGTTTTCCATCCACCCCCCCCCCCCAATAAAAAGCTTTTAAGCTTCTATCTGAGAGTGTGCTGAAGAGGAGCCTATTTTGTCAATAAAGACAAGTGTCTAAAACTGAGACGGTCTCAGGTTTGATTCGGAAACAGCTTACATTTCTTAAATGCGCTTTGTCTTTTGAAACTTACTCATCCTGTTTGTTCCGGGCAGGGTTGGTTAGTGCTGGGGTTTGGACCCAGAACTCTATGTGTTTTCTTTACACGTGCTCTGTCACTAAGCTGCATCCTCAGCCCTTTGGTCTGTTGTGTGTGTGTTGCATACACATGCCTGGTTCCTGTATGGTGCTGTGATTCCCCTCTGTTCTTCAGAGGTTTCTCCCATTGGATAACCCTGGGACTCTCAGACTTGCAGCTTCTGCTTAGTGCTCATAACCTCCACACTAGCCCTGTGACTGCCGTACACATATTTCAGACTGAAACTGCCCGAAGCCCAGCTCTCCGTCCTTGCAAGGGCAACTGCAGGGCACAAACATCGTGGCATCTTAGACCATAGCTGCTTGTATATTTCCCATTGAATCTGTTAGCAAATCCTGCCGGCTGTATATTCAGGACCAGGTCTCCAGGCTTGAGTGCCAAGGGCCTTTCCCCTGGGCCACTCTCCACTGCTTTTTGTTTGTTTAATGACATCCCTTGCTTCCTTTTTCCATTTCAGCAAACTAAACCAGCCAGCTCACTTCTTCAAACAACTGCAGCCCTCATTGGGCAAGTACCAGCCGTTAACCCTGTCCTCACCATAGTTACTAACCCGGAAACACAGGCCATTCTTAGGGAGCAAGGGCAGGAAGAAAGCATGGGAACTGAGTTCAACCAGAGAGAAACAAGCTGCTTGGGAGCCAGGGCCCTGCAGAGGGTCTCTTTAATTTGAGGTATCTAATCAGCTCCAAGTTTCTCAAATACCAGCTTGCTCCAGGAAGGGACTGTGTTAAGTTTACTGTCCAGACAAAAGGCCAAGAAGGAGTGAGTGAAGACCCCCACACCTTAATCAGGCCACAGCATCCAGGGCCTGACCCCTGCTGACCCAGGGCGCTCACAGGGAGCTGCTCTCGGAGCCGTTGCTCACCATCAGCATAGCAAGCTCAAGGCCGGCTTGGGCCACATGAAACCCAGTCTCAAAAAATAAATACATATGTAAACTATATGTAAACATATGTAAACTATAACCATAAATGGAGTTTTTAGAGAAAAAAACTGTTTTCCAGATTAATTTTTCTTGGGTTTTTTTTTTTGAGACAGGGTTTCTCCGTGTGGTCTTGGCTGTCTTTGACTAGCTCTGTACACCAGGCCTGCTTCTGCTCCCAGAGTGCTGGGATTATAAAAGTGTGATACCACACCCCACCCCAGATTAAATAATTTTGATTAAGTACAAATATGACCTGTATAAACCTAGAGACGTCATAAGAACTGAAGCATTTTTTCAAAGTAGGTATTTATTACAAAAATTGTACAAATTGAATTATTAAAATTTATGAAATTTTAAAAATAATTTGTATTCTCCCTCCAAGAAAACACACTATGCCTTTTACAGCTGTCACTGTCTCCCAACAATACAGAGAATATCTCTCCCAACACACCAAACAACTGAAATACAAGCATGTGACACAAGACAGAGACCCTACAGTAATTAAAAAAAAAAACAAGTTCATTGCTGAAGCTATACTATAATAACAGAGTAAGAACTTTCTGAAACAAAAGTGGTTCATTTTACAGTTTTTTTCATTGTATTCAAAGCATTTTCAAAGCCCAAACTGAGGACTCTGCCCACTACCTGAACTTTTAATGGCTGACTACTGTACTGTGAAGAGACTAGAAAGCATCTGCTAAGCAGTGGTCACCTCACTGAAGACGCACACCACTGCCAGCTTCACTGTCACTCAACGCGTGTTGGGAACCAGCTCAGAAGCCGCAGCCGATGCTCGGAGGGAGGTGTGCAGCCCAGGGCACCTTGTGAAGCAGGGCCTCAGAGCGAGAGAGGCCCTCCATAGGGAACCCAAGGCGGCCCCGAGGAGCAGCCGAGTGAGCCCCTCTGAGCACTGGGCTTTGATCACACAGAGCAATCAGCAGCAGCAATGCCACAGGTGCGAACACAGCTGCCTCACAGAGCTAAGAAGGAAGAGGCCTCATGGTGTTAGTGACACTACACAGTAAGGCAGCAACCAGCAGGTCCCTGACAAAATACAGTCAACGCATCATCTGACACAACTTAAAGAGAAAGGTCAACACTCAACACAGCTTTAAATGGACCCAAAACAAAAAACAGTTACTTTGGCTGTAAGTAGCTCATTCCTACAGAAGTTCTATTGTCTTTAATAAACTGAGCTATTTTCAATTACAGAAATAATTTAGTTCTTTAAATTACCACTTAAAGCACTAACAGGCAAAACAATCGGGAAGCCACACGGATAGATTTTGGGATAGTTTGCTACCGTTTTTAAAATAAATTGTTAAAATATTGAAAAAGAGAAATGGAAAGGGTTCCTGATTTGAAGTATGAGATCCTTTCAGTGAAATGGGGAAGTGACTCCCCCCCCCCCCCCGTCCTGACATTCAGGGGCCCAGAGTCAAGTTCCTAATCTCTGTACACAAAGCTGCCTGCCTCTGTCCACGGGTGAGGGTCAGAGCTGCGAGAGAAACTGCGAGAGAAACACCAGGGCTGGAAGGAGAACTGACGATTGCATTTTTTGGTGTGTTTTATAAAAACACATCAATCATCTTTTTCCAAACCAAAAGGTAATTTCTCGAGGTTGTATAGAATGAGGAAAACGTCCACAGCCAACTTTCGGTGATTTTTCTCACCGTCACCTGGAGTCCTCTGACTCCACCACTGTAAGTCAGCCTCCTGCTGACCCCAGCTGACCCCACACCGGACGGCGGGGCCATCTGAAAGTCCAGGGGCACACTGGCCAAGCCCGTGGCCTTCTACAGAAGCAGGGGCGTCCGCTCTCCAGCCGGCTGCTCCTTCCGGAAGAGCTCTCTGACGCGAGCGATGCGGCCCTGGAGCCTCTCTCTCAGGGGCGGGACGTGGTGGCTGGGGTCCAGGATGTTGGTCACTCTGCGCTCCCTCTCTTGCTTCCACAGCTTGTAGGGGTGGGGTGGGAAAGGCGGCTGCCCCCTCTCTCTCCGGATCTGCAGTGTGATTCCACTGACAGCCAGCATCCCCCACGCCGCCAGGATGATGAAGTCTGGAGGAGAGAAGATGGCACCCACCGGGCTGTGTGTTGTGGGTGCTTTGTTTTTGAGAGTATGTCTCAAGCTACAGCCCAGACTAGCCCCAAATTTACGGCAATCCCCCTGCCTTGCCCTCCTGAATATCGAGATTACAGACACGAGCCACCAAGCCTCTTATTTTTATTTTTTAAATTGTGTAGGTGTGGTGTACGCAGGTTCATGTGTGTGGAGGCCAGACAGGCCGTACATGTCTTCCTCTCCATCTTTTTGTCCGGACTGCCCCTCCCATTGACCCTGATCACTTGACAGACAGACAGCTAGCCCCACTCACTGAGTCACAGGCACACGTTGTCACGCTTGGCTTTTTACACAGGTTCTGGGGCTCTGAATTGATGTCCTCAGGATGCTGCAAGCACTTTACCCCCAGACCGCCTCCCCAACCACAGGCTCCTCTCCTTTTCCTTTCCTTGCTCCTTTTCTCTTTTCCCCCCTCCCCACTTTACTCCTCCTTTTTTATTTTTTAGGACAGCACTCTTGGTTCTGTAGTCAAGCCCGTCCTAGGCTATAAGCCCTTGTGGGCCTCAAATTCATGGCAATCCTCCTGGCCAGGTTCCCACATGCTAGGAGCGTAGCTGTGTACGAACACAGCAGGCTCTGAACTGTTTAACATTTAATATGCAATAGCCCTTCATGGCCCTGCACGGGCCAAGCCCATGCCTTCCTTTCCAGGGTCCCCTCACTTTCAAGGCCAGGCATGAGGCCGCAGCACACTGCTGCTTCTGAAGTAGTTGGAGCAGCGGTGAAGTCGGCTGGGCAGTTCCCGGAGCTCCAGCCGTGCCTGTGCGGTGCCCAGACGTGTGTGCCACAGTTACTCTCTTCTTGCCAGTAGACTCCCAGGGGCCACACTCACACACACACGGGAGCCACAGGACGGGGCGAAACAACAGCCGAGAATCCTCTGAGCCTCCAGCGACACTGACTGTGGGAACGCCACTGGCCATGCCCTGTGCGGCCCTCCCAGTGCAGCTGCCTTGGGGTCACCCAAGCCCTTGAAGACAACCTCTTCTCCAGGCTCTGTAAGCCCAGGACACGCACGGGAACTCTGGGGGGCTCAACCTCAGGGTTGAGATCTTAGACACTGCCTGGAGCCCACACCCCCGGGAGAAAATTCTCTCCACACAGGCTCTTTGGCCAGCCTCTCACCCGAAGGATTGTGGTCTCTGAGGACAGGCAAACATTTGTCCTGAAAACCCTTCCCAGTCACAGCTGTTCCGCTCCTAAGTCTCAGTTCTAAGACACGCCTTCCTCACCTGTGTCTTTGAACTTTTCTGAAATCAACAAATTTTGACAACTCTGTAAACGTGTAACATGTTGTCTCCTTTAAAAAGTTAACAAAAGCCACCATGTGTGGGGGTTCACAACTGTCATCTTAGGGAGGCTACAGACAGGAGGACTGTTAGTGTGAGGCTAGCCTTGGCTACAGAGTGAGACCCTGTCTCAAAGACAAACTAAGATAGAAAGTAATGAACAGAATCTTCCTATTAAGGCAATGACATAATCACTGACTGAAAATAAACCACATCTTCATTGAAGCCAGGAAATGAAAGAATACACTTTAAATCAAATCGGGTGCCATTCTCAGCTGTCAGCCGCCCCCCCGGGGCTGTCAGACAGTGTGCCTGTCTGAGGATGGATGGGAAAGCCGGCCAACAAGGCTCACGTAGACGTTCAGCAGGGCCAGTGCCCGGCACCTCACATCTGCGCCCTTTGCTCACTGGCAGGGCGCGCTCATCGCATCTGTGTTTCTCTTCCGGCCCAGCTGATGCTGACACGCCCTTGCTGGGGGTGAGGTGGCCCACCTGTTTGAGTCACTCTAGTTTTGACACTAGCGGCTTACCATTGGTCTGGAAAGGTGCTCTGATGACAGCCCCTCGGAAGTCCACGTCGAGAGCCCTCCTGAGGACGTTCAGAGTGATATAGGACAGGCTCGTGGACACGTAACTGCCAACAGCCAACACCACAGAGTAGGCGCCCACGACTCCACAGGCCAGGATGTTCAGCTGTGCAAGAGCAGGGTGACAGGTGTGACCCCAGAACCAGGCCAGCCACCGGCTCTCACAACAGCCCCGAGTCGTGGAAAAGGTCTTAGCACTGACAAGGGTGTGAAGGGAGAGTAAACAACTGTCCATACCCATTACGGGGTTCTTTTTCACTCTCTGGGAACTCACTCCGCACGTTTCTATCATACTCCATCCTGTCCCTGAGGTCTCCTGATTCCTACCCCTGTTTTTGCCACACTCTTCGGGTATCAAAATAGGGTGGCTCACTGGTTCCGAGCACTTGCTGCTCTTACAGGGACCCAGCGCCCAGATGTTTGCTTACCTCTGACACCCTCTTCTGGCCTCTGTGGATACCAGGCATGCACTAGGTACATGCAGGCAAAACACTCATAAAATAGAATAAATGAATCTTTTAAAAATGTTCAATACATGGAATCAAGTCCATGAGATCCTGCTATGTGGTGGACAGCCCTCTGGGGCTGTGTAGAACACTTTGCTGCCTGAACCATGGCAGAATTGCCTGGCAATGTCCCCTTAGACTGTGGCCCTGCCACTGCACAGCACACAACGAGACTGGAGAAAATAATCTTCCCTCCCCTCCACAATAAACTCTTAGGCACAGGAACCTTCCTCAGAGGTGGCTAACGCTAAAGCCCCTTCAGGTGGCTGTGGGAGAGGGAGGCGGCTTGCCCTGCTTCCACTGTGGGGACACCCCGAGAAACTGGGGCCTGGACATGTCCCTGGCAGGCAGGGCCACCGACAATGAAAATGGCATAGTTTCCGTTCTAACCAGGCCACAGCTGTTTCTCCCTCGGCAGGCCCCTTCCAGCTGACCCATCCAGGCTGGGTAATCAACACACACCCTGGGTTAAAGGCTGGGCCAGAGCATGCATACCTGAAGCTATAGGCCTCTCTGCTCCCCTTTCTTTAAGTCCATCAGTCCAAAATCAGGGGAGGGTGCCTACCCCAAGCCATCATGAACAGGCCGGAAGTCCCAGCTCTCAGGACTGAGACAGTCACACTGGAGTGTTGGGGGGAGATGCATGTACTTCCAATAAAATTTGCTTTCATCGCTGGAGAAAGCAGACCTGACCTGGGACCCCTAGGTAAGAACTCGGAAGGAAAACAAGGGCAAACACTTGATAATCATGGAACTTCCTCAGCCCAGGAGACCACGGAGCCCTCCCTGGTGACTGACACACACAGAAAGGCTGGAAGGACATGCTAGCGAGGAGCCAGGTGTCCCAGGGCACTCACTATTCTGAGGCATCCCATGAAGACAACCGGGATGAGCAGGGCTACGCAGGAGAGCGTCACCCAGAACACGCCATCGTCACGGAAAACAGTCAGGTTTCCTGGAAAAGCAGAGGAATCAAGACTCAACAAGATGATCACAAGTTAAACCTCGCTATCCTGCCATCCAGACACGAGACCCTCACCAGGCTTAAAGTGACAGTCAGGGGGTGCGCTGGCAGCTGCACCCTGGTTCTCAGTTAGTGGTGGGGGTAATCCACACACACCCTGCTTATGCTTGCTTGCTTGTTGTCGTTGCTCTGTGCAGCCCTGGCCGTCCGGGAACTCACTCTAGACCAGGCTGGCCTCAAACTGAGATCCTCCCACCTCTGCTGGAACTACAAATGTGTAACCTCGACCCGCCACATAATCCCTTTTAAGGGTGTGCTCTCTGTCGTCAGCTCTGTGGCTCTGTCTGATTCCTACCCTCAACGTGGGAAGACTGGATTATCCTGTGTGGAGGTCCCCGGCCGCCCCTCCGACTCTGAACTTTCATCAAACTCCCATATGCTCCCACAGACCATAGTCAGAGTTAAGCAGTGAGCTCTATATGGAAAGATTTGAACCTCGAACCTAACTCCTGCCACGAAGGGCAGCAGAGCAGAGCAAGCTTATGGGCTTCATGCACTTTCTGCCACACAATCCTGTGGGCGACACATGCGGGGGCCCAAGCCACTTGAGGTCTTCTTTATAAACCAGCTGTGTGAGGTGCAGAAGCCGGTACTCCCAGACACCAGGGAGGCTGAGGCAGGCGTGGTGGTGCACTGAGGAGGCAGGGGCGAGAGCCTCCCTGAACCTGAGGCCATCTTGGTCTGTGCACCTCCGTCTCTGCACCCACCCATGCACCCTGGAGAGAGGTTCAGACCTGGGATCCCTAGTCACACCAGTCTGCTTGACAGACGGCACCCAGAGGTGTGACTCCTTTGCCTTCACCAAGTGCATGCAGCTTCTTAGAACTCTTGGGTGGGCCAAGGCCGGGCAGCAGCTAGAGGCTCCTGAAGAACACAGCTTGCAGAGAGCAGTCACTTTGTTCCCCACAGCAGACAAGGACCCTCACCTTATCTCCACACAGGAGATGCGTGAGTCCAAGGCAGAAGGCCTTGGTCACTTAGTCACTAATCATTTTCATCAGACGAGGGATATAGCTCACAGCCTAGCATGTGCAAGGCCCTGGGTTCAGTCCTCAGAGACAGGGAGAGAGAAGAGAATGAACGAAAGAATGAGGGGCTGGTAGGAGTCAGCTTGGCCAGAGGTTTCCCACAATCTGAACAATGTGCACTGGCCACACAGGCATCATTTCTCAAGACCCAAAAAACCTTCAGAGTCACGGACAAAGGAATTCACATTCTATAGTCACATTCTGTATCCCCAAGAACTGACAGGCTCAGGGACAGCAACCTGACACTGCCAGCCACGTCCACATTCCCATGAAGGCCTGAAAATGTTCGAAAAAAGCAGTCTACTGCGACAGCTCTGAGTGTCTCCTTCTACAATAACCTGGAAATGAAACATCACAACTGCTACGAATGTTAGCTTACAAGCTAAGCAGCTGCTTTTCCTTTTCACTGATCCACTTAATTTATGTGTGTGAGGGCTTTGGCTACATGTATGGACCACGCCCAAACCTGGCCCCCACTGAAGTCACAAGAGGGGCCAGGTCCCTGGCGCTGGACTTACAGACAGTATGAGCCGCCACGAGGTGACTGAGAACCAAACCTGGGTCCCCACAAGAGCAGCCAGTGCTCCTAACTGTTGAGCTGCCTCTAATTAGATTTCTGTAAGTGACGGAAAAAGCACTTCAACACAGAAGTAGGCCTGCACAGCCTGCCTAAGTGAGTCCAGGGGCTGCTGAGAAACCCCGGTGGTCCGAGATGGTGAGAGTGAGCGTGGAGGTAGACGGTCAAGAGAAGACTGGACCCAGCAGCAGCTTCCCCAGCCCAGCACCCGGCAGAGCAGCACATGTTCATCTGTAGGCACGCTGAGGCCTCCTTACGACCTGAGTTAGACTCCACAGGTTTAAAATGCTTAAAGAGTAACTGCTGGGCACAGTGGCTCACACCAGAAATCCCAGGACTCAAAACTGAAACAGAAGGGTTGCCGTGAGCTGAAGCCAGCCTGGACTGCACACTTAGACGCTGTTTTAAAATAACGGTTAAAGTAAAATTTAAAAATAAAAATAAGCCTCCGCTGTGCCCCGAGAGCCCCAGCACCTCCCTTAACAGTGACAGAAGCCCACAGAAAGCTGCCCCTGAGGACTTCCTAAGATGCCCTAGGAGAGTGCTCTGAGAAAGGAAGGCTCTCTGTGAGCTAGCCCGCTCTTTAGTGTCAGGCCGGCTCTGCAACTGTCATGACTCTTCAGAAGGCAGGGTAGGCCACACTCCAGGATCCCTGACAGTTTCAGAAGCCCAAATAAAGCCCCCCCGCACAGCATGAGAGCCACATTCCTACCCAGAGGAGTGAAGAGAACAGCGGAGGAGACGAGGAAGCCCAGCACGAGGCCCACGCACAGCATACAGAGCGTGACGGTCCCAAATCGCCACCAGGCGGCCACCAGGAGGATCCCACCGATGCTGCCAGCTACGGCTGTGAGGACCAGGCGAACTGCACAAGGGAGATGACAGAGAAATGAGTCCGGCTTCAGCACAGCTTCCACCTGCATGACCGGAAGACATGGCCGCCCCAGGGCTGGGACAGACAGCTGTGTCAGGAAGGTGGGACCAGGAAAGCAAAGGTGACCCATCTGTTAAACGTGCCAGGGCTGTGATGGGTGAGGCTCAGGATATGGTTCACCTGGTGAAGTGTTTGCCTAGCATGAAGCTCTGGGTTCCATCCCCAGCACTACATTAATCAGGAAGGACCAAAGGTTCAAGGTCACCCTTTTGCTACATAGTGGCAGCCTGAGCTACAGAGACCCTGCCTCAAGAAATAAATGAAGATGGGGAGAGGACAGTGTTTGAGGTTCCCAACCCCTGGGGTGGGACTGTGGGCTATTTTGAGGCACTATCTTACTCTGTAGCCCAGGCTAGCCTTCTGCCTTGGACTCACCCATCTGGAGTAACAGGTATACACCACTCTACCTAGGTTTGTCTGTTCTATGTCCCTGGGCTCTAACTACCAGGCAAGTGCTTTACCGCTGAGCCACTCTGGACTCCTTGTTTTGTTTTTGGTTCTGGGGACAGGTTTTACTATGTATTACAGGCTACTCTCGGACATGTAATCCTCTTGCCTCAGCTTCCTGAGTGCTGGGATTTCAGGCATGTGCTGTAGCCCTATCTCTCTGTTGTGCCCAGAAGGACAGCCCAGTTGAGGAGGAGGCGGAGCAGAGCTCCAGGCCACCCACCATGAGTGGTACACACGAGGACACCCAGCACAGATTAAAGAGCCCTAGACAGGGCGGGGGCGGACCCAGCAGCTTCCGGTACGCACGACATCAGCTTCTGGTCTGCGTATCCAGCTAAACTGTCACCCACACTCACCGTCGTACTTAAGGAATGTCAGCCTTGTGATCAGGATGTAAAAGAAGAATCCCAGGAAGATGAAGCCGACAAAGAATAATTCTAGGAGGAAACAAATGAAAACCCACCTCAGGTACCTTCACCACAAAACAGAGGCGTCTAATTTACTAGTCTGTGCTGAGCACCTAACACTCACACACCGTGACTGTTCACAGAAGAATGGTTATTTAAAGGGCAGGAAAGTTTAGCAGTCGGGGTAAAGTCATTCATAGTTAAATGAATAACGCTGCACGACGCTGCCGCAATAGAGCCTGGCTGCAGTTGCCTGTGTTGTGCGTGTTACATAATTAAATGGTCACCTGCTGGGTTCACAGTTCATTTACTACACTTTTTTCATCTTCTTAGAAAAGGGGTCTCCTTCACGTAGCCCAGGCTAGCCTCAGAATCATGATCCTTCTGCCTCAGCTTTCCAAAGTCGGGAATTACAGGCACAAGCCACCACCACATGCCTTTGTTTTTTTTAACGGGGCGTGCTTGTGAGGCCAGAGACAAGCAGGCGTTAGTCCTCACCTTTCACCCTTTGCAGCACGGTTGACTCCCAGTCTTCTGCTCTGCTGCTCATTTGCCTGCCCAGTTAGCTGGCCCAGAGCTGCTGGTGTCCTCCTTTCTCCACATCCCACCTGGCCTCACAGACACACACTACCACACCCCACTGCCACTGCGCACTACCATACTCGGGTCCTGGGGTTTGAACTCAGGTCCTTACACACAGCCGTCTCCCCAGCCCTTGGTTTTCCCTTTTGCATACACTGGCCGAGCACTCCAGCTGTCCCCAGGCCTCTGTTTTCTAACATGAAACACTCATGTCTAATCCGAAAGGACACACTGAATAGAAAGGTCAGATAAACACAACAAAACTGAAAGGTAAGGTAAGAAAGTAAAATGTGACTTTCATATTCTCTTCATCCTGAGTGTACAGATAACTTTGTTTCCCACAAGTCAATCTAATCTTCAGCAGAGGATGCAGCTCCGTCCCTTTCTCAGACTCCCCAGCAGTTGCTGAACACTGTACCTCAGCATGGCAACAGTTTGGGAACTTCCCACGGGACAGCAATTACACCTCAGTCTGTAATCACTGCTGCAGAGCGGCAACTCTTCCCACAATTCTCTCTTATCAACTGAGCAAGAAAAAGATCATTCTGACATGAAAGAAGTTGCAACTCCAAACCCTGTCAGAGCAGGCTCCGAGGCTGTGCTGCTGGGGACCACCGGCCCTGGTCGGTGCTCAGCCTGGCTGACTCCATATGGATGTGTATAAAGGAAAACATTCCATGGAGGCGGTCCTGACAGTGGAGCAATGGTAGGCATCGTGCCCCCTTCTGCAGCTAAAGCGCTTCGCACCGAACAGATTCGGCGCCTCTGCTCAATGCAGCGCCAGCCTGGCTTCTACCGAATCAAGTCTACTGCGGCCTCCACACCAGTTTTTCAGGGGCCTTCATCTCGGATCTTGGCGACCTCCAGTTAGCGAGCAGACAGAACAGTCTGAGCTCTGCCGTACAACCCAAGTTCATTCCCCTCCAAATAGGAAGCTGCACTCTGCTGCTGAGACTGGGAACACAAAACTGCAGAGCAGCTGGGTAGACTCATGCCCAGAAACCCATCTGTGAACAGCGGGGAGGCGCCCTCACAGGCCCTGGCAGCAGGGCACATGGCGAGGTGCAGAGTGAGGCTGCGTAGAAAGACGTACCTGTTTTCCAGAATCTATGTCCAAAGAAGCAAACGAAGAGCCCGAGCAGGGCAAACAGAGTGGAGAACACTTTGGTAGATATTCTTCCTTAAAAGAACAAAATGAACAAAATTAGTGGGCAAAGGCATCCATGTTAGCGAACAAGCAAAGCAGGGGAGTGTGGAAGGTGAGCTGGCTGGAGAGTCATCTCCCACACAGGCGCTCCTTGCTATCAGAGAGATCCCTGCTGCCCTGCTGAGCTCATCCACGCAGCAGCGACGACCAACGGCTGCTCCTCACAACAAGGAGCACCAGGCGACGCAGGCCCCTGGCGGAGGCCACCACGCTACCCAGGGCAGTGCTTAGGCAGGGCACGGCGGAGCGTGTGCCTAAAGCAAGTCTGCTTCTTCACCAAATACCCTGCAGAGGGAAAAGGGGGGCCAGCTGGTCAAAGGAAATTCATGGGGCGTGTGAACTAAACACAGATCTCATCTACACCCTGCCTCGGCCCACTGTGGTGACTCACACCTGTCATCCCAGCCCCGGCAGGCTGAGGCAGGAGGATGGCTGCATAGTCAAGGGCAGCTGTGTGACACAGACAGTTCTAATCCAGCCAGACTTGAAGAGTGAGCCGTGTCTCAAAAGACCCAACAATAGGGGCTGGAGATACCGCCAGTGGGTGAGAACACTCATTGCTTTTACGGAGGGTACAGGTCCTAGCACCCACATGGGGGCTCCCAACCATCTGTCAACTCCGGATCCTCAGGATCCAGTGCCCTCTGCTGGCTCTGGCGGCACTGTGCTCAAGTGCACAGGCCACACACACACACGAAACAGCCATTTACATAAAAGTAAATAAAGCAGTCTATTGTTTAAAAAGGCCCCTTTCATCAAGAGAAAACCCTTCTCACCAAATTTACCTTGGAACTTGCCACTGTCATTCAAACCACCACCAAACACACAGAGGCGCAAATGCACATGCACACGAACGATAAAAACAGTTCCCACTGTTCCTTGAAGTCAGAGAGGAAATCTCCTCCACCACAGAGCCAGACAGAAGGGAAAGGGAAGAATTATTCCTTCCTTGGTAACCCTTCAAAATGAACATAAGGAAACAGCCCTTGAATAAGAACAGATGCAAAACACCCTCAC
>REGO01000124.1:2888115-2908364 GCA_010120015.1 Rhombomys opimus
GCCACACAGCAAGGCTCACAAGCTTCTGGAGCTTGCCTGCTTTGGATGTGTTAAAAGAAAAACCAGGAACGTCCAGGCACTCTCAGATGGGCCCACAAAGACACCAGTGGGGGACTGTCCAGGCGGTTGTTCACAGAGATGCCCGGCCAATCATAAGCAGCAACAAGGGGCGTCCCACAGAGATACAATGAAAGAGATCGAGGCGGGGCCTAGAGGTGTAGCTTGGTGGGCACTTGCACAGGGCTCCGAGTTCAATCCACAGCACCACCAAGAAGAATCCAGAAACGAGAGAAAAGCAGAGAGGGACGGGAACAGCTGCATTACTAAGGTATGAGGTCCTGGACAGAAGAGAGAGACAAACCAGCTTTCACCACATACGTGATAGAAACTTCATTTAACTTCCTTTGGTTTGGTTTTGTTATTATCTGTCTTTTCTGGCACTGAAGAGCGGGCCTCTCAGTCACTAGCAGGCAGTCTAACTAAACCACACCCCAGCCCTTCTCTAATATTTGTATTTCATGTCAGGATCTAACTTGCCCATGCTGCCTTTGAACTTACTCTACAGTCCAGATGGGCCTTGAAATTGCAATCCTTCTGCCTCAACTCCCCAAACAGCTAGCTAGGTCATGACAAGCCACAGACATCCAGCCTGGCTGGAACCTGGATTTAGGCAAGAGAAGACACATCCACAACACACCCTGAGGAGCTAACAGGGGCCTGACTTCTCCATGCCATCTGCAGGAGTCGCCAGAAACATCTGACAGGCATAATTAGGTCTCATGACGGGGTGTGGGAAGAAGCTGACACATCAAAGGACGTCACAGAGCGGGTGGAAGGCACAGTCAAGGCGGCGGGCTTCCTCACGCTGTACTCGGGAGAGCCGTGGCCCTGCTTCTGCTGACATTTTAAAAAACGACCCGGACTGCCACCTGGATAGGACTGTCCTGTTTCATACCCGCTTCCCATCCTTACCCAGCCCGGTCACTCCTCCTCCCACGAACTCGTCTAGAACCTTCCACTCCTCATCTCTTCCTCTACCCGAAAACCACCCACCTCCTGGCTGCTACCAAACTCACCTCAGACTTCCCTCCGTGGTGCTAACACCATCAGCCAACTTCAGAACATCTGGCAATTTGCCCCACTCCTCGCCAGTTCAAACACTCAGAACGAGCTTGGCCCAGCACTTGGCCCGGCTGTCGTTCATTTGTTTATTAGGAGATAGGGTCTGCCTGTGTGTAGCTACCGCTGGCCTTGAGCTGGCAGCAACACTCCTGCCCCAGCCTCGGAAGTGCTCAGAGTTATAGGTGCACAGCTACCGACTTTGTCTTCCTCTTCTGGCGGCAAGGACTGGGGGATGTCGTTCCATGTGCAGCGTGCTGTGCAAGGACGAGGCCTCAGCCCTCAGTTCCACAAGGTGAATGTGTAAAGCTACAGGGGCACACCACAGTGAACACTCGACCTCTCAAGAACATTGGAAAGGAAGCCTTCACACACCTACCCGCCCGGGTGGCCCACGGCCCGGGTCAAAGCGCTCTCCACAGTACAAACCGAGGACCCCACTCAGCTGTAGAGGGTGGGCTTCCAGGAGAACAGCAGGGTATGACCGTCAAACAAAAGTGAAGACAAGGAGACAAGCAGAGAAGGGGGGTCCAAGGGAAGCATGACTAGGCATGCAGGTGAGCCCCAGCCTCGGAGGACCTGGCTCCTTCAGCCGCCCCAGGCATGCGGGATGCAGGATGCCTGTCTGTCTCCCACCCTCACTGAGCATCTGGCCACTGCACCCTGCTGCCTCCCACCCTCGGGGCATTGCGCTGGGCAACGCCTGGCAGGAGCTCACCCTTCGGCTGCGTCTTGCTTCCAGCAGCCAGACTCGGGGAGGATCAGCGTTGGGATCTCTGGGCTGCTGAGCCCTATCTCTTCGGCACAAAGCAATACTATGCACAGAAGATAGACCGGCGCACGGCAGCAGCAGAGGCGAGGGTGTAAAAACACTAGCTCTCAACTTATTACTTTTCCTTCTCGACTTTCACGAAAAGTTCCTAGGTGCTGAGGATTGCAGCTCGCGATGGAAATGAGAAGGTCTGGGTCCCAGCCACCCCGACTCAGGGGCGTCTAGAGCAACCTCAACCCTTCCACTCTCCCGCCTGAGGCTTTTAAAAGACAAGGATTCGTAGATTAAACTCAAAGCCTCGTGCTGAAAGGCTTTTGGGGGGTGGGGGTGGAGAGGTCTCATGTAGCCCAGGCTGGCCTCACAATCCTTCCGTAGCTGATCTGACCCTTGATCTTATCTTCCCCCTCTGAAAGCTGGGTCGCCGGGCACGAACCACCCACCACACCCGGTCGTCCTCACAGAAACGGGTCTTCCTAACGCCAGGCAAGAACCCCGCAACAGAGCCCACCCCAGCGCCACCGGGCGGTCTTCTCAGAAAAGGGCTCTGCTGAAGGGCAAGGGGCGAGCAGTTTGCAGGGCGCCGCGGGTGTCGCCACCGGCGCTTGGCCGGCGTGAGCGCCGGGGGCCTCGGCGGGCCGGACCGTCCCGTCAGCGGGGGCTTGAGGGAAAGCCCCGGCCTGCCGCCGCCGGCGAACTCGGCCGCTGCTACCGGCCAGCCCGGCGTGCGCACACGCAGCACACGAGTGTCTGCACTTTCAGCGCGGCCCTCACTCGTGCGCACAGACCCTAAACTGCGCGCCTCAGCCGCACTTTCAGAGAAAAGCATCCAGGGAGACGGCCCCATCTTTCAGAGAACCTTTCTCTCTGCTATTAGTCTCACGCTCAAAACAAGGAACGTACTTAAAACGTCACCAGAAAAGCACGTGACCAGCAGCCGGGCGCGATGAGTGCTTTTCATCAACGTTTCATTAGTTTCCCACTGACGCCCCCGCCCCTCTCCGAGCCGGCGCTGAGCCTCCATGTCCAGCCCATCGCGGGCTCCTTTCTCACCCCGCGGAAGAGCGTCTACACTTGGGAGTGTCAAGCCGGCTGCGGCGCGCAAAGCCTTAGCTCCTCGACAGACTCGGCTGCCCGGGGCCACGACTTTGCTCTGGCTTCCGTTCGCCCGGCCCTGGCTCTCACTGTCGCGGCTGGTGTCGAACTCACACCCCTCCCGTGCAGCGTCGCGGGTGCTGCTTACAGGCGCGCTCCGCCAAACAAGGCTCAGTTCCCGCGCGCGCAGGGACAACTGCAAACATGGCTGCTCCCTACCGGGAAGAATGTGACCCCGGCTACTGTCCGCGCCCGGCGCCGGCCCAAACGACGCGCCGGGCGGCCCCACCCGGCCCCGAACCCGCGGCCCCGCGCGCGCCCGCGGCCCGGGGAGAGCCGAGCGGCGGGGCCCGGCGGCCCGCGGCCTTGCCGGGGAGGCTCACCGTCGCTGGAGTTGGCCTGGGCCTCGGCGGCGCGCGCCGCCAGGGCCGCCAGAACCAGCAGCCGCAGCCGCCACATCGCCGCGGGCCGCGCGCGGGCGGTCGGCTGCTGCCCGGAGCGAGCGCTGCCCCGGAGCGCCGCGCGCACCTGCCGCCGCTGCCCCGCCGGCGCGCTCCCGGCGCGCGTCCCCGTCCCCGCGGGCGCGCGCCTCCTGCTCCCGGGCGGCAGGCGTTCTCGCTGCCGTGTCTTCCTTTTCCTCTTTCTTTCTTTCTCTCTCTCTCTCTGTCTCTCTTCCTCCCTCCCTCCTTCCTTTCTTTTTTATCTTTGCCTTTTTTTTCTGCGGGGCTGGGGAGGCTCAAGACCGGGTTCCTCTGTGTAGACCTGGCTGGCCTGTGCTGGGACTAAGGGCCCGCGGCGCCAGCTACTCTTGTGTGGTTCTAACAGTGCAAAACCACTTTCCTCTTTTTTATCTCTGAGACCAGGTCTCACGTAGCCCAGGACGTCCTCCAACTGCTGCACAGTGAGATGACCTTGAATTTCTGACCTCTTGCCTCTTCCCTCCCCCCACCTTACCCCCGCCCCAAGAGCTGGGGTGTGGAGGGATATTAAACCAGCAATTTTGCTTCTATAGCTGGAATTCACCAAGCCTTTAGCACACACCTTTAATCCCAAACAATGAAGGAGACAGAAGCAGGAGGATCTCTGTGAGTCTGAGGCCAGCCAGGTCTACAGAGCAAGTTCCAAGACAGCCAGGGCTACACAGAGAGACCCTGTCTTGAAACAACAACAACAGTAAGAAAAGAGCCTCAAAAACTGGGAGGGTAAAGTGACCCAGTGGTTAAAGGCACCTGTTGCCACACCTGATGACTCCATCTGATTCCTGGGTGCTTGTAGGTGTCAGGTCGCCTTCTGACTTCTATTGTGTGTGGTATGTGCACGCGCACGAGCGCAGGCACACACACACACTAAATAAATTAATAAATAAAATGTAAAAATGGAATTTTAAATCAGCGTCAAGAAAGGTTCAAGCTGTTGCTAACGACAGACATGTGCTTGAATTTCAGCACCGACCAGATCACCTGTGTTACAGCCGTCTCGTGGAATCCTCTGTGGCCCTCAGTAACATTTCACAAAGTGACCAACTCTACGGATCGCTTAGGGAAAGGCAGCGTGTTAAGCAATGCACACAGGATGGTTTTCCCTTTAAACGTGCGTTTGTGGTTCACAGAAAGACGGGTTTCAGATGTGTGTGTCCATCTGTAAGCAATGTTTAAAATATAACAAGTAGCGGAATTAGTGGTTTTCTCGGCATATATCTATATTAAAATGCTATATTTAGGAAGTGTCTGTTGAATAAGAAAACACGACTTTTGAAAGATCCATGTAATTTTTAAAGCTCGCCTATAACAAAGCATCGTCAGCCCAGCTAAGACCCAGAGTCCTCCAAAGACTGCTGCTTCTTTGGGAACAGAACACTGTACGAGCCACCATGGACGAAGGGCACAATTCAAAAAGGCCAAGGCAAAGGGAGGTTATAAAGGACAAAATTAGGAGGTTACATCAACATTCTGAAACAGCAGCCCTGGGCCACAGCGTTCCTAAGAAGGGTGGGGAGTGTTTCAAGTGTTGCTCTGAGGATGAAGTTTCTGGGCCTTCGTCCTGGCACAAGGATGCTTTGAAAACTGTAAGTGCATGTGTGCATGCATACACGAGTGTGTGTGCATGCATACACGAGTGTGTGTGCACCTGTGTGTAGGTGCACGTGTGCATGGAAGCCAGAGGTGAGTCTTGGATGCTGTTCCGCAGGAGTCCATATTGGCTTTTTAATTTTGTTTTTGTTTTAGGAGTTTCTCTGTGTAGCCCTGGCTGTCCTGGACTTGCTTTGTAGGGCAGGCTGGCCTTGAACTCACAGAGATCCTCCTGCCTCTGCATCCTGAGTGCTGGGATTACGGGCATGTGTCACCACTGCCCAGCAGTTTCGTCTTTTAGGATGGAGTCTCTCACTGCCTGAGGCTCACTGGTCTGGCTAGGCTGTCTGTGGAGCCTCAGAGACCTCCACAGCTTCAGGAAGTTCATTTTAAGATGTACGCAAACATTTAGCCAGGCAGTGGAGGCCCGAGCCTTTAACCCCAGGAAGCAGAGAAGCTAAGAAAGCCAGGGAAGCCAGTGTTTGGGGCTGCGGCCAAGGTGGTGGCTTAGCAGAGCCTGTGGGTACAAGCGGACTCTGGCAAAGGCTCTCGCCACTGCACCGTGCTGCCGAGACGCCCGTCCGTGTGCTGTGGACAGGTCTTCTCCCTCCAGCTGAACACTCCTTACTGAGCCGGCTGAGCTGTGGCCTCTGTCTGTCGACATCTGGGTTCCTGCTCTTTCAGAAACGGTTAACCAAGCTGGCAAGATGGCTCAGCATGTAAAGGTGTCCGCTGGACCAGCATGCCAACCCGAGTTCAATCCCTAGCACTTACCTAAACCAGAGAACTCCTGCCCAGTGTTCCTTGACCTTCACATATATGCATATATGCATACATGCATATATGCATACACACACCACACATACATAATGCATACACAATAATAAATAATTTCAAAATGGTTTCTTTTTCTTCTGTCCGCTTTTTTTTTTCTTCTGTGTAGTTAGAAATTTTTAAAATTTATTTCATATGTACAGTTTAGCCTATGTGCTTGTCTGGCCTCCTGAGTGCTAGGAGAAGGTATGTGCTACCACACCCATGGTTTTGTTTTTTTTAGCCATGGTCTCACTATGTAGCTCTGGCTGGCCTGGAACTTGGTATGTAGACCAGGCTGGCCTTGGACTCAGAGATCCAAATACTGTGATTAAAGGCAAGCCCTACCTACCAAGCTAACCGTTAATTTCATTAATATGAGGAACCTATGGAGGTTTTCAGTTTGACCACAATGGTAGACTGTTGGTGGAAATGAACAGAGCTGTGAAACGGAAATGAAACGTCTCCCAGAGGGGTGGGGAAAATCCCAGGATCCTCAAAAATTATTTCCTTGATATTATTTCAAAATGCCCTTCAAATGGTTGGAATCTCAAACCCCTGAATTCAAATGGTATTGGGCTTTGAGAGGGGAGAGGCTGGGAAGGTCGGGGAGGGTTCTGTAGATGCATTCCTGTATGAATGGCTACAATGTGATCAAAGTGTGATCTTGTGTTCTGCCTTCAAACAGTCCCAGACCTTAGCACAACTGACTCCATGACGGAAGCACCAGACACACCATAAAATTCATCAGGTAGACAGCACCACCTGCCAAAATGAAAACAAAGACCCAACCCATCGAAGCCCATTGTTCTCAGAAAGGCTCTCAGTATACCACCCTTGCTTTTTAGCTTCTGGCTAACTGTTCTTGTTAACTGAAGTAGTCAACACAGGATACTTGTGTGTGTGTGTGTATGTGCACGCATGCTTGATAACTCACTCTGAGGAAGGCCCAGGGCTACACTGAGATCCTGAATATCCAGTATAGTTGCTGGCTGGCTAATAAAGATTATCTGTCAGCTTAAACTATGTCTGAGCAATCTTCTCTGGTGGATACCTCACAACAGCCTCTCCGTGTTATGTCCTGCTCTGTCAGGACTCACCAAGAAGGCTCTCTCAAGTTGTTAGCACCTTGACAGCGGACTTCCCAGCTCCCAGAACAATTTAGTCAGTGTTCTTTGTAAGCGCACGTCTGTGCCACTCGCTTGCGGCAACAGAAAACAGGCTTAACATACCCACCCACCTCCGACACCAGGACCAATCAGCCTATGACCGAGTGTGTCAGAGGTGTGCAGACCGGCACCATTTCCATCGGATTACCCCCAGGCTAGCAGAAATACCCTTTCGGTTCCCTCTTCCTGAGGGAACCCTCACAGGTCCCAATTTTAAACTTCTGAAGCTGATCTTCCTTAAGGCTGACCCCGCCTAACTTGCTTACTTTCCTGGAAACTCTCTTCCATCACGGAGTCCTTCCCTCCCCTCCGAACCCTTCTTTCCGCACACTCTTTTCCACACAGCCACATGGAAAACGTTAGTTACCTGCTTCTTCAAATGCTCTTCTTCCCTCTTTTCACCTTTACCTGACTTCGTTCCTCAGCACAGCGCTGCTCAGTGTTTAGTGTTCCATTCCTGGCTATCAGTTTCCCCAGGGAGTCCTACGCAGAATTAAGCACGAATCTAGTCTCCAGCTGAGTAAACAGCCCAGCCCTAAACTGACAGGACACCCCTTTGGCCATTTTGATCCCTGGCGAATGATAATCTGTTGGATTAAATGTTGGAACCGCTCGTGTTTGTGATTGGTATGTTTTGTGGTCTACCCGGAAAATGAAAGGAAAGGAAAACAAGCCTTCCAGACGATGCAAGAAAACCCACACGAACAAAACACACTGCAGACCAGCAGGACTACACAGTCCTCGGACAAAGCGAAGACAGCAGGGAGGAAGCGCCAAGCCTCCACTCTCCTTGCACTGTGGACGCGGAGCCCTCCCCAGAGCACACAGCCAGCCCCAGGTCCCGCCGCCCGGACTTCCGCCGCAGGATAGCCCCGCCCCTCCCCGGGGCAGCGTGCTTCCCTGGCCACGCCCCCAGAAGGGAGCCCTGTGATTGGTCCAGACTTCCGCCAGGATAGCCCCGCCCCTCCCCGGGGCAGCGTGCTTCCCTGGCTACGCCTCTCGAGAAGGGAGCCCTGTGATTGGCCCAGAGCTGCTATAAAGTGCCCAATCGCGGCGGAGCAAGCTCAGGCGTCCGTTTGCGTGCGCGGCCAACATGGCTGACCGGCTCACGCAGCTGCAGGACGCTGTGAACTCGGTGAGGCTTTCCTTCTGTTCGGCTCCTTCTTTCCTGACGAGAAGAGAGGGAGGAGGGTCGAGGCTCCGCCGCGGGGAGCGCGCAGTGAGGACGCCGCGGAGGCGCGCGCGGGAGGCCTCACGGAGCCCGCGGGCGGGGTCTGAGGGGACGGGCGGCCTGGCCTGGGGGGCCCGGGCCTGGCCTGAGCTGGGGATCCTCCAGCCTGGCCTGGGGGCCCGGGGGCCTGGCCTGGGGGAGCATCAAGGTGCTCCGGCCCGGGGGTGCTTCCGGGCCCTTCCTTGTTGGGGCGGGACAGGCCTAAGCGCTGTTGTGTGTAGTTTGGAGTTTAACTTGTCAGGCGGATCCCACCTTGATCTCCGAACTCACGAGGCTGAGGCAGGAGGATTGCTGCGAGCTTCGGGCCAGCCTGAGCTCCAGCGTGACATCCTATCTCAGAAAACCAAACACCAACGGCCACAGCAGCGTTCAGTGTTTGAGTGTTTGCACGTTGTGCAGGAGTGGGCAGGATGCTGTCTGCGCTGCCGATCCCTGCCGGAGTCCAGATGCGGGGTCTTGGTTTCTTCCCACTTGTTCCACCTGCGTCAGGATCTTCCCTAGAGGCCCTTACAGGTGAAAAGAGACGCTCTTGCGCAGTGAGTGTGCACAGGGGTTGTTTATGTTTTGTTCTGAGATGGTCTCACGGTGTAGCCCCGGCTGACATGGAACTTTGCGGAGACCGGGTGGGCAGTTAAGCAGCCAGGTTAAATTAAGCAGCTTGGGAGTCATCAAATGTACAACAACAAAAGCCCCCGAAGACCGCCAGCTTCGAAACTGTGTCCCGTCTGCCTGTCATTCTTGCTCATGGTACACGAAGTACACCAAAGCTAAGACGTGCTGAGCCCAAGTGGTGGCGCACACCTTAACCCAGCACTGCGAGGCAGAGGCAGGCGAAGCTCCGAAAATGAGTTCCGGGACAGCCGAGGCTGTGTAGAGAGACACTGACTCAAAGAAACAACTACCGCTGCCTGTCTCCATTAAGAGTGCAACAGTTTTCCATGGTAGTTACGGTGTCTCCGTGCCATGCTGGTTGTAGTTGCAAGTTCTAGGTAAAGTGGCTGCAGTGTATGCCCGAGGGGCATGGGGGCACTACACGGACCCAGATATAGTCCCCTAGTCAGTGTTTTTCTTACAGGAAGGCTGTAACTTGGCTTCTTGGTAATACATTATTCTGAGATTGTGAATCTACTTGTCAGAAAATTGCCCTACTCTGTGTAAATAAAGTAGTTCTTAAGTTGAGGGCCAGCCCTTAAATGTTGATGAAATCACCAATGTAAATTATGCTTTGCAAAGATTCCCTGGGCTGCCTGCCAAACCTTCCAAGAAGTTACTCCTTTGAAGTTTTACAAATCTTAACATTGTGTAGGACCTTATCTCAGAAAAATTTGTATTCATGTTGGTGGGTGGTGAGGATGGTCTTGACTTCTCTCAGGAGGAGTGGTAATTGAGCTATGTGAATGCCTCCTGTGTCTAGAGGCAATGTGTTTACAAAGAGCTAGTCCTCAAGGGTCTTAGAAAGATGTCAGAAGCTCAAGAGACTTTCAGCTGATGCAAACCCCACTCATGGCTAGGGAGTGAGAGTGAGTTGTTGTCAGCTCTAAGTGCTAAAGGACATTGGAACATAGAGCACTGTTAACATTTGTTCTCTCATCTGGAAACACCCATGCCATGAGTACAGAAGCTCTGGCATATTCATTTCTAATGTTTATATACAGTGCTTGTCATGTATGGGTTTGGTTTTTCAATATTTTTTTAAACAGATAAGCAATGGGTCTTTCTCTTATTCCTTTTCTTTTTTATGTGTATGAATGTTTTTGCCTCACCTAAGCCTGTGTACCATGTGGGTCTGGTTCCTGTAGAGGCCAGAAGAGTCTGTCAGGTCCTCTGAAAGTAGAGTTACAGTTGTGAGCTGCCGTGTAGGTCTTGGGAATTGAACCCAGGTCCTCTGCAAAAGCAGCCAGTGCTCTTAACCATTTAGCATTCGTTTTTCTGTTGCAACCTGTGCATCTGCTGGGATGGAGATGTAGCTTTGTTTGTGAGCAGACTTCTCTTGAGAGCTCAATTTCCAGAAGTACTCAGAGAAAACAAATCACTATGGCTGAATCTTCAACGTTCTCTGCCCTCCTCCTCTTCTTCCTTCTCCTTTATTTCTTTCCTCCTCTTCCTCCTCTTCCTTCCTTTCTTCTCCTCCCCCCTCAAGACAGGGTTTCTCTGTGTAGCCCTGGCTGTCCCGGAGCTCACTCTGTAGACCAGGTTGGCGGTCTCAAACTCAGAGATCTGCCTGCCTCTGCCTCCTGAGTGCTGGGATTGAAGGCAAGTGACACTACCACCTGGTTTTTATGGATCAATTCTTTACGCTGGATTGATACCAAATTTAATTTTACCTATGCCGATAACAGAATGAAGTTTCTTTGTATGATTAAACCATTTAATCCAAACTAGGTGTAAATAGATGCTGGAAGGTGCATGTTCAGCTGCATCAAGTCTGTCATTGTTAGTAATAACCAGCTCATCTCCTGTAAAAATATTCCTTTGTCTGTGGAGTTTGCTTAGAGACCATTATTAGGAAGAAATTGATGCTATTTCTCATAAAGTCCTTAAACTTGATAACTCTTTGTAACCTTGACATCCTTTTCTTTTTGCTCAAGCTTGCAGACCAGTTTTGTAATGCCATTGGAGTATTACAGCAGTGCGGCCCCCCTGCCTCTTTTAGTAACATCCAAACAGCAATCAATAAAGACCAGCCAGCCAATCCTACCGAAGGTGAGGTCTGCATGCAAGGATCTGGAGCTGTTCTCTCCTATTTTGTGGGTTCTGGGGCTCAAACTCAGGTCATTAGACTTGGTGGCAAGTGCCCTTTATCTGTAAAACCATTTCATTGGCCCAGGAATGAATTTATCAGCTCAATTCATATGCCTCATAATTCTGTTCATGTCCAATAGAGATTGGTACTCCCTTAGAGGAAAGCTTGTATGAGTTGAGTGGAATTTTGCTTGTATGACCTTAATAAGAAGAGCATCTCAGCCAGGCAGTGATGCACACCTTTAATCCCAGCACTTGGGAGGCAGAGGCAGGTGAATCTCTGTGAGTTCAAGGACAGCCAGGGCTACACAGAGAAACCCTGTCTCGAAGAACAAAAAAAAAAAAAAAAATAGATCTCATTTATGGATTCCTTTACTCAAGGTACCAAAATATTGTCCTAATAAAATTACATAGTACACTAATTCCCAACTTGAATTAATATTAAATGTATAAGTAGTATTGATATGCTAAAGCTATGCTTTCACCATTAGAATTATTGTATACAAAAGTTAGCTTAATTTTTCTAGTTTTACTAATTTTGTAATTTCTGCTTATGAAAAATGTAAGATTCTGATAATTTAATGCTTTTCTTTAGAGTACGCCCAGCTTTTTGCAGCACTGATTGCACGAACAGCGAAAGATATTGATGTTTTGATAGATTCTTTACCCAGTGAAGAATCTACAGCTGCTTTACAGGTAAAACTTTTTTCTTTTGATGAAACTACTGGTAGTGTAGACCTTTGAATTAAAGGAGATTATGATCAATTCAATATTAAATTTAAATGGGAGGTATTTGGGCATTTGTTTGGTTTTGTGCGGTTATTTTGTGGTCAAATCCGGGGTCTCACATACTAGACAAACTCTGCCTCTGAGTTGTAACCCAGCCGTACTTGGGAGTTTTGTTAAGTGTGACTAGCACAGCCTCTGGGAGATTGTGCTGAATGCTTGTCCAATTTTGACCTAAAAGGTAAGATCAGGTGTATTCAAGGTGGTATCAGCAGTGAGCAGCTTCATCTTTGGCAGAAGCCTCCTACCTAACGCTCCTCACTTTGTTTAACTAGCAGAGAGTGAGTGGAGAATGATCTTCTGAGTGTGGAACAAATGTCTTCCAGTAGTGTGCAAACAGGGCACATATATACATGCATATATTCTGATTGAAGATTAGTCTTTAATATATCTGCTATTCAAGGTAAAACAGTGGTTGGAAAGCCATTCTGATTTTTAAATAAATCCTTGTACTTTAGTTTCTGTTGGTTTTACCTCTGAATATATTAAATTTCGTGTTTTATAAAGGCTGCTAGTTTATATAAGCTAGAAGAAGAGAACCACGAAGCTGCCACGTGCCTGGAGGATGTTGTCTACCGGGGAGACATGCTTCTCGAAAAGATCCAGAGTGCACTTGCTGACATTGCACAGTCACAGCTGAAGACCAGAAGTGTTACCCACAGCCAGTCCCTTCCGGATTCCTAGCGTCAACGGACAGCATGTGACTGAGAAAAGAGCTGTGTGAATTGCACTAAGGATTCAGCATCAGATATGGATGTGAACCAGCAGCTGCAGAGCAACATATCTTGACTGTCACCTTTGTAGCTAGTTTAGTTTTCTGTTTTCATTCTTGATAAGGAAAGAGCTGTAAATTGCAGTTGAATCATCTTCAGCATCATTATGCCATCGTTTCTTATCTGACTAGAATTTTCAGGGTAGATATTAATGTCCCTGATACAATTAAACAGTGATGCACAATACAGCTCTTTGTTTTGTTTTGTGGGTCTTGTTTGTTTTTCTTTTTTTTTGTACATCTTGTGTATGCTAGGAAAGCACTTTGCCACCGGGCCATACATCCCCAGTTCTGACCTCTGTTGTGTCATTGCAGCCCTTCCACAGATCTAAATAACTGACCTTAAAGGCAGAGATATGGGACTTTTCCATTTAGATATGTGTTCTGCCTCTTTAAAGGTGCCACTGCATAAATTTTACGTTGAGCAAAAGTTTCTGAATTAGAGCATATAGGAAGTAGACATCTGTTCATCTGTGAAAAGCTTTCTTCCAGAATATCACACTTTCTAGCTTGTCTCTACCTTTGTTTTGACAAAGAAGTCTTTACTGTCCAGGGAATTCCAGTGATACTGTGAGAATATCTCACCTTGAACCATGTTGAAATAATTTTAACCTACTTTCCCCATATTCTTAATTTACATGTCTTCATAGTGAGTTACGTTTTTTGAATTGTTGATTCTTTTACATTCTCTGTACCTGAAAGTACTTCTGATATTTAAAAAAGTTTTTATTAGGTTTATTGATTTTATGTGTTTTGCTTGCATTTGTGTATGTGTACCGTGTACATGCTGGGGCCGGTGGAGGCCAGAAGAGCATCAGCTCTCCTGGAACTGGAGTTGCAGATGTTTGTGCACCAAGGTGTGGGCACTGCACCCTGCAGCAGCGACACGCACTTACTCTTGCCCTCTTTCTGACCCTGTTAACAAGTAAACCTGTTCTATTTTAATCAAAGTACTTGCACTGTACATCAGTATGTTTCTATGCACAGACACAGGCTATAGGTCAGTATATACGTCAGTAACTCAGTAATGTTTCTTCCAATTATTGTACAATTATTGCTGGTAATTGTATCAGCCTTTGCAACTGGGATTACTCATCCAATTTCTGGCCTCACTGTTGTTTTCTAGACTCACAGGTTTCTGAAAAACCCTCAAGAAAAATATCCAGTGTTCTGATTTCCTTCAGAATCAGGCTCTCTATAGTTCTTGAAAAATACTGTGTTTCAAAGTTCAGGAGGACCTGCCCTAGCTACAAAAGTTGTAACAATTTATTGGTTAAGCATAAACCTTTCTTTTCTTTTCTTTTTTTTTTTTCTTTTTTTTTTTTTTTTTTTTTTTTTTTTTTTTTTTTTTTTTTTTTTTTTTTTTTTTTTTTTTTTTTATAGCACTTTGAGACAGTCATTTATTATTAAATCTTATAAAACCTGTCGTTAGAATGTTGTCCTTGTTTATGGAGGTTTGGTCATAGTCTCCCATTGCTCTACCTCCCCCACCACTCATTTCACAGTGAACAACAGCCATTAGGGCCTTTTAAAGACGATAATGTTCTTTTCAGTAATAGTGTTTGCCTTCATATGCCTGCATACCACGTGTGTGCCTGGTACCCCCGGAGACCAGTTCCATCAGATCTGGAACTGGAGTTCCAGATAGTTGGGAGCCACCATTTAAGTACTGGAAACTGAATCCAGGTCCTCTGCAAGAGCAGCCAGTGCTCCCAAGAGTCTCCTCAGGATCCCTTTATAGGATATAGGGTTAAGTTGGGCGTAACTTGTGTTATTTCCTGGAGTCTAGGTGTGCCATTCAATATAAAGATTATCCTGGCATTTTGCTTTCATTATCAACCTGAGTAGACCCTTTCTAACAAGGCAAGTAACTATGTGAGAGGTGAACTTTCACCTTGAGCTGTCATTTACCACAGTAGTGGGAACATTAAGACCTTTCATTTACTGGTATCAGAACAAATCCAGATTTCTGGCCTGTGTCCATCCTACCGTTTTTTGTTTTGTTTGTCAAGACAGGGCTTCTTTGTGCACCCTTGGTTGTCCTGGACTCACTTTGTAGATCAGGCTGGCCTTAAACTCACAGTGATCCACGTGCCTCTGCCTCCTTGAGTGCTGGGATTAAAGGCCTGTGCCACCATGCCCTGCTCCTCCTACCATTTTTAATTGTACCAAAATTGCTAGTAAGGTAGGTTCAAGGAATATGGCCATGAAACTGAGACCTACAGATAGTACAGGAATGAGTGATTTGATCAGGGGGTTGGCACACACACAAAACTCAAGAAGAGCTGGAAAAAGTAAAGGCCCAAAAGGAAGAGGACAAAATGTCATTCAAAATGATGTCGTGTACAGGTGTGTGAAAGGTGACAGTGAGGACTGGTAGCGTGGCACGGAACGGAACACAGGGACTTGGCTGTGTAGAAACTGCTGCCTTACCGTCGGCATGGAGCCAGGGTCCTAGTGCTGTCTGCTCACGGATGCCTTCTGCATCAACAGTTGAAACCATAGCACCTTGCAGACTATCCACTGCTTCATAGAATTCCTTTCATCAACCAACTCTAACCTTGATAGCATTAAATATATGTAATACTGTGCCAGGCTTGGTGGCACACACCTTTTAACCCCAGCATTTGGAAGGCAGAAGCAGGTGGATCTCTTGAGCAAACAGAGCAAGTTCAGGACAGCCAAGGCTACATAGAGAAACCCTGCCTCAAAACAAAAACAGAAACACGTCTGTGTGTATGTGTGTGTGATATGTTTGTATATATGTAATAATGGGAAAGCTTGCATGTCAGCATGGACACTATGAAATTAGAGATTTTTATTTATGTTTTGGTGGTGGTGTGTATAAAAATTGAATCCAGAGCCTTGTTCTTCCTTGACAAAGACTCAACCTCTGCCCTATATCCCCAGTCCTCTTTTTACTGTTTATTTTTAGATCATGTCTTTCTAAGTTGCCCTGATCTCACTGAGCCCAAGCAGACCTTGGATTTGCCATTTTCTGTATCTCTTGAGTAGCCAGGAGCCAGGTCTATACTTGCCAAGGCCAGCTGGAGTTACTGGTTCTTTATGTTAGGTTTTTGTTTTGGGGTTTTTTGTTTGTTTGTTTCGTTTTTCTTTGAGGCAAGGTCTCTCTACATAGCCCTGGCTGGCTGTCCTGAAGCTCAGTGTGCAGATGCAGAATTGAACCCAGGTCCTCTGCAAGAGCAGTCACTGCTCCCTACCACTAAGCCATCTCTCCAAAGAGCATCCTCTGGACCTTCCAGAGAAGATTGGAATATCTACCTACCTACCTAGCACCTATCTATCTACCTACCTACCTACCTACCTACCATCTATCTATCTACCTATCTACCTATCTATCCATCCATCCATCTATCCATCAATCTATATATCAATCTGAGATCATAGAATGGAAGCTTTAGGACTTGAGAATATGACAAGATCCTCAGTTGAAAAATCTTGTGGAAGCTGGGCCTTATGCTAAGTCTGTAATCCCAGGACTGGGGAGGCAGAGGGAGGAAGATTGCCATGAGTTCAAAGCCAGTCTGGTCTACATAGTGAGTTTCAGGACAGCCAAGGATACCTGGGTACATTAGCCATCTTAAAAAGGAATAAGCAAAACCACTCTTCACTCTCAAAAAAGATGACCTAGATAATCTGTCCCTCAGAGGGACAGTCAGAGCTCTTTAAACTGTCTCCCATGTCATGCTTCTGACAGCCTGTCACTTTGTTCTCCGTTAGTTGACTGTGCACATTTTGCCCCTAAAATAAGACCTCTGGGTGCCCTTTCCTCAGGCAGCACCTGTTCTTGGTCACCCTGGGGTCACTTTTCTTCATATCTGTGCAAGAGGACCCTCAGACCATTCCTTTCCCCAGAGGACAACTGTTCTCACCCTCCCACCCTCCGTGTCCCCTCAGTCCTTGCACGTGTTTGTAATCACATGACCGGCTACCTACACTGCTGCTGTGTTCTTAGAAACTAGAGCAGAACTGACAAACTGTTTCTGTGATCCAACCATAAAAGGAAGTCAGAGATTAACCAAGCTCCACCAACTTATCTGTTTTATTAATAGGACATAACTAACCATCAAGGCACAAATAGTTATTCCTATTGTTTAAGACTCTCTGTGAGCATAGAGAAGAACTCTGGCTCATTCAAGGCCCTGAGCAT
The DNA here is from genome assembly GCA_010120015.1 of Rhombomys opimus. Lineage (NCBI taxonomy): Eukaryota > Metazoa > Chordata > Mammalia > Rodentia > Muridae > Rhombomys > Rhombomys opimus. The sequence continues at coordinate 2,904,852 of REGO01000124.1, forward strand.
TGCATTGAAAAGCAATGTCCCAATCTCACCTTTGAATAAATCAAAGCGTCAAGGAAGCATTAGCAGATTAAACCATGGCTTTCATTAAATGGGAGCTGGAGATGGCTCAGCAGTGAATAGCCCTTGGTGATGAGTCATGGGAACCAAAGCTCAGACTCAAGCACCCGTGCAACAGGCTGGGCCCCCGCAAACAGCCCCACCAGCTCTGGGGGGCTGGATGCCCTCCTCTGGCCTGTACATGCACACGTGCACATACTCACGTAGGCAGAGGAGTCACACTAAACTCCTATAATAATCTGGGGTGCCCTCTGCTTCCTGGCTAGATGCAATGTGACCTGTGGCTCAAGCTCTTGCCCCCAGTAAGCCTCTGCTATGATAGTCTGTGAGCCAAGACAAACACTTCCTTACATTTTTGTTTTGGATTGCTTTTTGTGACAGCATCTTAGTCTATGGCCCAGGCTGGACTGGAATTCATTGGGTAGCAGTCAGGCTCATAGCAATCCTCCTGCCTTAGCTTTCCAAGTGCTGGAATTACAGAGGTGAGCCTCACTCCCAAATTCTGCTCTTTGTTTGTTTGAGACAGGCTCTTTGCTGTACAGGTTGTCCTTGAACGCGCTGTGCAGCCCAGAGTGGCCTCACACCCTTGATCTCCGTCTCTGTGGAGTGCCGGCCACGCCTGCACCCCCGCAGCCAGCTATCCATACAACAATGCATAACAAAGCAGACGGGCACCGCGGCCTGTGGCGCGGCGGAGGCTGGCAGTGAGACCCTTCTCACAACGAGAATATGAAGATGCAAAGCAGCCTTCATGACAAAGATTCAAATAGGAAAAAGGAGTGGTCACGCCTGCACGCCTTGGAAACTCCGTAGCCTCTCCTGGTGCAGCTGTTCTGATACCGGGTCAGGAGACGCTGCTCCTCACAAAGGCAGGTCCAGGGAACCCAGGGGTGCGTCCGTTGACTCTGCTCTGAGAGCACTAGGGGCTCTCACGCCGAAGCGGGCAATCAGCAGCTGTTTGGGAGGACAGCAGAGGGCCAGGGTCCTGCACCCTGGCACTTCCCTCCTCTTTCACCCATTCCAGAACAGGCTCTTCTGTAAAGGACCGCAAGCTCTGAAGCTCTCCTGGACCCCCGTGGAGACGTGTCCAGCTAAGACGACACTTGAGGCCAAAATGGAAGATTTGCTCTCCCGTTTGCACTACGAAAGAGGCTTAAACACGAGCCTCCCACTGGGTTAAAGGGACCGGGGAAACAATGAAGGCAACAGCAGAGACTGGGAGGCAGAAGCAGGGGGATCTCTGTGAGGAGGCCGGGCTGCAGATCTCTGTGAGGAGGCTGGCCTGGTTTATATGGCCAGTTCCAGGCCAGACAGGGATACATACTGAGACTGTATCTCGAGATAAATAAATAAGAAAATCAATATCTAAAAAATTTGGTCTTTGAATTCCAGTTTTGCACAAAATATAGGAAAAGCCAATTGCCAAGATTTGATAATGGTAGTCCAAAAATAAAAATTACAGCCTATTTCACTAATAAACTTGAAAAATATCAGCAAATCAAATGTGCTGGCAATTAGACAATTGAATGCATCATTCTGAATCTGCTTTATCTCAGAAATGAATGCATGGTAATTTGTAATTTTACTTTTAGAAAATAAGTAACTTCATATTTTTCCCAATTTATTTATTTATTTTTAAAAACATTTTATGTATGAGTGTTCTATCTGCATGTACATCTGCACACCAAAAGAGGGCATCAGATTCCAGTATAGATGGTTGTGAGCCACCATGTGGTTGCTGGGAATTGAACTCAGGACCTGTGGAGGAGCAGTCTGTGCTCTTATCTGCTGAGCCATCTCTCCAGCCCTATTTTTCCCAGTTTAGATGTTTATTTTTTTAAACTAACTTTCAGTGATCACTTTGAAATGCAATAATGCATTTTACAGTTAATGCAATCTTTGCTCTAGTTAAATATGATAATGTAACTTAACACACTAATCAATTAAAATGAGAATCACACAACAACCCATCTTGACACAGGACAAGCATCTTTTAAAAATCTATAAATGAAAAAAACAAGTTGGGAAAGGAAAAACAGAAGGTATTTTCACATATAATGTATAGGACTCGAGGGATGGCTCAGTGATTAAGAGCTCTGGATGCTCTTCCCGAGGTCCTGAGTTCAACTCTCAGCAACCACACAGTGGCTCACAACCATTTGTAACTGTAGTCCCACGAGATCCAGTGCCCTCTTCTGGTGTACAGACATACATGCAGACAGAACATTCATACACATAGATTATCTAAATAAGCGAATTTTAAAATACTTAACCATGGTCTGTGTTAACCATAGCACACGCCACACTGCAAGACCAGACTCATTCCCCAGGAACCTGGATCCAGGTGAGTCAGCCACATCTGTCTCTCTTGTGCCAGTGCCTGCCACTAAGACTTTGAAACACAAAACAAGATAAAATTCTAATATTTTCTAAAGTGAAGCAAAACTTATTTAAAGCTAACAGAAGGAGCCTGGTGTGGAGTGTGCCTGGGAGGCTGAGGCAGGAGGGTTTCAAATGGAGGCAAACTTGAGTTACATAGAAAATGCTGGGCAACCAGGGCTGGATAGCGAGATTTTTAACCCAGAAAACAAACAAAACATTAAATAAATCTAGAATATTTATGTAGAGAAAATGAAGGACAGTCCAGGGGTAGGACTGACATACATAAGTGTAACAGACTAGCCGCATCTGGTAGAAAAATCTTCAGTAGCCTTAACAACAAGAATTCAAGGACTAGCCAGGCTGCACGCCTTTGGCCTTTGATCCCAGCTCCCCAGGAGGTGGAGGCAAGCAGATTGCTGAGTCTGAGGTTAACTTGATCTACAGAGTGAGTTCCAGAGTGCCAGGAGGACACAGAGACACACTGTCTTGAAAAACCAAAATAATAACAACCTCAATAAAAAAAACCCTTCCGTGCCAAGGGCAAATATCTTAGAAGACCACAAGGGGGCAGTTTGACCCTGAGTTTGGGCTCTCCGCAGGCCCTGGCTGGAGCCGATTTCTGCCTCAGAGGGCCAGATTAGCTAGCTGGTAACTGATTTTCCTGAAGTCCACTAACACCAATGAAAATTAGTGCTGTGATTCTAGTTGAACTAGTGCCATCCAGGAGGCAGAAACTCATGTACAACAACCAAATATTTTTTTTTAACATGAAAACTGAAGTGTGTAGACATGTAGTGAAATTTAAGCCTGCCGTGGAAAGGCCGGCACCAGGGTCAAATGCAAGGTCACTTAGAGCACTCGATGTGAGAATTTATCTGTGTGCACAAGCAAATGCTACCAAACTTCACAATCTATCACTTCAAGGGAAAGGGATACCTAACGCGACTGTGGGCTCACCTCTCTGTGGGGTCGGGGTCACCTCTCTGGGGGGTCGGGGTCACCTCTCTGGGGGGTCAGGGTCATCTCTCTGTGGGCTCACCTCTCTGGGGTCACCTCTCTGTGGGGTCAGGGTCA
>REGO01000124.1:2908374-2997795 GCA_010120015.1 Rhombomys opimus
GGTCATCTCTCTGTGGGGTCACCTCTCTGTGGGGTCGGGGTCACCTCTCTGTGGGGTCAAGGTCACCTCTCTGTGGGGTCACCTCTCTGTGGGGTCACCTCTCTGTGGGGTCAGGGTCACCTCTCTGTGGGGTCACAGTCACCTCTCTGAATCTTTGTGGCAACAGATATTTGGAAATATTTTTACCGTTTTGGTAAAAATTATGTTTGCCATCAATAATAGACAGCTCTATACCATTCACCTGATCTTCTTTAAATCTTCCAAAGTTGCTTTTGAATCCTTTCATTTAAAGTATGAACATCCAAGTTTTGCAGTCCATGATTTCAGTTACAATCATGTGTGTGTGTGTGTGTGTGTGTGTGTGTGTGTGAGAGAGAGAGAGAGAGAGAGAGAGAGAGAGAGCACAGAGTATGAGCACATGAATGCAGGTGCCCTCACAGGCCAGAAGATTTCAGATTCCTCACAGATGGAGTTCCAGGCAGTTATGTGACACGTGATGTGGGTGCTGGGAATCGGGCCCTGGTCCCCTGAAAGGACAGCACGTCCCTCATCGGCTCTGATCTCTCTGATCTCACCACCTACCCCGGCTGCCTCGGCTTCCGATGGCCTCTAGGAGGATATGGATAGCCGCCTGAAACAGCACCGACCTCTTCCTCCTGAGAAGCATAGCGGCGCCCGGGAGCCAACGGTAGGAGGATTGCTGCCAAGTTGAGGCCAACCTGGTCTAACATAGCAAGTGTTGGTGTGGCCTGGGTTATAGGATAAGCCCTGACTCAAAAAAAATTACATATTTCTCCTAAGATGATTATTCAGAGTTTCTTCAGCCAAAGCATTATAGCTGGCCCAAAGCAGGAAAATACAAGACAACCCCAGAAGGACAAAATCTCCCTTCCTCAAAAAATCATTATGCGCCTGTGTGTGGGAAAGGTGTGTGGATTCTGCAGGATCCGGCCTGTGGGCTTTAGCTGAATCAGCGCTGATTTTCTCTCCACTTTAAATCCTGGTCGCTGGGCTGACACCTGGGACCTCGTGCTTGTGGGTAGACGGAGATGGTCGCGCTGTGTCTCCTTTTCCCTCAAGCTGGTTGTCGATTGAAGTGTTGGGACTCTGCAGGAAGATTCCTGAGGGTCTGAACGACTCTCGTGAACCTGCTGAGGGGAGGCGAGCCTTCCTCCCGGAGTTACCGGAGTTACCACACGCTTCACGGGTTTGTGTTCATCATCTGGAGCCAGGATGGGCTCAGGTCACAAGAGCCCATCTCTTTGTGGTGCTGGACTGAGCTTCATGGATGCTAGCCAAGCCCTGTGCCTCCGGGCTAGCTCCAGCACCGTACTCACTCACTCATTAATTCATTTTGTTTTTTCAAAACAGAGTTTCTCTGTGTGGCCATGGCTGCCCTGGACTTGCTTTGTAGACTAGGCTGGTCTTGAACTCACAGAGATCTGCCTGCCTCTGCCTCCCGAGTGCTGGCATTACAGGTGTACACCACCGCGACCGGCTACTCTTTTTATTTTGACAACGACTCAAGATCCTCTGACCTTGAACTCATTCTGTAGTCCAAGCCAGCCTCGAGTTCGTGATGCCTCAGGCTCCTGCATAACTGAGATAACAACTGTGCCACCTCGCCCAACGGGAAGATTCGTCCCAAGTTACAGCTTTCTTCTGCCAGAGCTAACACTTTAGCTCTCTGATTCTCAGGACCTGGTGAAAGCACCGTTACTGAAAGCAAGTTCATCCCCAAACAACAAACAAAAAACATACCGCAAAACAAAACACAATCCAGTAAGTGTGGCATGTGGGCGCTGCAGCTGGGCGCCTCGTCTCTATCCTGCCATGGTCCTGACCCGCCCACGGTCCCCCCACGCCTGCTCCTCGAAAATTCTTCAACCTGTAAAATATAGCTCACGTCTCCCTTTCCCAAGAGCTGCTGAGAGACATTTCTCCAACCCTGCCTAACGTTCTCTTTATTTTTTGCATGGATTTATGCTTGATTCCCGTGGTTTGTGCTTATTATTTCTAACAACAGCTGATGCACAGAATTTAGGAAGGCTTTTCTAGGCCTGACATGGAATCTCATTGTCAGCTTTTTTTCATTTTGGCTAAATAAAACAATGGAAGAGTTGCCAAGGAATGCACGCTGCATAGAATTCAGGACTTGCATGGTGACTCAGCATTGCTTTTTACCCTTATGGTTTTCTGGAAAGTCACACAGCTACCGAGAAAACCAATATAACACTGGCTTCGGGCCCAATGGGCATAAATTGGGATCGTGAAAGGCGCCTCCTGTTATCTTTTCCTCTTAGATGGGACCCGGGATTGCAGACCTTAGGCGGTGCTCCATGGCCGAGCAAGCCCTTCCCCAGCCCCAGCTGCCAGTGTCCTAACTGTTGCTACAAAACCCTCTAGGTCTGAACATTAGTGAAACATCCCTCGAACAGCTCCATACTGGAGAACGTAAACACTGGCTGTGAGCCTGAGCCGTGACTGCACCACGTTGTGCATATACATACACACACACACACACACACACACACACACACACACAGTCTGACACTAGCCAGTAAACGTCTTTGAAATCTTCTAAGGTTCCTCTTTTATTTGTGACACACGTGCCCCAGCACGTCACGGAGGTGGCACAGGACGGCTGGCTGGATCAGCCCTCTCGTGACAGCAGGTGGACGCAGGGATGAACTCGGCCATCAAGCTTCGGGCCTTTTCCTACGGAGCCGTCTCCCTGGCTCAGTAGGGCTGTTTAAAGGTGTTTCTCTCCTCTCTGGTCTCTCACAACAGCCTCACTGTTAACAGGAGCTGGGTACTCCCCAAGGTAAACTGCGTCTCAGGAGCTAGCCCTCCGTGGCTGTCTGAAAGCTGTCCGGGAGGTTCACAGATGCCCTTTCCTTGTAAGGCGGGAACGTGGCTTCACCGTACGGCGCCTGAGGCCCGTGATCCCCTTGGGGGACTCGGGATCACCTAAGTGATATATCGGAGCTTTGAAGCGTGGATCAAGCGTACAGCATTCACGATGTCTACTAACCGCAGTTTGGGTTGTGTGTTGGGCTGAGACAGGGTCCTAAGAGCCCAGGATGGCTTTGAACTCTCTGCAGCTAGAGAGGGCCCTGAGGGTTTGCTCTTTCCGCCTCTACTGCGGGTTCAGCGATCACAGGGTTGTGTCGCCTACCCGAATCACATGCACTGTGTGTTGTTTGTTCATCTGTCTACGCAGTGGTGGGGACTGAGCCTCCTGCTCGCCGTACAAGCGCTCTGCCCAGTTCTCTCGCTCTATTGGTGGCTTTTCCGTTGCCATTGACACACTTCCCAGCCACCTAAGCCTCACAACGGCCGCAGCAAATGGGGCCCAGTGCTAAAATGCCTGAGACTGCGACACTCAGACCAGCACCATTGCCTTTCCGAATAGATCTCCATGGATAGAACTGTTACACTGGGCAGTGCTGGCTCACTGGCCCACGCTTAGCACGGTGTCTCAGAGTTCTAGAAGGCAAAGATGACCTTAATGCCATAGTCCAGCACAGTGGCCTCAACAAGGCATACATGTCCCAGGACACACATGGCAACATGCACTTGTGCTGGGACACACATGGCAACAATGCACACGTGTCCCAGGACACGGATGTCAATACACACGTGTCCCGGCACACACAGGCGCCTTCACATGTGAACACCCACCCACACAGATCACTGACACAGAAGTCTGAGTGACAGGAGCTTCACACCCAGGCTTCCTGCTGCCGCCCCAGAGCCAGGAGCCGGCTTCCCCTCTCTTGCACCCTCCTCTTCATGCGTTGTCTTCTTGAAACTAGGTCCTGGGGACGCCACCCTCATGGGTTTTGTTGATTTTCATCTGTGACCGGTCTCTCAGGAAGAGAGCTGTGACCCGGCCCCGCTGCCCTGGGAAGCTTCTGCCTACTCGGGGACCAAGCCTGTTCTTAGGCTCATCTTGACGTTTGGACTCACAGGATCGGCAAGCGTGTCACTCAATGCTGGATCCCTGGTGCTTTCTCTCTACACCACCACCTCCTTTTCCTGACTGGTGTGAAAGTCAGGGTGCCACACGCAGAGGGACTGGGCCATGCCCGTGCCCTGTGCATCCGCAAGTGCCCACAAGGAGGTTTAGTCGTGATTGCATGAGGCGCTGAAGAGCGTTCGTGAGGACATGTCTGCAGGAGGGGTGGTGACATGGAAGACACACCCACATGAGGAGGTAGCCAGGTGGGCTGCAGTCCTGCACTAAAGCAGAAGTTCCCAGGCGCTCTCCCTGTGAGCTCCTCTCCGGACCTCTGGCTGTGGGCGGCACTCCCACACTAGTGGAGGTAACCACAGGGTGTGTGTGTGCGTGCGCGTGTGTGTGATGTCACCATGACAAAGCACCCATCTCATATGCTACAAAAGTACTGTCCTGTGAGTATGAGTTTTTCTTAACATGCCTTCACAGTATAAGTAATGAAAAGCCACATTGAACCTTGCAGAGTTGAAGGTGGGAGATAGCAAGAGAACAGCTTTGCTTGTTTTTCATCTCCTTGGCTTTGGGGTCTATATAGATTCTCGCTTGGTGGATTTTCTACGTAAATCTCAATTGGTGGATTTTTGACATCTTTTGTACCATATTTTCAATACTTGTCTTTAAAAATCCCCCTTCCCAGTATTCTAAAACTTTGAAAACATTCTGCAAAATTTCCACTATGGTGAAACAAACTTTCTATTCAGCCGGAAACTGGGTCATCTTCGTGTGAAGCCTTTTCCTCCTAAATCTGAGAACACACTGAGGAATTGAGGTGGTAGTCTGCCGGCCAGTGGGGAATTCTGCAGCTGGACAAAGGACCAAGCTGGTGCCAGGCTGGCCGTGTGGGTGTGAGCAAATCCTGAGCAGGTATTTTTAGTGTTTAATGATGTGGGTTAGCACTTGGATCAGCAGAGCAGAGACGGCAGGAACATGGCCACTGGCTTCCTCAGATCTGTTCGTTCAGCCTGCTGGCTGATCTGTCCCTCCCTCTACGCTGCCCCAGCCCTGTCCTTTGGGTTTCTGACATTCAGTCTGAGGAAGGCTCACCCTCACGGGGGCAAAAACTGAGGCAGAATGGTGGTGCCTGCCATTTCCTAGATTCACACAAGCCACCGATGAGATTGTAGAGAGGAGGCCAGCATCGGCAGTACAGCAAAGCATGCTTGGTGACAGACATGACAGCCGAGCAGCCTTCTTTCTGGCTCTTCCTACCCCCTTACTGAAAATAGGTCCTTCTTCTCACAGAACTATCCTGACTCTGGCTCCCCTCCCCCCCCAGATCCACTCCCCTTGTGAGTCTCATTAGACGAGAACAGGCTTCCAAGAGATAACACCCAGACATGACTCAATAATTCTCTAGCTCTTAGCAATTTATTGAGCTTAAGTAATCATCTGTCTTGCCTCATGAATACTTTCATTCAAGTTTTTTGTTTCTGTTATTTGCTAAATTGAAAAAAAAAAACGGAATTAAAAGTTATTTTACCTATCAATGTCTGCCTCCATTCTCGGATTTGTACAATGAGCTGCTTTTGAAGTGGAGCTGAATTAGGTGCTGGGAGGGGAGGAAGTCGCTGTGGTCCCAGTGCTCATTCAGGGAGCGGAGGCCGAGAGAGCTGGAGACCAGCCTGGGGTGCAGAGCAAGTCCCTGTTTCAAAACGCTAGTGGGGGTAGCCTCCAGACGGCTGGGAGGTAAAGGAGATGGCGGCCAAGCCTGATGGGAGCCACGTGATCTCTCACTCCCCCGGCTGTCGATGACTTCCATACCTGTGCCGTGCCCCGCCTCCATCAGTCACACACGAACGGCATAAATGTAAAATGGGTTTTCTACGCACAGTTCTTGCTATGGTCTGGATGAAATGTCCCCATTAGGCTTCTGTGTCTGCAGACTTGGTCCTCACCCCGTGGCGTTGTCCTGGGAGGCTGAGAGCCTCGCACTGTGGCCAGGCCAGCAGAGCTAGGTGGCGGGCTCGGAAGTGCTACCATCTCCGGTTTCGGCGGAGCACTCTTCACGGTCAGCCACAGTGCGAACAAGTCTACCCGCCAGCCCCAACCAACGATCAGGTGGTTCCTCCACGCTGTCCCCCCGCCCCGCTGCCCGCGCCCTGATACCGGGAGCCGACATAAGTCTTTCCCCCTTACCTTGCTTCTGCCAGCAGCTTTGCTGTGCCGACAAGAAAAGCCAGGAATGCAGCTGGCTAAAATAGCCTGACACCCCGCTAGCCCTTCCCGAGGGCCTGGGAGACGGCGGCAGCTGAGAGCCCGGCAGGGCTTGGAGACCCAGGTTTGGCCCCCAGCACTCTGAGCTCGACTCACAACTGACTCCGGCTCCTGGAGGTCCGGTGCCTCCTCCTGGCCTCCAGGGGCACCGCACACACGGTGCACAAACTGACCCGCTGGCCAATCTTGGGAGAAAAAAATTTCCTTAGCGATTCCCATGAGGAGAAAAGTAAACTGTATTTAACCACGACTTTATAAATAATGTTATATTTTACTTTGTAGCAAAAAAGTTTTAAAAATAATTTAAAAGATCTAGATTCTTAAGAAGAAAACAGCAGAAGCCATATTATTTCACTATTCCAGAATAGCTATTGCAATCATGTTCCTGTCTGTTCACAGACCATTTTACCTTCTTATAGAACACGTATCATCTCAGCAAAATGTAGCTTGTAATGCACATTTTTGTGTGATTTTTTAAAAAAGACTTATTTATTTATTGTTTATACAGCATTCTGCCTGCATGTGTGCCTGCACACCAGAAGAGGGCACCAGATCTCACTATAGATGGTTGTGAGCCACCATGTGTGTGCTGGGATGCAAACTCAGGACCTTTAGGAAGAGCAGCCAGTGTTCTTAACCTCTGAGCCATCTCTGCAGCCCGTGACCTGATTTTTTTTTTTTTTTTTTTTTTTTGCTTAAACATATTTTGAAAATAAACGTATTTTGTCCTTAAAATTAAATGTTATCTTGATGTTTTAACAACCATATTATTCTCTGCACATCTGGCTTCTTTTTAACAGCAGACGTACTTGCTACAGATGTTACTGAAAATGTTAATGTCCTCTGCTGGGTTGGTGGCGCTGTCTCTGGTGTGTGTAAATCAGGGTGAGGTTTGCGTGACATGTGACTTCAGCAGCTCCTACCTGGTGCACTATCTGCCAGTTACTATCTAATCACTTTATAAGTGGAAACTCTTAACCCTCCCAGTAAGTGTGATGTTTCAGATGGAGGAGGCCGGCTCTGGGGTGCTCGCCCTGGAGTTGCTCAGGTGGAAGAGACGGAGCCGGCCTCACACTGGGGCCCTGTTCTTGCCTGTTTCTGGGTCATCTGAGAAGCAAAGCCTGTGTTCCTGGCTGGGCACATGAGGCGTGTCCAGCAGATAAGCTGACAGGCACTGGGGAAGCAGCCTAGACCGTCTCCACAGAGAGGAGCTTTTGTTAGACTCAAAATAGCAAGAAACTCGGGAACATCTCTACTCGGAACTGCAGTGAGCTTAAAATGTAGTTTTCCAAAACACAATTATTCCACAGAGTGTAACATGTTCCTTTCATCACTTTTTCTATGAAATAAATGCAGTTAGTTATTCATTTAGTGACAGTGGTACCTTCTCTGCGAAGTTCACCCAAAGTCTGCTGTGTAATGAATTCAAGAGTTCAAGACAGTACTGCTGTTCTCAGTCAAAGTCAGGGAGTGTGAAGAGGAATTCACGAGCAGCCTGTCCACAGATGGGCAGGAGGAGACCCCGTGCTGTCCCTGTCCCTGTTGCTGTGGCTATGAGCAGCCACCAGCAGGAAGGCAGTGCTTCAGCAACCGCTGGGCCACATGGAGGAGGAGGGCAGCTCTGGAGCCAGAGGGACTGGGCTCCCTGGAGAAGAACTGAGGCCCTCTCAGTCCCCTGAGGCGCTCCTGTGGGGACATCAGCATGGCTCCTCATCACTGTCAGCACAGTTGTGCACGAGTTCACGTGACAAGCTGAGGTCCACGCTACCTTGTCCTAGCGAGCTGAGAAACTGACAGCCCTGTCACCAGCTTCGCACACCCAGAGCTGTGAACGTGCCCAGCTTCACTCCCTTCAAGGAAACACGTGCCAGCAGGCGCACAGTCAGCAGCTGCCCCCGCCTCCAGAACACCTCAGCACAGACAACGCTTTATTAATGCTCTGATTTTTTTATGCATTTATTTTTATGTGTAAATCTGGTTCCCAGCACCCAAGTCAGGTGTCTTACAACCACCTGGAACTTCAGCTCTAGAGGGTCAGACACCCTCCTCTGGCCTCTGCATAGGTGTGACTTACATTCACAACACACACACACACACACACACACACACACACACACACACACACACGTGAAAATAAAGCTGAATCTTAAAAAATTACTTTCTCCTCTTTTTTTTTGTATTTGGTATTTTGGATTGATTGAGGCTTCTTGTATTTGCCTTTTTTGTACTTATCTGATTTTGTGAGTGTGTATGTGTGTGAGAGGGAGAAAGAGGGGGGGTAAGAGAGAGATCAAATGCGCACGTGTTGGTTGAAGGAATGTGGATTCCTACATTCCATCTTGTTGGAAGCGGGGTCTCTTGTTGGCCGCTGCTCGTGCTGGGACAGCTGCCCACAAGCTGTTAGGTCTCTGCGGGAGACAGGGCGTGGCTGGTAAGCCCTGCCCTCCACCCAGGGGCGGGGCTTCCCCTGGCCCAGAGGCCCTTAGCTTTGTAACCCAGACACCTTGGTTCCTCCTGCCCTTTGCCCCCTTGCCCTCCCCTCTCTCTCTTATTGCCCCACCCCTTCTCTCCTTGCTCTCCTCTCGGTCTCTTTCTGTGTCTCTCCTCATCTTCTCCCTTCTCTCCCTCTGTCTGCTCCTAAGAAACCTGCATTTATATAACAGAGCTTCGTCTTGCCATTAGCTCATTCCATTTTAATCAATCACAGACTCTCCTGCCTCTGCCTCCGGATTCTCTGCAGGCTGCTCGGGTTAGATGCACACTGCTGCATTCTGCCTTGCTGGGTCCTGGGGAATCTGGACCCAAGTTCTTAAGCACTGAGACACTGAGCCACGTGCCTGGCCTCCTCACATGCTCCTTTTAATGTCTCTCGAAGCTCACTCTTGCCTCATCGAGCTATGGTCCAGTGCCAGCACTTTGGAGGCTGTGGTAGAAGACTTTCCATGATGTTAAGGCTAGTCTGGGATCTACAGTGAGTTCCATGCCAGCCTGGTTGTAGGATCCTGTCTCAAAAGAATAAGCAAACAAACAAACTAAAAAATCAAAAGGTGTGGCTCTGTGGTGTGTGGGGCCCTGGGTTTAATTCCCAGCACTGTAGAGACGAGGTGAGATACAGAACATTGTCCTGAAATGTAGGAGCTGGTGCTGTCTTCCCCCTGGGGCCTTCCGGAACGCAGGCCACTGGCGAAGGCCACCTTCCCTGGCAGGTGACAGAGTGTGCTCTGCCAGCTGCCATACCCAGACCTGCTCCACCAGCTCTGAGATGAGCCAGGAGCCTTCTCAAGTAACCGTTTATTTTACTGAACAAAATTAAAGCTTATAGGCATCCATTATAACATCTTTCCAGGCTCTGTTTAATCTAGGCAAAGGAGAAATTAACTAAATGACACCTTCGTGGTTTAGAAGAACTGACTCAGCTTAACCCAGGGAGCCTTTTGTCCAGTAACTGGTTAGACACCGACTCGTGAGCACACACAGCTGCTTTTGTAGAAGTCAGAGCAAAGAGGAAAAGACACTCAAGGGACAGCCACACTCCTTGGTGGGAGACGAGCGCAAAGGACTTATGAGACCAGGTAAGGAAGCGCTGGGCAGCCTTCCAGACTCTGAGCGGGCCTTCCTGAAAGCAACAGAGAGTGCGGAGGGCTCTGGGTCGGGCAGAGAAGGAGCAGCAAGCAAGGTCTGAGGATGGGGCCTCCAGGCTTGACCCCCACCCAGGGCTCAACAGCCCAAACAACGTGTCACCTGGGGAGCCACTGTCCACACACTGCACGGCAGTGGACAATGAGCTGAGAGGCTGGGGTGTGCTGCCCAGGGGACTCTGCGTGCAGCAGAGCCCTGATGTGTAGTTGAAGGGAGACTTCTGGAGAAAAACCAAGGAAAAGGCTCCTTAGACGTGATTTTCAGAGTTGAGGACTATGAGGCAAGCACGGGAGGACGTGGGAGAAGGGAGTCGGCCACCGCAACAACTGTACAGGGCTCCAGAAAAACAGCACAGAAGCCCGACGGCTGAGCGATTGGGCGGCTCTCAGCAGCTCCTCGGAGATCAGTTCCAGAAGAATGAACAGGGCGGGAAACAGCTGCCACGTCAGACATGGAAAAACATTTGCAGCGTGCAGGAAATCTGAAGATAGGCAGGAGCTGACGTCGCCTCTCTGAAGGAGAAGGGCATTTCAGAGAAACTAATGGAAACCCTGAGAAACAGGAACTGAAAATGTCTAGGCCCCTGAACCAGACACACGAGAAACATTTGCAGAATTATGTCATTCTGTCTCCTCGGATGACGTGATCTGCCCCTCAGATGTTAACCCGGACTGTGTGAGTCACGTCTGTGTTTGAATGTGGAGAGCTACCGTCTATGCTGTGTGCCAGTTCACAAGTCCGTCCCTGGCTTAGCCCTGCCTGATTACTTCAGGCTGTGATTTCTTTCACCAACAGCCCCTGGCAGCCTGTCTACTGTGGAAGCCTTGGCTCCCAGCACACCTGTGCTTACACACGCCGTCATAACTGGTCTGTCCCCTTTTGAGTTTCCCTAGCCTTGTTCTCACAAGGACATCCACATTTTTAAAAGTCGAAGTGGGAATATTGGAAGTGTCCCCACGCCCACAAGGTCATGCACCCTCTAGGCATCTATAGAGTCTATGAGCTAATACCTAGGGGTCGGCCGGACGGTGTTCATAGAACTTGCTGTTTCTCAGTGTAACCTCACAGCTCATCATGGTTACCAGCTGAAAGGGTGAAGCAATTGGTCCTGGAAGCTAATGGTGCTACTTCAGCACTGCGCGGGAGACAGGAACCGAGGGACTGAGAAGATGGCTCTGTCAGAACCATCCTCGCTGGGAAAGCGTGGGGACGTGAGTTCAATCCCAGCACTCAGAAAACTGCCCAGCGAGGCCTTGTCTTAAAGCAAACAAATAAACAGACAGCTGGGCATGGTTGTGCTCGCTTGTAAGAGCCTCACTTAGATCCCGGACTCACCGGCTAGTTGGCTTAACCAAATCTGTGTGACCCAGTCCAGTGAGAGACCCTGTCTCCAAAAGCAAGGTGGGTGGCCACTGAAGAATGACCTGATTCCTCTCTGACATCACACGCATGAACACGTATGCACGTGTGCCCCCATGCACCTGCAGACACATGAGCACACACGTACACACAGAGAACAGGGAGCCAGTCAGGTCGCTATGTTCACACTCATCCGAAGAAGCTCCTGGTGGGTGTGTCTCAGCCACCAGACTTTTATTTGGGGCTGAGTGTTGCCACGTGCACATTGTTGATGAAGCTGAGTAGTGAATGGCTTTCACCAGAGAGCACGCAGAGCAGGCGGAGAAAGCCCTCCCCACGAAACAGCCTGGAGGGAAAGCCCACGTTTCAAAGGTTCTTGGGAGATCCTAACTCCTTCAGCAGAGATGGCCCTGGAGGTTTACTCCCGGACCCCCTGCAGTGCACGCTTGGGAGAGAGAATGAAGCCAGCGCTTGGAGAGCACCCGCTCACCCCGCGCTGCAGATGAAGCAGCTGAGGTCTGCTCGCTCCCAGCCGCTGTGCCGGGCTGTGGCTTTCCAAGGACAGTCAGAGGTGTAAGGAGGGAAGCTGTCAGAAGCAGCCACAGCAGCCACGGGCGGGTCCGAGAGCACGTGGTGATGGCCGGGTGGGGCTCGTGAGAGCACCCGTGAGGACAGCCGCGAAGCTTGCGCCAGCTTCATAGAATACGCGTTACACAGTGGTGGGCAGTCTCAGGCGGGAGCCGAAGAGAGGGCACAGGCGCAAAGTTAGGGTGTCTGGGTGCGGCACTGGGCAGCGCCGTGTGGTGCTTGAGGCTGCTGTGGGCTATTTCACCAGCTGGAGGAATCGCTTCAGAAATGTCACAGTTCGCATTGCTACCGCGCTGCAGTGTATTACCTCGGAAGGTAGAGGAGGCTGGGGGAACTGCTTCCGGGGCACGACCAGCATGTGCAGGGGCATAAAGGAGGCTGGCAACAGTTTTTGTGCTGTCACCATTTATCACTCACCTCCCAGGTCCCGTTTTCCTGTAGGTGTACTTTTTGGGGTTCTTATATATACCATCCCTCCAACCTTTATTCCACCCCAATTCCTTCCAACCCTACGTACGACACTAGAAAGGAGAGACAGGAGGTTAGAGGGAAAAGAGGGTGCAGACCTGCTTAGACCACTTCCTGCTGGTAAGGGATGATGGTTCCTAGGGACGATGGTCCTAGGGACTGGTCCAATCTTCGCTGTCAGACTATCCAGCAATCCAGCAATCCAACAAGCCAGGAAACACAACAGCAAATACAGCAGCAGGAACCGGCAGCAACAGCAGCAGGGGCAGCAGCCAGCCTGGCCCTCTCAGGGCTCTCCCATTTATACCCTTTATTTATTTATCCCCTTTATTTATAACTGGGATTTTTAAAGAAACCAAAATTCTAACTATATTTCCTCCAGTTTGTCCAAAAAGTGGCTTTTTCTCGATAAACTTTATCTGGGTGAGCAGCTTCCAAAACTGCACAGAGACTGCTGGCTGCCTGGACAGTCACCAAGGTTCCTCATTGTTGTTGGGGCAGAGCTAAGCTTAGCATGGCAGGCCACGCTGCCTTCTTCCTTCCTGCTCCGTCATCCCTGCTCTGCCCATTGCAAGGAAGAGGCAGAGCTGAGATGCTGCTAGGTCGAGGCTGGCCAGCTCAGAGTTCATCTCTGCCTTCCTGAGCTCTTCCATAGGGAGGCCTAGTTCTTTTTAAATCCTGACTATGATGTGCCAACTCTTGGTGCTAGAGACATAGTGTTAGCTGGTTCATTTGGTGTAAAAACTGTCCTGCTGGCACACACAGCAAGAAACAAATGCCAGAGGGGTCAAAGTATCCACCTGTGATAATTAAGCTGGACTTCAACGTGACGGCCTTTAGAATCACCATGGAAACATTTCTCCTCCTCTTCCTCCTCCTCCTCCTTCTTGAGACAGGGTTTCTGTGTAGCCCTGGCTGTCCTGGACTCACTTTGTAGACCAGGCTGGCCTTGAACTCACAGAGATCTGCCTGCCTCTTCCTCCTAAGTGCTAGGACTAAAGGTGTGTGCCACATGTCGACCGGGAAACACTTCTGGCCATGTCTGTGGGGGTGTTTCTGGAAACGATTCACCCTGAACATGGTCTAGGGTCCTGGACTGTGGGCAGAAAGGGGACCATGGGCAGCTCTCAAGTTTTCGATTCCTGACTGTGGAAGCAAGCTGGCCAGTGGCCTCACGCCCTGGCACCAGCTACAGCTGTTCTCGCCGTGCTCGCTGCTGTGAGGGCCTCCGCCTTCAAACACTGAGCCAGAACAGACTGCTTCTCCCCTAAGATGTGTTAGTCAGGGCTTTCATCTCGGCTATGAGACGGTACCTCATGTGGCTGGGAAGCTGCAGACACGGTCGGTCCTTCCCCACTGGTGGCCCATGGAATCAGGTGTGCCCACCGTGACCTAGAAACCCTTGGGTATCCACGCAGACCCACTGGCCGCAGCTTCCCCCAGTTACTGTCCATGGCATCCCAGCAAGTTTGGCTTTGGCCTGAGCTCCCCAGGCCCACTCTAGCTCTTGGCTGGCCCTGGAATAGTTTGGCTTTGGCCTGAGCTCCCCAGGCCCACTCTAGCTCTTGGCTGGCCCTGGAATCCGCCCACCTCATTTAGTCTTGCCAAGCCCCTCTTGTCACATCTCCGTACTCTCCTTCCAGCTGTATGGTCCTTCTAGGCTAGGCTGCCTTCCATCAGCCGGGCTTTGAAGAGCACAGGGCTCTTCTGCTGCGTGTTGCCTTCCAGAGTACCCAAGCCAAGCCCAGGTTAGCCCAAGACCATGAAGCGTTTCAAAACTCCTTGGGTTGGCCCTCAGTCCCTCTTTCCCTGACTCCTGATTTTTCTCTTTTTTTTTCATTTTGCAGTGGGACCTGACAGTCTTTGTGACTAAGTCTAAGTGGTGCCATTGTTACCCAGAATGCCTTGGGCTTATTGGCAACTGAGAACATATTTATTCCTTCGTTCTTCTTTGCACATGATCTAAGTATTGCCTGTTCATGCAACAAGTTTCCCAACGACCCAACATGTGCCAGACGCTGCTCTGAGTTCGAGGGAACGCTAGCGAATGGAACAAGGAGCCTGGGCGTAGGCGCTTCCATTCTGTGTGTGCTCTCTGCAGGCACCGAGGTTCACCATCAGGCCTGCTGTGATGGAGACAGTGAACACACAACTGCTTCCAACCTGCGTGTTTTCAAGGCATCCAGCATTGCCTCCCAGCATGCTGTTCACCTCCACCAGAGGAAAGAAATCCCTGGGGGACCCCAGTTCCCCAGTCCCCCGGCTGGCGGCCTGACGTCACCCACAGTGACTGTACGCAGCTGGTCAGAGACTTTCAGCTTGGAGATGGAATCATCGCCCGATGGCAGACACTCAACACCGCCACAGTCGGAGCTGCCCTTCCTCTTCCCAGAGACTTTATTCAGGCTATTTAAGGAAACATAAATTTGGCTTCTGCTGTGAGCAGGACTCACAGCAACACAGAGCCCTACTGGACAAATACTCCTTTATTTCTTCTTCCAAAAGTTTATTTGCTTTGTGCCAGACACACACACACACACACACGCACGCACGCACGCACACACACACGCACGCACGCACGCACGCTCAATGTGGACTCTACAGTCCTGAGCATATATGTATGGCTCTATGCACTTTCTTTAGCTGCTTTTCATTTTTCTGTTACTTTTCTTCTCCTTTTCTTCTCCTTTCGTTTTCTTCTCCCTCCCTGCTCTCTCTCTCTCTTTCTCGTCTGAAACAGGATCTTGCCATGCAGCCCTCATTCTTGGTGCAACCCTCTTGCTTCTGCTTCGTGGTGCTGAGATTGCAGGCATGCCCATCACACCTGCTGCAATAACTGTTTTCTTTCATCTCGTTCCATAGCAAGTTCCCTTGTTGACTCAGTTACTGAGCAAACCAATGTTGGCTGTCAAAAGCAATCGCTAGTGCATACTCTGATGTGCATGCTGTGAGGTGCATGGCTGTGAGGTGCATGGCTGTGAGGTGCATGGCTGTGAGGTGCATGGCTGTGAGGTGCATGGCTGTGAGGTGCATGGCTGAGGTGCATGGCTGTGAGGTGCATGGCTGAGATGCATGGCTGTGAGCTACATGACTGAGGTGCATGGCTGTGAGATGCATGGCTGTGAGATGCATGGCTGTGAGGTGCATGACTGAGGTGCATGGCTGTGAGGTGCATGACTGTGAGGTGCATGCTGTGAGGTGCATGCTGTGAGGTGCATGGCTGTGAGGTGCATGGCTGTGAGGTACATGGCTGTGAGGTGCATGCTGTGAGGTGCATGCTGTGAGGTGCATGGCTGTGAGGTGCATGGCTGTGAGATGCATGGTTGTGAGCTACATGACTGAGGTGCATGGCTGTGAGATGCATGCTGTGAGGTGCATGGCTGTGAGGTGCATGGCTGTGAGATGCATGGTTGTGAGCTACATGACTGAGTTGCATGGCTGTGAGATGCATGCTGTGAGGTGCATGGCTATGAGATGCATGCTGTGAGGTACATGGCTGTGAGGTGCATGGCTGTGAGGTGCATGGCTGAAGTGCATGACTGAGGTGCATGGCTGTGAGGTGCATGGCTGTGAGGTGCATGCTGTGAGGTGCATAGCTGTGAGGTGCATGGCTGAAGTGCGTGGCGGAGGTGCATGGCTGTGAGCTACATGACTGAGGTGCATGGATGTGAGGTGCATGGCTGTGAGGTGCATGGCTGAAGTGCATGGCTGTGAGGTGCATGGCTGAGGTGCATGGCTGTGAGGTGCATGGCTGTGAGGTGCATGGCTGTGAGGTGCATGGCTGAAGTGCGTGGCTGAGGTGCACGGCTGTGAGGTGCATGGCTGTGAGCTACATGACTGAGGTGCATGGCTGTGAGATGCATGCTGTGAGGTGCATGGCTGTGAGGCACATGGCTGAGGTGCATGGCTGTGATCCCAGCACTGGGAGTATGAAGATGGGGGAATCATAAGTTTGATGCCAGCCGGGGCTACACAGCAAGGGCCTGTCTCAAGACAAAACAGAGAATAACAACAAGCAGAGAACTTAGTGTTAAGCAGCATCTGACCAGGGGAGGCGGGTGATGGAGCCGTCTCCTGTGGCCTTCCGGCAGACACGGACCCAAAGGTCAGCTGAGGACCAGGAAGGCTGAGGTCACGGGAGTGACCTGGTGCACACTCAGGAATGTGCCAGTGAGGTAAGGCCGACTAAGCATGTGTCAGACGGGCGGGGAGGGGAACTGGCCATGTGGCATGATCGTACATATTCCCAAAAAAGGAACCTGATGGAGAAGGCTCCTCCTGCTACAGCAGGGCTGTGGTTCCTGTGGTTCGTGTGAGGTCAGCCTCATACTCATTGCTAGCCTGTGTCTGGTATCATGGACTCCATGCAAATCCAGCGAGGAGCCCTTGGGACTCGAGGGGAACTATCTGGATCCCAGGCTAAATCCACCTCCTTGTTCCATCCTGGCTTTTCCCACACACAGGAGTGACTTGTAGGAGCAGGGCGCTGTGTTCAGCACTGACAGGCCACGGCTACGAAACACACGCGCTCCTGCTGCCAGGTGATGGAAATAGAAATTCAAAACCCATGCAAAGGAGGGAGCAAGCAGGGTAGCCCAGTGGATGAAGACACTTGTTGCCAAGCCCGACACAATCAAGGTGTGGGACCCACAGGGTGAGAGAGCCAACTTGTGCAATTGCCCTCTGACCTTCACATGTACACCATAGAGCACACACATGTGTAAGTGTGCACGCATACACAGAATAACAGATGTAATTTTAGAAAGATGGAAACGAGGAGATCACGACAGAGTACTCTTTCTCTCTCTCTCTCTTTCTCTCTCTCTCTCTCTCTCTCTCTCTCTCTCTCTCTCTCTCGGGAGCACAGGTTGGCCTAGGACTTGAAGCAATCCTCCTGCTTCAGCTTCTGATTGCTGGGGAAACACTCAGCCAGGCTTGGCTTCTGTGTCTTCACAGCCCCAGACAGCTGTCTATCTCTAGCCCCTGCTGCTCCCTCCCCCTCTTCCCTCTCTCCTCTTGCTTTTCATTATTTTCTCATCTTTTCTCTCCTTGGGATTCAAATCCTTGCCTTGGGCTCTTCCATTATGGAAAATGAACCCAAGTCAAGATCTGAGCTGAAATTGGTGAATACCACCTGATTCTCTACAGTAGCTGGTTAGCTTGGAGATGAAGGGGCAGAAGGCGGCACAGGGGCCACTGCAGCCCCTGGGAACATCACATCTCCAGCTCAGAGTTGACCTCAGTTACACAGAGAGTTCCAGGCCAGCGTGAGATGTATAGGAACATGTTTAAAACCGGAAAGAGAAAGAGAAGGAGGGAGGAAGAGAGGGAGGAGGGAGAGAGAGAGAAAGAGAGGAGGAGGGGAGAGATGAGAGAGAGGAGAGGGGAGAGAGATGGGAGAGAGAGAGGAGAGACAGAGAGAGAGAGAGAGAGAGAGGAGAACGAGAGCAGAGAGAGGAGAGGAGAGAGAGAAAGGAAGGAAGGAAAAGCAAAGTGAGTCGGCTCAGCTGGCAAGGGTGCTGGCTGCTGATGACATGGGATTGATCCCAGGTCCCTCGTGGTAGGGGAAACCTGACTGTTGCAAGTTGTCCTCTGCCTCGACGCTGTCAAAGCATGTGCACACAAACATATATATATACACACACATATATATTTACTTTAAAAAGAAAGACAGACAGTAACTTTTTTGACTGATAAGTCCATATGACAAACTTTTTCCCAGTAAAAGTGAAGAAGGGTAGCAAGCCCTTTCTGGAAAGGCTGGGAGTGTCATCAGCTTTGTAGATCTCCCTGAGCAAGGGCGGCAGCAGGCAGTGCATAAAAGAGGAGCATAATTGTTCCAAGAAAACAGAAAGAAGCATGGAGTCACTCCAGGCAGAGCAATGAACTGTGACTAAAAAGTAGGACACACTTTAACTCCAGCAACTTGGGAGGCAGAGTCAGGTAGAGCTCGGTGAGTTCAAGGCCAGCCTGGTCCACATACTGAGTAAATACACCAAAATAGTAAATAAATAAGCAAAGTAGGATAAAACGTGCTGATGTGTAAAGAGGATCATGCCATGTCTATGAACACACACCAAGATACACAGTATGTGTTCATTCACATTCTTAAAGGGGATTTCTCTTTATGTGTATAGGGTGTGCCCGCCAGTGTGTGTACATCACATGTGTACCCCATGTGTGTATGTACATCACGTGTGTACCCGGTGCCCGTGGAGATTGGAAGAGGGATCAGATTCCCTGGAGCTGCAGGTGGTTATAAGGTGGGTGCTAAGAACTGAACTCAGATCTTCTGGAAGAGTAACAAGTGCTCTCAACCGCTGAGCCATCTCTCCAGCCTTGTGTTCACATTCTTAACCAAGCACCTCTGTTAGTCACATCTGGAGTAAGGACAGAAAGTGATACTCATTACCTGACGACATATCAAGATGGCCCTTACAATTTGTCCTCAGAGCAATAATGATCATTTACAATTTTCCGTGTTTAGCTCTCACCAGAATTTGGGGGAGCTCAGTTGGGTGGGGAAGCTCAGTTGGGTGGAGTAATGATTGGTTCACCAGTGGTTGGGGCTGAAAGAATCAAAAAAGGCATGCCTATTGTTTTAATGAAAGAAAATCCCAATCATTCAATTTTACCAATAAAGACAGATACTGGGGTGAAAGCCTGCTAGCTCAGAGAGGCAGAGAAAGCACCCAGACGAAGCACTTCCTCCACAGCTCAGGTCCCAGGAGGAAAAAGTCAAATGCCCCTTCCTCTTCTCCACGCTGTCTTAAATACCCCTCAACTCAAAGTTCCTTCTTTCTGTTAATCCCTATCAGCTGGTTTCTTGCTCCACCTCTTGACCTAGGCTTAAATTAATTTAATCCTGTTTAAAGAAAACTCTCAGATTAAAGGTGTGTGTTAGGGATGAGCCACACCACACAAGAAACAGGTTCTTCAGTTCACAATCTCAGGGCTGACAACAACGGGCTCAAACATCCCCTGCTACTTACGCATCCGGAGCCTGCCAGGGGTGGTCTGAACAGTTGCTTCTGTATGACTCACTCTCCCTGTTGCTGTGAAGAAATCATTTTGACTCACAGTTTCAGAGGGCACAGTCGTGGTGGGGAGGGCATGGCTGTGGGAGGGGCTCTGCTGTGTCAGTGGGCGTGTGAGGCTGCTCACACCTGGAAACCAGACAGGAAGTGGGGTCAGATTATATACTCTTGAGGTTCACCCCCAGGGACCAACTTCCTCCGGTGAGACTCCACCTTGTAGAGGTCCCGAGGCTCCAAACGCGGCTGCAGACCCAGCATTCAAACACACTTCACATCCCGACCAGGACAACCAGGCCTCTCGGGTGTGCAGGCTGCGAGGGGGCTGACTTGTTCCAGAGAGTGGAGTAACAGGCATTTAGAGGAAAACCAGGCTGCAGGCAGCTCGCTTTGCTGGTGTAGCTGTGGAAGCCACGTCCGCCACAGCAGTGAGTCCCCGTGCAAGCGGAGAGCACAGCTCTCCTGAGCCCTGGTGATGCAGTGTCAAAGTCCCCGTTCCGGGAGAGTGTGCACACTGACAGAAACTTTCTGACAACATTATCCACGCCAGCACACTTTATGTAACGTCATATAGCTTTGACTTTTACGATGAACACGACTTCAGTTTAAAACCATGAAAATAGAAAGAAACACAGCATTTCTTCTATCCCGCCAACACAAAGGAACACAACGAGGATTACATCCGTCCACATTGTAATTCGGCGATTTCAGGAGGAAGCAGGTCTGCCGAAAGCAGAGGCCACAGCACACCCTGGAAGATCACAGAGCTATCTATATGCGCCTCACCAAAGCAGCACCTCGGGGCTTATTTAAAATAGGCTCCACGTTAGTTAGCGGGATGTCCGTTTTGCCCAGCCGCTGGAGCTGTTGAGAGTCTGAAGTCAAGCGACACTGGAGAATGGTCTCCATCCGGGAACAGAGCCTTCCTCGGGGCTGCACAGGATTCCTGGTGTGTGGGTGGAGCGCTGCTTTGTACCTAAAAACCTGCCACAGAGACTCGGAACAACCAAGACCTGAAACAAGAGTGGAGGGAGAAGAGAAAATTGAAGGAAGCAGGGGAAGGGAAAGGAGAGCCCCTGCCCGGAGTCCGGCTGAAGCCTGTGGGTTGGAAGCGTGGGCCGCAGAACAGCTGCGCCAGCTGCCCGCGTGCAGACAGCGCGCCTCTCCAGACGCTCCCGACACTCCCGACAGGCGGGCGCCCAAGGCCGCAGAGCGCTCATCCTGGAGGGCATGAGCTCCTACCCCTTCCACAAATGTGAAACTGCACTTTTGCAGGACTCTCACGAGCAGTGGATAAGCTTCAGCTCACAGTAGAAACCCAGGGTTTGTGTGTAGCACGCCAGACTACAGGCCGTCACCCTGTCCAAGCCCCTTCCTGGGAACCAGCCTGTTACCTCAGCCACGCCCCGTAGAGAGAGAGAACTTCAGAACTCAACAAACAGCACACAAAAACTGTGAGGACACTCTAACACAACTCTCTTACTCATCTGCATGCGTTCGTGTGTGTGTGTGTGTGCATGTATTTGTGTGTGAGTGTGTGTGTGCGTCATAGGACATGTGTAGAGGTCAGAGAACAGCTTGTGGCAGTCACTTCTCTCTATTTTACCATATGGGTGCTAGAGATCACACTCAGGCCAGCAGACTTGGGAATGTGCACACTTAACCTATGAGCCACCCACAAGCCTGCAGTTCTCTCAGTTTTGTGCTTTTAAAAATTATTTATCTGTCATCAATCTATCTATCATCTATCTATCTATCTATCTATCTATCTATCTTCTATCTATCATCTATCTATCTATCTATCATCTATCTATCTATCATCTATCTATCTGTCACCTATCTATCTATCTATCTATCTATCTATCTATCTATCTGTCATCTATCTATTTATCTATCATCAATCTATCTATCTGTCATCTATCTCTCTATCATCTATCTATCATCATCTTGGATGAGGTGCGGGGCCTGGCGGTGGAGACGAGCGCTCTGTCCTTGAGTCACCCTCATCCCTGCTTGCAGGGCCTTACCAACTGGGGACTGAGCGGTTCCTGCAGATGGCGACTGTTGTAGTCAGGTCCTTTCTCTATAAAGTGAAACCTGGAAGCTCTCTACAACTTCCTCTCAAAGGCCACACTTCCCATCCACCCCACCCAAGGCAGACTGTCCATCGGCCCAAACCCCTCTTCTTGCAGCGGGCGAGGCCCAGCTGGCACAGGCATTCTTTCCAGGCCAATGCCGTCAGTGCCTGGTGAGCACAGGGGAAGAGGCCAGCAGCCACAGGTCCACGGGGGTGGGGTGGGATGGGATGGAGTATGAGAGGTTTCCCAGGGCAACCACTCTCCCCAAAAGAGTGGATCCTGCCCCCTGCCCTCCGTGAGCCATTTCCTGCCCAAGCAAACAGGCCCTCCCAAGCCCTGACTATCTTAGCGCAGAGGCACCTCCTTTGGGACTGAGTTCACTGCCTGGCCCGAAGGTCTGGAATAAAAATATACAGTCCCTGGGGTGTGCCTCCATAGCAGACCAGAAAGAGCATGGGTTATTTTAGTCCGGTAATAAATAGTCCAGGCGTGCACCAAACACGGAACAGTCTCCTGTCCTGCTTGAATGTGTGGATTCTTGGCCTGTCTGAGTTTGCCTCCTGAGCTCCCCATTTGGACTGACCTCTTGCCTCCTTAGGGAAGCTTTTTCCTGCCTTGGCTGGCCAGCCCCAGGCAGCTCAGCACCCCATCTTTCATTAGCAGACCATGATCAAGTTCAGAAAAGACCTGATTGATTCAAACAGGTCTTGGAACAAATGAGAACTGAAGTCATGCTGGGAAAGACAAAAGTGTGGGGCAAAAGTCTTAATAAAACGAGAGCAGAAATAGAAGATTTGGAAGAGAAAATCGCTGTTCGGGGAGGCCGCTGCAATGGGTGGGCTCCCGGGACCCCTGGGGTGTGCAGGCAGCTCATGGTGGGGGAGCCGCCTGGGGGTGCAGGTGGAGGGAGGTTCCTCAGTGTGGGTGCTGCTCACTAGCCCGTGCTCCTGAGGGTAACCCTAACTACCCTTCACCAAGCTAGACTTAAACAGAATCGTCTTTGGTCTCTTGGTGGGGTCCTGCCTGCCTCCCAGGAGAAGTTTACACAACACCTGCACATCTGAAAATAAGCCCTCACCTGATTGATGGCAAACCTGGGTGTGGAAGTCTAAGCTGGGACTCACACTCTCTGAGTATTGCTCTTCATGGCATCTCTGTATGCTGTTGATCTGGTGGAGTAGGGTTCTGTTTCATTGTTTTGTTTTTGTGCTGTGAAGGATTGAAGCCAGGGCTTTATGTCCAGAGAGACAACTGATATGAGTTTGCTTATTTTAGTGTGTATCTGCATAGCATACATACGTGTACATGTTAGTGTACAGAGGCCAGAGGTCGATGGCAAATTGTTCTCTACTTTGGCTTTTATTTGTTTGTTTTTTGAGATGTTTGTTTTTTACAGTTTGTTTTACTGAACCCAAAGCTCACTGAGTGCTTAGGCTGGCCAGCGAGCTCCAGGGATGTCAGTCCTTAATCCTAACTCTGGGGAGACAAAGACAGGAGATAGGTGAGTTTTGGGCCACCCTGGCCTATAGAGAGTCCCAGAACCCCTTCGGCTAGCTATGTAGTAAGAAGCTGTGTTAAAACAGAGCAAAGGCTGCGGAGCTGGCTCTTCCGTTCAGGGCACTGCTGCTCTTCCGGGGGAGCGGGGTTAGATTTCCAGCACCCAGATGGCGGCTCGCAGCTGGCGGCTCCAGTTCCAGGGAACCCGGTGCCTTCTCTGGCCCTGGTGCAGGCACACATTGCTGCACAGACAGACACGCAGGTGGACTGTTTCTCATCAGGAACCCTTTGCCTTGCCTGCTGTGGTCTGTGCTCTCCACCTCTCTGCAAGGATGTGGGCAAGCAGTTCTCCTAGGTGCCCCCAATGGACTTTTTCTTGAGGCTCAGGTGGCAGTGGGAGCATCCAATCTACTCCTGGGGTGTATGTCAGCGACATTCTCCTTCCTACCTACCCATGGTCAGGGATCGGAGCGACATTGTCAGCCTCGGCGGCAGGAATGTACCTGCTGAGCCATCGCGACAACCCCTGACACATCTGCCTTCTTTTCTCAGTTCTAAGAGTGTCATCAGCTAACCAACAAGAGAAGGGGTGGACACTGTGCTTAAAGCCACTGAGCACGGTGGCTGTAACACAAGGAAAGTGACTTACCCCACCACTGAAGGAAACTCCCTCCTTAATGTTCTTAGCTTATAGATTTTTTTCAAAAGCTGACACATCTCTAAAGAGCTAATTTTAACAATTCAAATAGTCTGAAGCTGAGTCATGTTCACTTATAAAAATCTTACATATTCCACATTACTTTAGCATAGACTTAGAGAAGAGGAAAAAAGTAAAGGAAGAACATTAAATTCATATTAAACCACAGGGAAAAAAGGTTAGCAATGGCCACAGCATATATCTTTCACCTGAGGTTAGTACCTGATATATATATATATATATATATATATATATATATATATATATATGATAGACGGAATTTTAGAAGTCCTTACAAATGAGCTATTATTTAAAACAAGGATTTTTAAAAAAGATTTATTTTATCTCTAATTGTGCGTGTATGTGTGTGAGTGTGAGTATGTGAGTGCAGGTGCCCATGAAGGCCAGAAGAGGGCGTTGATTACTTGGAACTGGGGTTAGATGGTTGGGAGTGCTGGGAACTGAGGGTGAGTCTTTTTCAAGAGCCGTACATGCTCTTAACTGCTAAGCAGTCTCTACACCTTCAAGGATTTTCTTGAGAACAAGTTTTTATGGGATAAAAGATGCATATGATTCTAATTAACATACATGTATATACATTTATATTTCTTTCATTAAATACCAACTGAAAATGATCATTGCTTTCATCCTAATGGGATGCAGGAAATTACAGGAATGTTATTGATATCTGTGGCTTTATTCCCAGAAAGATTGCTACACAATTTCTATCACAGTTAAGTCACTTCAGGTGTTTCCAAATATTGTTGATATGTATCATACCACAAAATTACTGTCAGTCTTGATGTTGTTTCATGCATTGATAAAGAACTCTGTATAAGACTGTTGTCTATAACTGTGTAACAAATTACCCCAAAACTTTGTCATTTAAAACAATTCATTGTCTGGCAGAGTAGCTCATACCTTTAATCCCAGCAATTGGGAAGCAGAGGCAGGCAGATCTTTGTACTTAAGGCCAGTCTGGTCTACAGAGCAAGTTCCAGGACAGCCAGGGCTACACAGAGAAACCCTGTCACAACAAAACAAGACAATTTATTACTTCACAGTTGTGTGGACTAGGACCTTGCTTGGCTCAGCTGGGTCTGGAGCTGGAGGACTGGACTCCAGGCATTGGGAAGGACAGCAGCCAGCACAAAATTCTGCCTCTAAGCTTACTTGCAAGACCATTGGCAGGATTTCGTTCCTCAGGAATATTTGGGTTGAGGGGCTTAACTTTGTGTGTGTGTGTGTGTGTGTGTGTGTGTGTGGTGTGTATGTGTGTGTGTGTGTGTGTGTGTGAGAGAGAGAGAGAGAGAGAGAGAGAGAGAGAGAGAGAGTCTTTCTCTGTAGTTCTGCTGTCCTGGAATTCATTATGTAGACCAGGCTGGCCTTGAACTCACAGAAATCTGTCTGCCTTCACTTAACATGTGAAAGGCCAGGCTCTTGGTGTCTTCTGACTGGGCTGTGACCCTCACTGTAATGTAGGCCACAGTTGAGCAGCTAGTTTCTACTCAAGGGAGTGACAGCTGGAGAGGGTGAGTGGAAGGAAGGCTGGAGTCCCTTTTACTCAATCATGAAAATAACAAACCATCGCCTGCACCATGCTGTCTTTTTCAGAACGTATTACAAGGTCCAGCCCACACTCAAGAGAATGGAATTACACATAGCAAGAAAAATTATGATTGGGCATAATCTTAAGAGCTACCCACTATATAGTAATTCCACAAATTCACTTTTTAATCATTTTGATAAGTGTATATTAGCATGATTCATTTCCCTTGTTGACTTAGATTTTTTTCTAAAGTGCATTTCAAAATATTACTTTGAAAGGTGATCCATAGAACTCACCCAACTTTCAAAAGGTAATAGCTCTAAAATGTTTCAATTTGGATAACGTCAATGACCTCCTGAGGGAAGTTGCTTAGAACGATCTCTGGCTACTTAGAGGCCCAACTTCTGCTCAAGTCAAACATTCTAGATTAGCTCACCTTGCCACGGTGTTGAGAAAAGGCATACATATTTGGAAACACAAATTTGCTATTAAACAAGCCATAAAATAGTTTTGATTCTGCACACTCGAATTGGTATGCATCGGTGTAGAGTACAGGGAATGTAGGCCTCTGCCACACTTGTTCAATCACAGTTAGACCTACTGTTTGCATATGACAGCTGCCATTTGTGACTCTATGACTATGTAAGTGGAACAAATTTCCTCGTAAGTACACTGGATACGAAACTACTCCTTTTCTTAAGCCAGGCATGAAAAAGCACAGAGTATTATAAAGGAGAGAGACAGAGGCAGACAGAGAAACAATGAAATAATTCTATGATTCCTTCCTTAGGGCTTTGCACATGGCACAGCTTCTGGCAAAGTGAGAGTTATTTGGTATTCTGTTGCTTGTCTGTGGTATGTGTGTGTGTGTGTGTGTGTGTGTGTGTGTGTGTGCTCTCACACACATGTAGGTGTAGGTATGCATGCATGTGCAGAGGCAACTTCCTCAGTGGTGATCCACCTTATTTGAAAAGCAGATTTATTATGTGCGTAGTATGTGGCTTTGTTCATGAGAGCACAGTTGCCTGTGGAGGCAGGAAGGGAGCATCAGATCCCTGAGGCCTGAGTCACAGGTGCTTGTGAGACACACGGTGAGGGTGCCGGGAAGCAAACTCAGGTCCTCCGCAAGAGCAGCAATCACTCAACCACCGAGCCACACCTCCAGGCTGAAAGGGAAGTCAGCTCTGTTTTGCTTCTGACACAGGGATTGAACTCAGGGCCTTGCACAGGCTAGACCAACGCTCTACTCCTAAGCTGTATCCCAGATGTTTCACCTTATTTTTTGAGACAGGATCTTTCAATGAACCTTGAACTTTTGGACTGGCTGAGCAGGCTGGCAATAAGTTCCAGGATTCTGCCGATTCCCACCCCTATCTTCCCAAGGAGATAGGTGCACACCCAAGGCTGGGGTTCAGCTATGGCTTTTTAGTGGGTGCTTGGATCCCAATTCAGCTCTTCATGCTTGTGCGACAAGCTCTTTACTGACTGAGACATCTCCACAGTCCCCAATTGCTGTATTTTTTTTAAAGTTCTATTTGTTTATGTGTGTGTATGTGTATGTGTGTGTGTGTGCGTGTGGCTGAAAAGGGGGCATCACAGTCCCTGAGCTGGAGTTACAGTGGCAGCCATTTGCTATGGATGCTGGGAACCCAACCCTGGTCCTCGGCAGGAGCAGAAAGACTTCTTAACCACTAGCCAGCTCTCTAGTCCTTGCATGAGATTTGTCTGCTTCATGTATTGTTTGTGTAAAAGGTAATGGTATTTCAAAAAACCTACTGTTTAAAGGGCAAATTTGTCAACAGCGACTGGGAATGAGTCTATTCATCTGGCTCAAAGGCCAGTTTTATCTTAAAAAGCAAAACTGTGTCACTTTCCCAAAATACTCCCGTGTTATCCCATGGGAAAGTGATTTTCCAAACACAACTCTCCTCTCCCTTTATCCACAGATTCACTTCCCCTAGTTTCGGCTACCCACAGTCAGCCATGCCCTAAGAATATGAAGTGGAAAATTGCAGAAATAAATGATTCATAAGTTTTAAGCTGATTGTCATTCTGAGTGGCCAGTGAGGTCTCTCACCAACCCCCTGTGTGGAACCCAGGAGGCTAGTAGTCCCTGTGGAGTGTCAATGCCGTGTCTGCTAAGATCCTGGCCTCTGTGGGGCACGGTGCTGTGTTCCAGCAATCCTTAATTCATTTCCTCATAGCCCCAAAGTGCAAGAGTAGCTGGCAGTCTGGCGATGTCAACGACAAGCTGCAGCCTGCTAGGACTGGGTCTTCCTCAGCAGTCCCGGCTGGTCTCACACTTGCTGCAGCTCTCACCTCAGCCTCCTGGGTGGTGGAATTGCATGCATGAGCCTCTGTACCGGGCTTTGAAGTATGCTTTTTAAGTGGATGCTGTCGAGGTTGCTGAAGTCTTTGGTTATCCTTATTCTCTTGCTGCGCAGGATGTGTAAGTTAACTCTAGGCTTGTGCAGGACACACACAGGGCGTAGTGTCCGGCTCCACCCTCAGTTTCAGGCACTCCCTGGGTTCTGAGGGAAGAGAAGGCAAGCAACCACGGCAATTTCCCAGCCTAAGGTTGTTCTAGGATTTTCTCGAGAGTCCCAGAACCGCAGCGTGAGGTGATCTCCGAGCCATCTTTGCACTGTCTTGCGGCGTACTGAGGGCGGGTGAGCAGTGCAGCAGCACACCAGACCCTTCTCAGGGGAAGGCAGAACCAGTTCTAACTAGACAGGGCCATGACGTAAGGATGACAGAAGACCTAGCACTGACGGGACTGACGTGAGGCTCCTAGACCGTCCCGAACTTCCGCCGGTGAAGGTGGGGATAAGGGACGGGACGGGCGCTGACGCCAAAAGGCTACTTCCGCCCCGGTGCGTATGACGTCAGGGAGGACACCTGCAAAACCTGGGCGGGAAGCCTCGCGAGATTCCGGCGCGGCCGCTTTGGCCCCGCCTCACGGGGCGGGGCGGGGCGGGGCTTGGCGCGGCGGACGCGCGCCGCGGGCTGCGGTGGCGGAGGAGGCAGAGCGGCCGCGGGCGGCGCGGACAGGTGAGAGCGGGCGCGGGGCGAGGGCGGCGCTCGCGGCCGGGAGGGCCGAGGGGCGGCCCGGCCCGGGAGGCCCCGGCGGAGGGAGAAGCGCGGCCGTGCGCGGCGCCCCGGCTGCAGGCGGGGCCGCGCCCCCGGCGCCTGCCAGTCACCCGGGCCTCGGCGGGGGCGCGGGCGGCAGGCTGCGCTCGGGGAGCCGAGCCGCCAGCCCCGCGCCCCCGCGCCTCCGGCCCACCGTCCCGTCCCCTCCGGGCGCAGGGGCCACGGGGCGCCGGCGCGACCGCGGGCTGTTCCCCAGCCGCCGCCTCCCGGCCACCGGCGCTGCTCTCCGGGGCTCGGCGTCGCCGCTCGGTTCCCGAAGTTTGGGGAAACGCTGTGAGGAGACGCGAGGTGGGTCTGGAGCAGCGGCTGGTGCGGCCGGGCGCTGCCGCCGCCCCTCGGGACGCGCTCGCCGGCTCCTCCGCCGCTCGGGATGCGCTGTCACCGAAGCCACTTAGGGAAAGGGCCCTGGTGGTGGCCCCACGCTGCCAAGAAGCCACACCAACAAAGTTAGGTGGTTTAAGGTGGTGGCTGGGGAGGCACGTCCTGCCCTTGTTTGGCAGTGCCGGCCTAAAGCGGTCAGACTCCGGACTTTTAAGTCAATAAAGCCTCGTATTTGCCTACCGCGGTGTCTCGATTTCACACGCAGACACCGAAAGGCTTTTCTCTTACGCCTCAGGGTATAGAAAACAATTAACTTTATTGTACTCTCTCCCCCGTGGCCACGAGGCATTGTATCTGAGTTAGCTGCACTTGTGTCTGTTTGGGGAGAAAAATTAGTTCAAGATAGGACAAATTACGCTATTTATTGCATGAGTTCGTAAAAGTACTTTTATTTGGAAAAATCCTGATCTCAGAAGAAAACCGCGGGATGAAAGTTTGGGGTTTGTCCTCACTCTGCTGGATGTTTTCCTCCTAGTCAGAGGACTGGTTGGTTAGGTTTCCCAACTGTCGGGGTGTGTTGAGAATGAGAAGCGCCGTTGGGTGCACTTTCTGCGCTCTTCGAAGGACTTGCTGTTAGTAGTGACACAGATTAGACTCGGAAAACCGCCCTAAGAACAGCGCTGGAAGTCCTAGCATTTGTTTTTTTCTTTGCTTGCAAGTAAGTCAAAGAATAGAAACTATGATTGTGCAAATAAAAAGGTGCCCTCTGCAGTTTTTTATTATTTAAAACGATGTTTATTTTAAATATTTTTGATCATATTTTCCCCTACCCCAAGCCCTTCCAGAACCCCTTCTCCTTCCTACCCACCCAACTTTTAAGTTCTTTCTCAAAAAACCTCTGCAGCCTTTTAATCCTAGACATTAATTTCCAAACATCAGGAACAAAGGAAAAAACGTATTTTATAGAAAGTGATAAAGCATTACTTTCATTTTTGCCATTTTTCATTAGAAAAGTTCTGTTCCCTCAGAGACCCTAGGCGTTTGCTTTAGTGGTTACGCACCTGCGTTCTCACAGAGCTGGGGAAAGTATTTTCCATAACTGAATGTAGGAGGACCAGCTAAGCAAGCAAGCATATTGCTGTTTGAGAATCGTATCATTACGTTCAGATCAACAGATGGGCAAGTTATGACTGGGCTAGATTTGACATATGGATTTTTATATGCAAAGCACCTTGGCCTCTCTCAGTGAGATGATGAGAGCAAGCTTAAGGTGGAAGAACTTTGTTTAAACAAACGAACAAACAAGTATATTCTCGTTTCTTTCTTCCTTGTTCCCCAGCAGTTTTTGTTCAAGTCTCAAGGGAATATTTAGTGAAGCGTGACCAGTGCTTTCGTGTAGTAGTTACATGGGACTTCTGTCTCAAGGTAAAGGTTTTGCTGACTGGCTGGATAATATTGTTTACAAGCGTTGGACGGAGGGGATGAAAGGAGAAAAGAGTTGGTTGCCTGCTTCACATCAAGGTCTCTGTCCTGAGGGAGAGAATGCCTCCAGTCACTAGGAGTTAAAACTGATGCTGAAGCAGAAAAGAAGGGATTCAGTCTTACAGACAGCAGAAGGGTTGCAGAAGGAAAAGGCATTTGTGCAGATGATTTGGATAATGTGGCCGATGATAAGACCATAAGAGAACGCTTTACAGGGCCGCTTGCTAACAAACCCTTTTGCTTATACATCCTGTTTATTATCTGCAGGAGTGTTCCTACTAACTCCTGCCTTGCTGATGGAGAAAATGAAGTGCTAAAGTCAGACAGACAGTAAGGGGCCTGGACAGCCTGGGCTTACCCACTGTTCCTGTCTCTGCCATTGAAGAATGTCTTGCTCAGGTCTGTAGTTGCAAAGAGTGGATTTTGGGAAATGCATCTAAATTTGGGGATTGGTTTTCTGAAAAACTCCAAGGTAATGAAAACCTAGGTAAATGAACTGTGGTATTTATTTTTGAGACAAGATCTCACTGTGTAGCTGTGTATTTCCAGGCTCTCCTGGAACTCACTGTTTAGACCAGGCTGGCTCTGATGCACAGATACCTTCTTGACTTTGCTTCTCAAGTGCTGGGACTAAAGGTGCGTGTCACTACACTCAGCAAATGAGTTATTTTTGGTATGTAAAAATTTCAGTCCACTTTTGAAAGTTGCTTTTGGTGCTACTTATGTGTAACCTTTGAATGAGACTTGATAATTTTGATTTACTGCCTATCAGCACCCGTGTGGATTCCAAGTGAGACATTAGAGATACAGCAGCCCTTTCCCACTGCAGCATTTCAATTTGATGTTTTCTCCTGTGTTTTTAAAGGCTACTTGGCGTTAAGTATTGCTTGTCTCCGTAAATAGCCGTTGTGATAATGTCTGAAACAAGATTTTGAATAGAGTCTTGTACATGTGTAAAATGAGAGAAGTTCAGCCATGGATACTCTGTTTTGGGGTGTGGTCTAGGGTCCCTGGGAAGTGAAGTCTCAGGTGTCACAGCAGGCCTTGTGCTTCATATAGGCCTGCTGGGGAAGTGGGAAGTGTCTGGGCTTCGGGATCTTCAGGCTTTGTTGCCAGCTTTTCACTGCTCTGTGGGTTCTTCTTCCTTCTACTCTTCTCGACCCCTTCCCTTTTTCCTCTTTGAGCCCTAACCCAAGCTATGAGAGAAGAAAATGATAGAGAGGAAAGGAAAGGATCTCTGAGTAGAGTCAGGGGTTGGGACACTGAGTTCCTTTGGGCAAGTTTGATCTTCACTGTCAGGATATCTAGTTTCTTCTTCTTGTTTCTTCTTTACTCACAACTACTTAACAGACTTCAACCAGCAGCAACCAGCACCCCACCAACCAGCCCCCACCTCCAGCATTTATTTACCCTCTGAAAAGTCTGCTGCAAAGCAGCCTCATATCCCACACCTGGGATTAAAACAAAATCATGTTCTTATATTTCCATTTTTTAAAAGAACCCGAAATTCCAAAATTCTTTACTATAAGGCTTAATGTTTGTTACTGGTTAACTGAAAACTGGAATCATGGTAAATTCAGTTAAGCTTAAGTGATATATATGGTGAGCATTGGGGCCCTGCCTGTCCTTCCCTAACCATCCAGTGAGACCCAGCTCTTCACCTTCATCCTTGCTCACATTGTCCATACTTGTTAAGGAGGGATCCAGGGGTCGGTCTCCAAAAGAAATAGAGTGTTCTTTTCTTGGCTGAATGGGGTAGGTTCTAGGATCCCCTCTCTCTGTCAGCAGTTTACTGTCAATGAGCTTAAATGCAGAAAAAAGCGGAGCTGTCAGTATTTAAAATCCATAAATAGCAAGGGTAAGCTATTAGTATTCCTTTTACAGATCTGTTTTATGAGCATTGGTGTTTTGCCTGCATTGTCTGTCTGTCTGTGTGAGGGTGTCAGATCGTGGAGTTACAGACAGTTGTGAGCTGCCATGCAGGTGCTGGGAATTGAATCCAGGTCCTCTGGAAGAACAGTCAGTGCTCTTAACTACTGAGCCATCTCTCTGGCCCTATTAGTGCACCTTAAATCACCATTTTCATTTATCATTCTCTTGGTTCTTAATTATTCCGAAAGTGCAGTGTTTATATATCTGCGAATCTCTGATCACACATATACAGATAGCATTCATTCATTGACTTACTGTTTTCAGTTATTTGTACCTTTGACAGTATCTTTCAGAGCTTCAGCCCAAATTTTTATAGAGACACTTTTTAAGTTTGCTTTAATAGTTAAAAATGTTTACAGCAGTGGCTTTCAATCTTCCTAATGGATTCTTTAAGACAGTTCTTCATGCTGTGTTGACCCCAGCCATACAATTATTTTCCTTGCTAGTTTGTAACTGTAACTTTGCTACTGTTACGATTTGTAATATAAATATCTAGTCTATATCTGATATGTAACCCCTGTGAAAGGGTCATTCAGCTCTAAAAGGGTCAGGACCCACACACAGGTTGAGAACCGCTGGTTTATAGGGTTCCTCTAAATGCTGGTTTGGTTTTGAAAGGTTCTTAGGATAAAGAGGTATCAGTTGTTTCATCTAAGGGAAAGCAGGCACCCTTCTGGGGGAAGGGGAACTTTGGAGGACATCTTTTCCCCACGTGGCACAGCTTTGTATTGAAAAGTGCTGAAGCATGGTGCCACCCTACTAGGTGGTCTGCACTGATCTTGGGGAAAACCCTGACAATTTCAGGCCACGTGGTGTTCCGACCAGACACATTCTCTGGGTGTGAATCCAAGCAAAAGCTGTAGCATTGCTAGCTGCCTATGGGAACGTGTACTTGTTTGAAGCTTGGTTTAAAAATTTTACATGTATTAGTTGTACAAAGTAAGAGGCTTCATTGTGACATTTTCATAACACACGTAGTGCACTTTGAGCACACTGAGCTCCTGTTTGCCCCGTGTTCCCTGTCCGCTCTTAAATTCTTGAACTGTCTGTCGCCTTGCCTTCCCTGGAGCCTATGCTAGACTACTTGGCAGCCCAGGCTGCTGCAGATTCTGTCCACACACACAGGTTCCTTGTTTTCCTGGACTCTGCTGGCTCTTGCTGCTGCTGCTGGGTTTCCGTGTTTGTGTGCAGGGTTTCCATGTTTGCAGATCTGTTCACACGTGTACAGGGAGCACACATTCTTACTCCTTAGTCATTTACTACCTTTGTGTTTGATTCGGGGGGGAAGTTAGTCTCCCTTTCCTGGTTTTGTCATACTTGCCTGTAATTCCTGAGCAGTGTGGAGTAAGTACTGTGCAGCCCGTCAGATCTACTGGGAACTCGACACTTCAGCGAGATGCGATGTGGCAGCATGCTTGCTGATGCCGTCTATTTTCGGTACACCGAATCCCAGGGCTTTGCTGTGGGTCCCAGCTTTCCTGTTTGTGAAGGTTAAGAAAGTGGAGTGTGAGGCAGAGAAGAGCCTGTGACACTGACACACACATGTGCCTGGTGCATGTACAGGAGCTGCTATGGCCGGGGCTTTTGTGACCTGGGCTTTTGACTGTGGTCCTCTTGGTCATCCTCAGTACCCAGCCGAAACTGCTTTATAGTATGGACGTTGTCTCCCAGTGTGATTCATAAAGTTGGTTCGGAGCTGAGTGTCCCCTTCCCTTATTCGGGCCTCTGTTTTCACCAGGAATACATCCAGTTTCTCAATAGCTGTTTACCTTATTCCCTAGTATGCACTGGCCCGGCCTGCAGGAACATAATACAGTGTGTGTAGGTAGTCTGAGTAGGTATTCATGAAGCTTCGTGAATTATAATCTGAGGAAACTGGAGCTCAGAGAGATGACATGACTTGGCCAGAAATACAGGGGTGGAGGGCGGTAGAGGTCATTCAACGGTGACCGCTGAGACCCAGGTTTGTTCTCTCTTTATTACAAAAGTGTTTCCTTTGCTCTTTGCATCACCCCTTTGCAAGGCTTGCCTCACTTCTCTTTTTCCTCTCCTCTTGGATAATTCCCCTTCAGAGCTATTTACAGATTTGCATGTCAAACATAAATTTCCCTGGGAAAAGTCTACAGCTGAGCTCAGACTTAGAGTGAGGGCTTGCTCCTGAAGAAAGCTTATTTCAGGAGTCTCAGTGGCACCTTGTGTTGTGTCTTCAGTTTTGTGAAGCGCTTTTATGCTTGTTCTTACTCATTAGTGGGTATGCACTGTCTTGTGCATACAGGGAGGGAGAGAAGAACTCAGATTTAAGTGACTTATCACATCTTAAAATAGAGCCAACACTTCAACTCGGGTGTATGACTCTACTGTGAACATGCGCATGCTAGCTGTCTTACAGAGTAAGAGACATTATGAACGGGGTGTTCTGAGAAATCTACAGAATTGCTTCATGAGATGCAGCTCTTGGCCTCTACGATTAAGTCAAAATGAACAATACCACCGGCCATCTCACTGAATTAAAACCCGTTAGGCTTGGCTAATATTACAGAACAGCATTTTCTTTAACAGTAGCATAGTTTTGAGCCTCAAGCATTGTTTTTGATTTTGTCAAATCATGAGGCTGGATTTTAGCTCTTCATTTTTAATCATGAATCTCCCAGTCTCAGTTCTTAGTTAAGTTGCTCTTTGCTCTCCTGGGCACAACTGCTTGCTTCCAAACTGGAATAATTATGCTGAAGAGGTGAGGCAGAACAGACAGAAATGGAAATAAAAGAGCAGAGGGTCTGAGCCAGGCTTGGAGATTAAGATCATTTGTACTTTTTTGTTTGTATGTAAGTGTGTAAGTGTGTGTGTGTGTGTGTATGTATATGCATGTATGCATGTATATGTTAGGCAGAGTTTCACTATAGCCCTGGCTAGCCTGGAACTTGAAATGTGTCTGCCTTCTGCGCGCTGTCGTTAAAGGCATTCATCTTTAGGGTTGGAGGATGAGGTACCTAACAGGGCCCTGTGTTGTAGGAAATTCAGGTTACACTTTATAGCCCTTTAAAGATAGATCCTTTGAGAGATTAGAGAACCTATATAATGATCCGTTTTTGGAAATCTTGTACCGGTGTCTTGCTTCCTTCAATTTAATTTTACCAGCTTGAGCGTTTTTCCATAGTTAAGTGTTGGCCTGCTGACAGGCCCCATCAGGGAAGCACCATGCAGTGTTTGCACTGTGGTGTTTTGTATTTGTCAGCAGGGGCTGCTTTATAGCACTGAGGAGTTGCCCTTTTTGTGCTTTTACAACAGAGATCCATTTCATTCATTTGGACGCATCTTTCACATCTGGTGAGGAGATTTGCCATATGTTGGCCATTATCGAGCCAAGCAGAAAAGACTTCCTATTTCTGTGACTGGAGCGGGAAAGTTTTAGTACTGAATTGCACGTATTGCCCCATTGGTGTTCTTAGTATGGGTTCGTAATGAAGGCGGCACAGGCTCCTGATGCTTCTAATGAGGCTAATTGTAATTCGGCTTCTTGCCCAGCACTGTTAGGTCCCTGGAAGATCAGACATTGTGAGGTATTATCTTCCCATGCTCTGGATTCTGTCTTGTAAGTAGTGTGGTGAATGGGTACAAATGACTGCAGTTCAAACAGGCACCTAGGGAGCAGAGGAAGCGGAGATTGCCAGTGGGCGGATAGGAAAGTTTCTTGCGTGAACTCAGCTGTGAAATGATCATTTAAGAGTGAAGGACACGCGAGGGAGAGCATTAGCATAGTTTGGGTGTGTCCCTGTATGTTACATGCTAATTAGGTAATTTTTTTTGTCCAGTTGAATATGAGGCCATTGAGCCTGGAGAAAGCTGGATTACAGCATCTCAGCCACACAGTGTGGTATATTTAATTAAAGCTGTGCTTTGGGAAGATTACAGTGGGTAGGAATACATAGGGAATGATCCAAGAGCAGGGAGATCAGAAATGGGAAGACCACTGAGGGACTGAACCACCTAGGCGGTGAGAAGGGAGGGACTGGAGTGTGGACTGTCCTTGTGTGCAGGCCTAGGGTGTTCCTTTGTGCTGAGGTACCTACCTTAGCTCGAGGTGATGGGCAGGCAGCCGGGCAGCCAGTCTGCAGCCGTGTTCCTCTGTGCAGCCCTGCATCAGGGCACAGCTGCAGGAGTCCCTGTTCAGGAGCCATGAGGCCTTCCCAAGAAGGCAGAGTGTTTGAGCTGCCATCTAAAGAGGTAGTAGGGGTTATTGAGGCCAACTAGCCACAGGAAGGTGTCATAAAGTGATGTAAGAGACTGAAGCATTTGGGGGCCCTGGGCTGCGTTAGTGTTGGGACCTGACGCTGCTGGGCAGGGCAAATGAGCCTTTTATTTGCAGTGTTTGTGGGTGTTACTTTATCAGGCTTGAACACCCTGATCTTTTGAAGGTGTTTTGTCGCCTCACATAGGCCTGCTGGGAGCATCTTCGCTGAGCCTCCCTCCTCCGTCCTGCATGTGGAGTTCAGCAAGAAACTATCTTTGCTTCTGTTTCTTGAAATTAGACAAAGCAAGTGACCGCACTCTCAGCTAGGGGTCTTCTAAAGCCTTTAATGACGACGCGGACCTACACAGTGTTTGTGTAAGGGACTGTTGCAGCAAAGTAAGTGTCAAGGCTGCTTGTCCTGGGAAGGGCATTGTGGCAGGGAAGCATTGTTTGTCTTTTCTCTAAGGGTTCTGGAACACTTAGTTTCTACGGGATACCTTCAAGTGGTGTCAGGCCTTCTTGCCCACCCTGCTGCTGGCCAAATGAGTTCCGATTCCACTGCTGCAGCCAGAAGCTCCTCAGTGTCCTTTCTGCAATGCCGGTTCTTCTGCTCTGTGAACTGGGCCCGGAGGACACCTTTAAGCAGTCCTCTGAGGACAACTGAAATGTGGATAGCAGACCGCAAGTAGGAACTGCATTGTGTCTCCAGGACAGGGTAGGCAGCTGCGTCAGCTCTAGTGCCATGACTGGCTATGGCAAACATTTGTGAGCAGTAGGCACGGCCAGGGGGAAGTGAGAGACAAAAGGGCAAAAGCAGAAGAGGAAGAAGGCCTGGGTGGAGACGGCCGAGTTCATGTGGCTAGAAGAGGCCAGGTGCCGCCATCACCTGCCAGGGGCTGCAGCGCAGTCCACACTGAGAGCAAAGGTCATGTTAACTGCCACCCTTGCCTCCCGGTGCCCTGTGGGGACTGTTGGGGCACAAATGGCAGTGTGTTTTAACCCAGTGTGTGTAGATTCAGTTTGAAATGTGTCCATTAGAGAGTCTCTAGGCTGCGCAGAATGGGAAACAAACTAACACACTTTAAACACTCATGAACGCTGCGGCCCTGTTTCCCAGACGTACAGTCTGTGGGTTTTCTGACATTGGGCTATGAGCAGTTTTCTGATATGCCCTTACCTACCCTTGGGAGAAATTTTCTATGTTCTCCTCTTCTGCTCTTAGCCCTAGTCGGGTAAAGGTGAGGGAGGAGTGTTTGAAGATTTATTTGTATTTTATGTGTGAATATTTGCCTGTATGTCTGTGCACCACTTGTGTGCAGTGCCCTCGGATGCCAGAAGAGGGGGGTGGATCCCCTGAAATTAGAGTTACAGGTGGGTTAGTCTCCATGTGGGTTCTAGGAACTGATCGCAGGTCCTCTGAAAGAGCAGCCAGTGCTCTTCACTGCTGAGCCAGCTACAGCCCAGTGTTAGAGTTTCTACTAGTGGAGAATTGTGTGTTCTAGCTGTTTGACAGTATAACTGACTCTAGGAGGGAAATGGGAGAGAGTAGATGTGGAGCTTGTGTTGTCCTGGTAATGGAAACCCTGCCACACTCCAGCCCTAAAACAGCCCCAGGGCTGACAAAGGCAAATGCCCATGGCTGTAGTTTTCCTGTGACGATGATAAATTATTTTTCACTTTCTGATTAGCTTTTTGGTGTTGAAAGGTACTCTACAGTTCATATCTAGTCCAGTTCTGATAGACAGTTTCTGTAGTTGTCACCAACTAGACTGATTTCTGTCTAAACATTTAACTCCTTCAGCTCTTGAGGCAGCTGGCTTTCATTCTTTAAATGGTTACTACTCCCCAGCCTTCTGCCCCCAACTCACCCAGACTCCTTAGGCTTTGGGTTTGCTGATCTCATGTGGTCTGATATCTTTAATGGTCATTGTACAGTGATGACTTCCAAACCTATGTATCTTTTTAAAAACGATTTATTTTTAGTCATGTGCCTGGGGCTGGGAGTATGTGCACATGTGCATGGGTCCCCAAAGAAATCCAAAGCATCAGACTCTCTGGAGCTGGAGATATAGACAATTGTGAGCCTCCTGAGGTGGGTGCTGGGACCCGAACTCAGGGCCCTATGCAGAAGCAGTACCTGTTCTTAACCCCTGTGCGTTTCTGCAGTGTCAGCAAACCATTGCATCATGCTCAGCCCTCTCTCCTGAACTTAGACCCTACTGTCCATCTGCCTTCTATGTATCACCAGCCTGGAGTGTTCTACGGAGAACTTGGGGTTCCATTTGCTTCTACGTGGTCTTCTCCTATCCTTTCTCCTGTTCATTTCAGGGTGGGATAGGATTCTGTCAGTGTGTTACATTGTATGTTTAGATGAGGCTTCATATCCACTTGCCCTCCGCCTTCCAGGGTAATCTGAGCCATAACGCAGAGGAGTATCCTTGCCCTTCCTTATTGGTCACTTGTGCCCAGTCATATATTGTGCATTGCCATCTGCCCTCCATCTTTGTCCTTGCTTCATTCCTGGGCCACTGTCTTGACATCAGGCATTCGCCACTGCTGTGTCTTGCCCTCTTCCAGTCTTATGGCTGCCATTAAATTGGAATTGTGTGGTCCTCACACTTAAGATTTCCACTGAAGGGCAGTTTGATGACTTGGTGGCTGAAGGCACCTGTTTTCAAGCCTGACAACCTAAATTTGATCCCTGGAGTCACAGGTGGGAGAGAACCGACATCCACAAATTGTCTGATTTCCATAGGAAGTCAGTGTGCCCCCTCAATAAAAACATGTAATTAAAACATGTAATAGTTCCAGTGGTTCCCTGTAGCCTCCCTGCAGACATTCTTCTCAGGTTTGGTTAAATTTGGGAACGTCTAGATCATGGCATTCATGGTTTACTACTGTTAGTGGTTAATTTTTCTCCATTTAATTAATTCTAGTGTTAGTCCACAGTGTGACTTAACTTTAGGTCTTGAATGACTATGGGCCCTGCGCACAGGTTGAACACTTTTCTAAGTGTGTAGGCCAATTTCCATCAATCTTATTCCCTCGGTAGCCACTGAACCTGGAGCTTTTCTTGCACTGGGCCACACACACTGCTTTCTGTCTGTTCTAGCCTTTCTGGGCAATCCTCTGCGCGCTGTTTAGAAGTCTTCTCTTTAAAGGGCCTTTCTTGTCCTTGTTCTTTGTGGCAGTTAGGTGCCCCTCCTTGGCTCCCTAAGTATTTTACACACGTGCCTTTGTGGTGCTTTCCATCCTAAAGCAATGGTAAACGACACGCTAGTCCTGTACCTACCGTGCGTCAGCCATGGGACAGTGTTAACTGGAATTATTCCCCGTGTAACTTGACCTATTCTTACCACAGAATTAGGTGATTTCTCAGGAGAGCAAAAGTAGTATTTGAAATTGACTGTCTTACCCCCTTTGTTTAAAGTGGAGCATTTTACATTGTCTTATTCATTTTAACTCCCTGGCCACCCTTGTCTTATCTTTATCAGTTTTTAATTGTCATTGTCATAAAAGGCAGAATCACAGATGTTTAGAACCTGGATTTGGATTCCATGTGTAAGGTCTGATTCTCATTTTTCCGGATCTGTGCCTTTGAGGATTTTATTTTCAATCTGTAAGTCATCAGGATTTGGGGACTTTATTTATTTAGTTTACCAAGTGATTGAGCGCTGGATGTAGAAACAGGATTGCTAACTAGCAACTTTGTTCCTAAGTTGTAGTAGATGAGGCTGAGGTGAGCACAGTGCTCCACAGGGAAACCTTGAGAGGAGATAGTCTAATCAAGCAGTGTCTCATCGTGGAGTCATTAAGCCAGCGTGAGCAGGTGTGGTTTGTCTCTTTGTAAAGGCGCTTTGCTTGCCTCACTCTGAACGTGTGCAGGGCCTTGTTCCTCAGACTGACTGCAGGGTTCAAAGGAAAGCCTTGTTTGTTAACTTTTGCTTCCGCACCCAGACTGGCGGTTCTCTGTTGTCTTAGTTTCTGTTCTGTGGCTGTAATAAAATGCCATGCCCAAGGCAACTCACAAAGGAGTTTAACTGGTCTATCGTCGTCTTCAGGTCAGTCTGCGATGGTAGAGCAAGGGCGTGGTGGCAGCAGCAGGAGCAGCAAGAGCCAACCATGGCTAATGGGAAGCTTTTGAAACCTCAGACCCATCCCCAGTGACACACCTCCTTCAAAGTAGGGCCACGCCTGCTAACCCTTCCAGTACAGTCCGACCAGCTGGGCACCAAACTTTCAAGTGCCCAAGACGTATGGGGCATCTCATTCACACCAGCATCTGTTAGCACAGTCTGCTTCAACCAGTCTCTGCTTTCACATTTCAGCCTGGCCGTCCAGAGCTGTGTCT
The DNA here is from genome assembly GCA_010120015.1 of Rhombomys opimus. Lineage (NCBI taxonomy): Eukaryota > Metazoa > Chordata > Mammalia > Rodentia > Muridae > Rhombomys > Rhombomys opimus. The sequence continues at coordinate 2,948,983 of REGO01000124.1, forward strand.
TCCTCGCCGCCGTCAGAGGGTGTCGGGTTTCCACAGCCACATCTTGGACTCTCCGCGTTGGTGACTGGTGGTGCCCATTCCCTGTAGTTCACGAGAGACTTACTAGTCTCTGTGCCTGACTGTTGGGTTTGGCCTGGTGGGAATACTTCCCCGGGTGTGCACTGCCCTATACTATGTACTGTGTAGATCTCAGGTGTGTTGGAGTGTGGAAAGGTTGGACACACCTAATAGGTTTGACACTCACTTTCCTTATTTCTGACCCCTCTCAGCCCGGGGCCTCAGAATGTGAAAATCTGTGTGGCAGGGTGGCCATCTCATTCTTCTCAGTGAAAACAGTGCACATGACAGTTCATCACTTAGCATTCGCTTTCTTTTGTGTGTGTGCCCAGGTGTTTGCCCCGCTTTGCGCAGGTGATGGGGGGAGGTGTCTTTGGATGTTCTTCACTTTTTGTTCTGACGTATGATCTCCCACTAAACTTGTAACTCACAGTTCAGCTGTCCTGGCTTGCCGGTGATCTCCAGGACTCTCCAGGTGCCTCCCCAGGGATGGGATTACATGTGTGCACTACTGTGCCCAGGGTGGTGGACACTGGGGACACAAACTCACCTCCTCATACTTGTTCAGCAGGCATTTCATAGATTGAACCATCTTTCCCACATTTCATTAACATTTTAACTCAACTGTAATTTGCATCTTCTGTATTGAAGTTCATCTTCTTTTAAATTGCTTTCAGTTTGAACTCTGGTACCCTACGTTGGGCCATTCTTCCCAGGTTTTGATGGATAACTCTAAATTTTTTTCCCAGATTACTGATTGCAGTGTTGCCTAAGTCAAGTGAGTCTTGCAGAATTTATGAACATTTTTAGGTTTATTTGGTTTGTTTTTGCAACAGGGTTTCACTGTGTAGCCTAGGCTGGCTTTGAACTGTCCTTGCTCCAGGCTTGGCCTCTTGAGTATCAGGATGGTATTCACCACATCTGCCTTGCATTCTGAGTCATTTTGTTTAATCAGTTTGCAAATGCATCTAATTCTTAGTCCGTTCCCCCTCTCCCCTAGTAGAGTGCAGCTTGCACACTCTGTCCAGAGAAGTCATAGAGGCTTGTCCCAGAGCTCTGCTCACAAGAAACATAGCAGATTGGGTAGTAAGTACCCTGCCATCCCAGATTTCCAAGTCATCCCTTTCACCTTCTATAAGCTCCCATAATGAAATCTTCCCCTTGATGGTCCGTAAAGGTTGAATGTCTCGGGCCGCTAGGCTTTGCATCACCCCTCTCCCCATCAGACCATAGGGTGCTTCATATTAGTGTCCTGGATCCGAGAGCAGTGCTGTCGCACAGTGGTGCCTGGCCTTTGCTGAGCTCATTAATCAAAGCTAATTTCACTAGAATTCTATTCTTGAAAGCCTCCTAAAACATGACTCACACTTTCCTTTAGCATCTCAAGCAGGATTTGCTTTCCTTTGTTCTGAACATTTTGTAATTCATGTTCCCTGATTGTGTCCCACATTCCCGCTTCCAGCTAGCGTAGCCAACTTCAGAATTCTTGCTTAATTGCCCTCCATTCAGTCAGCTCACTTCCTCCCAGTGGTCACGTTGATGTCTAGAAAATTTCTCCCACTCTCTGAGACATAATGGGCTGTTTTAGCAGGCACTCCTATGTGTCTTGCTGTCAGCGATGGGAGACTTCTAGCAGATACCCTCCAAGGCCCAGTTGCCTCAGCTCACTTCTGCATCAGCTCCTGTCTCTAGAGTAGCGTGCTTTTGCTCTCTGGCCATTGCTGCAGCCAGTCCAGAGCCCGCCCACCCTCCTGTCTGTGATGTCGGTGGGACCATGCCGGCATGCTGGTGAAGGGTCAATGTTCTCTTTGTTGAATGTCCCGGTTCCAGTCCTGGCTCACGGGCCTGCTGGGTTTGTGAGGGAGAGCGATCCAAGTCACACTGCTGCTAACGCCCTTCCCATTTGTTTCACACAACACGCAACTCACAGATGCCTGCTCTGAAGTCATGTTCTTCAGGAGTTAAGTGGCAGGCAGGTGTTATGCAGGCTGGACTGTTGGCCGTCTTCTGTAAAGCCTTGTGGATGTCAGCATTCAGTGTGTGTGGTGTACAGAGCGCAGGGCCCTCGTTATCAGTAGCAGAAGCCATTCTCTGGGTAAGCATGTTCTTCGTGGTCTTCAAGGAGGTGCCCTCACCAGCAGGCCCCTCCCTGGATGCTGAGGGACACACCACTCAGCCTCCGTGTCTGTCTTCTGTGTGTCACCACAGTAAAGGGCACTCGCAGTATTGAGTTTCTTTGGAACGTGTCTCCCAAGATTGGAGTGCAGGCGGTAGTGACGCCTGTGTTGAGACCCAGTCATTGAGCATTGTTGAATTCAAATGTCTTTAAATTTAAAGTGAAATATCAATTTTATAAAACAGAAATGTCAACTGAGGCTGTCTCTCAGTAGTGCAGTATTTGCCTAATATGCTTGAAGGTCTTGATTTGAGCACCAAAGTGTAAAAAATATTTTTTTTGTCATTTATATTTGGTACAATCCATGTATTTTAATTGATTTGATGTAAAATAGTCAAATTAAAATACTTCCTTAGGAAGAGAGAAAGTACTGTAAAACTATTGATGGGTATTGATAAGTTAGATATTCTCAAACACTGTATTTTGAACATCTTATTAGTGATTTGTTTATTGAGACAGGCTGGCCTGGAACTCGAGTCTCGCAGCCTCAGCTTTCCACATGGCATGACAGGCATGTCCCACCACATGCAGCAAGTTTCTTGTGCAAGTGTATATAACCACTAGTGTTCTCAAGTAGCTCTTGGTTGTGGAGTAGTGTGAGGAGGTATGCGTTTAGTACACGTAGAATGAAACAAGTATTTGCTGTATTAGGCTGTCTTTAACAGGGTATTTCATGTTCTTCTCATCCCGTGTTTAGATAGCATACTTAGAAAACCTGAGAACTGGTGCCTGGGCTGAATACAGGTGTGTGCCACTGTGTGTGAAAATGGCGTCTTCCCAAGCAGCCTGCAGCATGGCTGGCCCAGAGAGGTTCATGGTTGTGGCAGCATCTCCCAAGCAGGATTCTCCTTGGAGGATATTGAGAAAGAAGTCTTTGGTCTGGGCTTAGCACCCTCCCGTTCCTGTACTGCATTTGAAGGGCCTCCCACAGAACAGGGCACCCAGCAATCTTCCGTGACACCCTGAGGACTGCACTTGACCTGCCCAGGTTGCCACGCGTGTGCTAACAAGAAGCTGGGCTGAAGCAGGATTGTGTTTCTTCCTAGATCAGTCAGCAACATTTGAGCCCTGTTGCACGTTGCACGTTTAGGGTTATCCTGAGTCTCTGGGGTGGTATGGGATGGCTGGGGTCAGGGAGTATGGAACTTTGTGGTTACAGCGTGCATACTGACTGGTAATAAGCCACAGAAGTCTGAAACAAAAATGAAGTTGGAGACATGAAAATCTTAGCAAAGGAGGAAAAGTTTATTATTGTCTTTAAATACAAGTAGAAGGAAAAGGAACATTTTTGTGTTTGTATGTATGTATGTGCTTGTAGAAGCCAAAGGTCAACCTTGGTTATCGTTTCTCGGGCTTTCTGTCGACTGTGTCAGTGTGGTTTCTTAGTGAATAATTTTTATGTGTATGTCTATGTCTCTGTGTGTAGGAGTGTGCTTGTGTAAGTGCAGGGCCCTTAGGAGTCCAGAAGAGGGTGTCAGATTCCCTAGAGTTGGAAGTAGAGGCAGTTGTGAGCTGCGTGATGTGGGTGCTAAAAACTAGACCCCAGTCCTGGAAGGACAGCAGTCACTCTTAACTAAAGTAGCATCTCTTCAGGCCCTGTGCCCAGAGGTTTTTATGGAAGTTCTCAGGGTCAGTCAGATCCTTATGAGTGCGTGGCACATCCTTTGGACTGAGATAATTCTCTACCACAGCTGTTACTGTTTGGGCGCAGGAGATTGAACTTGGTGCTGCACTTGCTAAGCACACCCCTGAGCCAAACCTAGGCCCTAAGGAAGGGCCATTTTAAAGTTAAGATTGCCATCCTTGGTGGTAAAAGGACGACAACATGGTGTTTCGTTGTTGAGGGAGGCGACTAATAAATGATAGAAAACAAACTTACAGATTTGGTGGGGGCCACATCACAGGATTTAATGAAAACTAGGCCCAGAAGTTTGTATTGAAACGACTTTAAAAGTTTTTGAACCAAGATGTGGTATTAGGAGCAGTAGCTTAGCGATGAGAGGCTGACATCTCATTACACTACAGATGTAAGCCTGTCCTCAAGCTGCTTTAGACAGAGGTCCTGAAGCATGCCTAGGCCTAGATGTGAGAATGAAGAGGATGGTGGGATGACGGATTTCAGAATTTACTAGTGAATTCAAAGTGAGTAAAGGGGTGACAGAGACAGACTGCTTCCCAGGCTTCCTGCCTGGGTGGAAACAGGGACACCACCGTGGTCAGACATACGCCTTTCTGCTGGCCTTTTCCTTAGCAGGATAGGATCCACCTGCGTATGCACACGTATGTGTAAGATCATGCAGTACATTACTCTTCTTTTTGTTTTCTGTTCAAGGTCTCCCTGTGTAGGCTGGCCTGGAACTTTGTGAGCCTCTTGTCTCAGCTTCCCAAGGCTTGGGACTCCCTGGTAGACCAGGCTGGCCTCAAACTCACAGAGGTCTGTCTGCCTCTGCTTGCCAAGCTCTATGATTAAAAGTGTGTGTCGTCATACCCCACCTAATAAAGTCTGTTTTTGAAGACAGTGGTTTTGTCACCTCAGATGTTAAGGAACTGTGGGGTTATACTGTAAAATGTCATACTTGGCTACATTTCCTTTTAACTTTTTAAAAACTGGTTTGGTGAGGGGTTAAGAGATGGCTCAGTGGTGAAGAGCTCTTAGCCTTCCTGTGGAGGACGCGGCCCTCCCATTGGACCCTCACTACCACCTCCAGCTCCGGTTCCAGTACCCTGTTCTGTTTTCCGTACGCACTGCATTCGTGTGGCGCACACACAGATGAGCAGGCCTGAGTGCGCGTGCGTGCACATACCCACAAATAAACTAAAAAATGTAACGATTGAATAGAAGAATAGTAAATGTTTCCTGCTGGTTGTTTCCTTCATTGCAGCGCCTGCATGCCCAGGGTTTCTGGTGTGGTGTGGCAGGCTGTAGAGCTCCAGCTGTAAACCTTGGCCATGTGTGGTCATGCCCAGGCACTTAGGTGTGCTTAATGTTATTTCCTTCTGAAAGGTGGCAGTACCCTATTGGTGTGGCTAAAGTCATCTTTGGGTCAGAAAGGTTGGAGTAAATGGCCAAGCTAACAAGAGCACGGTCAGGAACTCTCTGAAGAAGTTAGTCACTGGCCTCTGCCGTGGCAGAGCGGAGAAGACAGTTACTTTTAGAGCCCGTGTGTTATAACATTTGAGGTGACAGAGCACTGTCTTTAAAGACAGACTTTATTAGGCTGGGGATGATGGTGCCCAGTGCTCGGGAGGCAGAGGCAGGTGGATCTGTGTGAGTTGGAGTTTAAAGCCTGGTCTACACAGGGAAGTCCGGCCAGCCAGGGCGACAGAGTGAGACCCCGTCTTTAAAGCGAGATATAAGGCTGCCTCAGGGAGTCTGCTAGAGGGGCGGGTCTCCGCAGAGGTTGTGGAGGGGGACGCGGAGAGCAGAAAGGCAGCATGCTGCCTCCCGGGTGCGCTGCCAGGGTGTCGGGTGAGCCTCACCCCCTTCCACCAAAGAAGAGTTTTGATTAAAACAAATTTTAAAAAGGCAGAAAATTATTTTCTGACTTTTATTAGTGAAACATTAGTTTAAAACAACTTTAATTTAGAGATTTGATTTGAAATGTAAATAGACTGCTTCTATGGAGTTCTGCCTATATCAGATGTGAGCCTCTGTCTCAGCCTGCCATAATCTTGAAAGTCTCAGAATTATTGTATTCCATTTAGAATTTTTCTCACTTTATACATACTTTCTTTTTTCAGACCCAAGTAGAATCACAAAGGGAAAAAAGGAAAAAAATAATAAAAAATGTGCCCATGTTTATACAGCACAAAGTCTCCATTTAATTCTAAGAGTTGTGGGCGGTTCTGAGTTCCTTGCCACCAGGCCAGTGGTCAGGCTGCACAGTCTGCGCTGGGGCCAGCATGTACGGACCTCTTCCTTTACTCGGTGCTGCTTCCTGTCGGGCCGTCCGGGTAGCTCTGTAGTTTAAAATGTGTCCCAAATTGTGTCTGATGAAACACAAGCCCTAGAAAAATCTCCATTAAAATCTCATGTAAAATTTCCCAGGGACTGTAGAGCTAGCTCAGCACTCAGCCCAGCGCCTGAAGCAGAGAGCTGCCCAAGAAGAGTTACTATATCCACAAGTGCATCCTTCCTCCGCATGACACATATCATCTGATCAGTTATGCAGGCTTTATTGGGTGGTGACACTTTAAAGACTTATTATATGGAAAGGAAACCTTCTACACAGCCCTGAATATTCTGCACATCTGTGACAATGAGCTATTCATGGCACATATATTTTATTACCCATAATTGTCAGCTTTCAGTACCATTGTTTGCTGTGACTTCCTCCTTCCCTCCCCTAGGGAAAAAAAAATAATCTGTTTGATTGCCTGTTCAGATCACTTTGTCCTGGTTAGGGTACTGTGGCTGTGATGAAACACCGTGACCAAAGCAACCTGGAAAAGAAAGGCTTTATTTCAGTTTACTTTCCATGTAACAGTCCTCACTGAGGGAAGTCAGGACAGGACCTCAAACAGCACCAGAACCTGGAGGCAGGAGCTGATGCAGAGGCTGCCAAGGAGTGCTACTTCCTGGCTTGCTTCCCAGTGGCTGACTCAACCCAGGACCACCGCAGGGATGGCTCCACCCACAGTGGGCTGGGCCCTCCACATAAATCACTAATTCAGAAAATGTACATAGGCTTGCCTACTGCCTGGTCTCAATCTTACACAGGCATATTCTTAATTGAGGCACCCTCTGCTCCAGAAACCGTAGCTTGTGTCAAGGCGACATAAAACTAGCCAGCACACAGTTTTACAACATTCCCATGTTGTAATGGAGCTGAAGACCTCCCTGTCTCCCGGATCTATCTGACTCAGGGATCTGTAGGAGTAGCCTGGGGAGAGCAAATGGATCTTGTTCATGTGTTGTTTTTTGAAACAGGGTCTCTGGAAACCCAGGCTGTCCTTAAACTCTTAGGTCGCCAAAGATGAGCATGAACTTCTGGTCTTCCTGCCTGTGCCCGAGTGCTGGCAGCTGAGTTGACAGTGGTCTGAAAGGTTTCAGGTGCGCAGGCCCTTAACTCAGTCCTTCATACACTCTACGGCCTGGAGAGAGTCAATGAGTGATGGCATAGAATACACCACGAGGGCTCCACCAGCTCTCAAGTCTCTGTCCCTCGCTCTCTCTGTTTCTCTGAAGCACCATTCTGAGAAACATTTTTGAGACAAAATCTCTCTGTGTCCTGGAGCACAGTAAGCAGCCAAGGCTGGCTGACTGGCAAGCCCCATGGACCTCCCTGTCTCCACCCCTCAGTGTGCTGGCACTACAAGCCAGCCATGTTGCAGGTCTTTGGGGTTGGATTCATGTGCTCACACTTTACTGACTGAGCTGTCTTCCCAGCCCCTGCACACAGGAGCTCTAACACAGCTGGAAGTTGTAGACTCATGGAAGCGTGTGCTTCTTGGCTTTAGGTTACAGGTATTTTTCTCTTCACCCTAGTTTTGGATTTAAAGCATCTCATTGGCGTATGAGTTTTCTTTAAGCTGTGGTTACTGTGGCAATTGGCTGTTTCCAGGCACATTGTCCACTGGCCATGGTTCATTTACTTACTAACTCATCTGTAGGTGAAAGATCTGTAGGTAAAGATTATGGGATGTAAGCAGAGAGAATGAGGCATGCTGGGATTTCCCACGCCTTCAGTTTCAAGGAGCACGGCTAGGAAGGCCAGGACAGAGTGGCCTGCTGCGGGCTCAGGCGTGTGACTCAGTTGGGTGTGCTCATTAGTGGAAAAGTTTTTGCATTGTGCCATCAACTTTAAATATTGCGCTTTCCTCTATTACTTCTCAAGGAAGGAGAGGGAAAGTCTCCCCTTTCCCGCCTTTGTGTAGTCAAATAAAGACTGAAAATGGCCTCTGTGGGAGGCGCTGATTGAATCCCCGTATTTGTCTCAGAAGGAAATCCAGATTCTGTGTCTGGTGGCTGCACCGCGCCTCTGTGTATTCCCGGGTGGGCGCTCCTGTCAGCTGTCGGTGAGCTACCGAGTTGGCCTGTGCATTGTTTTGTGTTCCTCACAGCTCACTGGCCCTGCGTGCACCCGCTTGTTCTGGAGGGACTGACTTGTCGACACTCTGAGAGCCCGGTGTAGCACAAGGTGTGGCAGTTCCTGTGGGCGAGAAAATGAATGTTGAGAAGACAGAAACCTGCCCCTGCAGACGAGAAAGCTGGGACTCAGGACTTCTAGATCCTAAACCTGGAGTTAGGCGTGGTGGTACATGCCTGTGAGCCCAGCACAGGGAGGCTGAGGCAGGAGGATGCAGAATTTGAGGCCAGCATGATTTGTAGTGACACCCTGTGTCCATTTTTAATAGGAAGAAGAGATTTACATTCTGAAGAAAGCCTAATGCCCAATCGTACAGGGACAGACAACAGTTCACAGTAGGTTCTCCTGTGAGCCATACGGAGCTCTGGGTGTGAAAAGGAAGCTTCACTTTTGTTTTTTTTAAGATTCGTAGGACCTTGATGCTATGTTGACAGAACCGTTGTGTGTGGTTTTCCTAGCTTCTTTACTTTTGTGTGCTTATCTTTCTTTAAACAAGGGTGGGTACGGTGTTCTCTGCAGATTCCCGGGGAACAGGAGATTTGCTTCTTAGAGCCGAGCTCAGTCTTGGGACAGAACAGCAGCCTGAGCAAGCCACTCATGGAGGGACAGAGCAGCAGCCTGAGCTAGCCACTCGTGAAGGGACGGAGCAGCAGCCTGAGCCGGCCACTTGTGTGGCTTCTTTTTCACTCACGCTCCTCTACATGCCATCAACTTTTCAAGTGTCAAACTTCTTAATTTTTAATCAGAACTAGGAAGTGCCTTCCCAGATACCCAGCTTCATGTGTGAGGGACAGGACTGCACAGTGCAAGAGGCCTCGGCTGGTGCTGGCTTTGAGACCTGGAGTAAGATTGAGATCTCCTCAGAACACCAGTGCCTTCTGCACAGTGTGGCAACATTGTAGGGTGAGCAAAACATCCACACCAGAAGAGATGAAATGTGTCAAGGCCTAAGCATGTCACCAGGCACACAGATAATGTTCATTAATTATTATGAATTCTATTGTCACTGTCAGTAACTTTGGAATGGTTACTATTTCTAAGCAGGAACATGGAATAGAGTAATCAGATTGCAAGGTTTGATGTTTGATATACACAGGCATGGTGGCGCACACTGTCATCCTAGCACTTGGGTGGCTGAGGTCTGAGGACAAGAGTTCAAAGCTAGTTTAGGCTGTGTAGCAAGACCCTATAGCAATAGAAAAGAAAGAATGGAGGAAGTAATTACAAGAGGCAGAACAGCAGTCGTCAGCAGCAGGGCGTGTCTAGAAAAGGTGCCCTTCATTTTTATGTTTAATTTTAATTTAAATCTACTGACTTACTTTGGGCCTCTTGCCTGTCAGTCAGGGGTTCACCACAAGATCTCATGTAGCCCAGGCTAGCCTCAAAGTCACCATGTAATTGGGGTCTTGAACTATGACTTTGAACTCCTGATCTTTCTGTGTCTGCTTCTGAGGTGCTAGGATTGTAGGTGTGTGCTACAAAGTCTGGCCACAAATAATATTTCTGAGGGAAAAAAAAATGCTATTGTACTGTAAAAGTTGAAGCAAAAGTCCATGTAGTTTGAGTCATTAGACTGATTGATTGCTCCCTTCTGCTGCTGCTTCTGGTGAGCCTTTCTCTGAGGCACAGATATAAGACACGTGCTGGGAAGAAACCTGTTTGTCAACACATGGAGAGTATTCTACATAGTTACTGGAATTTTGAAGATGACAGAAGTGTACTTAGCCATCAGAAATGAATTGTCGTCTTCATTTGTGTGTGCTCTCTTAAATCATTACGATCTGCCAGACAGCAAGGAGTTGCCACCTGTACTGTGTGTTGGGGACCAGGCAGAACCAAGTGTACTTTTTTTGTGCTTAACATTTGTCACCTTCAAAACACAGTCCTTATTAGTTAGGCACCCACTGTACAAGATGTTGCCCTGGAAGCTGCAACCCCGATGCTGAACTGTGAATCCTAAGGCTATGTGTTTTCCCCGAAACTGTCTGTGTATCTTGAGAGAGTCAGAGGAGTGCAGCTGTGCAGTGTGTTTCCAGTCTGTTCTGCTATGGAGAAGAGGGCGCTGCCTTTACTGCACTTAACTGCTCCTGCACCTTTAACTCGGGGTGTTCTCTTTTCTTCCCTCTAAAACCAGAGTGCCTTAGTGAGGTCTCAGAACCCTCTCTGCTGATGCTGCTGTGGCTCGGGACCCAGCCTGCTGCACTGTCTTCACTGTTTCCTAACTCCCTCCTTCCTTCAGAGTACCTCAGAGCACCTCTGTTAGCCAGCAGATCCGCTTTCCTGCCTGGCAACTCTCACACTGTGAGAGGCAGCCCTCCTCCTGGCTGGAGGCTGAAGCGTGGCTTCCTGTCACTTTACACAGCGGCGCTCGGGCCCTTGCCTTCACTTCATGGTCCAGCCCTGTCTGGTCCTGTCTTTGGCCACTGTCTGCTCTTTCCAGTCTACCAGGCTTAGTGCCAGACTTACACTGTGTCAGTGTTGTGCGCATCGTGCTGACTGTTCTGTCTGTATCGTACAGTACATGGGATGCATTCTCTGGAAGTCCGTGAAATCAATGAGAGCTGGAAGTGTTGTATAAATGTAGCACCTAGGCTGTGGCAGAAGCTGAGCTGAAGTGCCTCACCAGCCTTTGCACTTTCGTAGCAGGCAAACTGAAAACCAGGGACCAAGGGACTACTGACTAGTGGCCACATGAGGATTACCCTACCTGCTCCTTGTGTGGCTGGCCAGAAATTTAAAGTATCACAAACACTGTGATGAAGGCATGTGGTCCAGGCCCACACTTCAAAAACTTAAGTTTCCGTCAAGTTCCCATGGCACCAGCCTCAAAAGTGCTGGAGTTACAGGCCCGCGCCACCACATCTGTTGTATTGCTGTCGTTGTGACAGAAGAGCTAGTTCAGACAGTTTAGGGAGGGGAGGGCTCTGTTTGGACCCGGTTTGAGGGTGCAGTCTACCGTGGTGGGGAGGTGTGGAACAGGAGCCTGAAGCAGCTGGCCGCATCACCCACAGTCAGGACGCAGACGGGATGCTGGTGCACATCTTGCCTTTCTGGTCTGTGGGTGCTGCGCAACTCACTGTTTTCCCCCAAGCCTAATGCAGAGATCTCAGAACGTCCAGGTGGTTCTGAGCTCTGCCCAGTGGACGTCAGTATTAACTGTCAAGCCCGGCTCGGATCCCCCAGACTTTCCAGAGGAAGCAGGCTGGGGAGCGTGTGGGTTTGCATGTACCCTCCCAGCTTGAACAGTGAGAAGCCATGGCAGATCCGAGTCATCTGCACCGTGTCCACTTCTGTTGCTCTTCTCTCCCTCCAGCAGTTTAGGGTAAGGCTCTCTGTCACCAAGGGTGGCCTGCTTTTCTCCACTGCTATGGTTTGCATAGGAGTTGTCTCCTTATAAAAAGCCCTGTGTGTGGAAAGCTTGTTCACCGGATGGATTCAGCTCCCCCTGAGAGCCAGTTGCACCATGAAGATGTTTACCTGATGAGCAGATCAGTCCAGGTCACAAATGGAGTCATAGTAGACAGCGATACTGTGGGACATGGCGCCTTGCAGATGTGGGTCACTGGGCGGCGCTCTGGAGAGCTGACTGTCCTGGGCCTTCCCTGTCCTGCTACTTCATGGCCTCCATGTTCTAGAGCTCTGCCTCGCTCTAGGCACACAGTGTTTGCCACAGCAGTGCCAAGTTCACTAACACACTTTCCCCTGAGAAACACAGAGACAGGCTGTATTCACGCTGCTGTGCAGTAAAACACTTGTGCCGTCTAGCTCCAAGCGTGACTCGGTGCCCTGCTCTTCACCTCATAGAGCAGTTCTCTCCGACCTCAGCCGCTCTTGGAGTGTGCGGGGACTGTATGCAGCATTGTTTTGTTTTGGCTTTACTTTTTACAGTGCATGTTGCAAAGCTATTGGGTGTGCAGCACAGTGTTGTGTAACCTCCAGTGTGTCTCATAGAAAGAATCCTGAGACTGTGAAACCTGCATGTCCTTCTATGTGCTGTGTTTAATCTAAAGCACCAGCAATTACTGTAAAAAACTATAAATGAAGTAACAACAGGAAGGAAATTCAAAAGGTTAACTAGTCTTACTTTAGTGAAATTGACTTAAAATCAACTTTGCAAAAAAAAAAAAAAAAAAAATACCTGGAGCAGGCTCTAGCGTGTTCCTGCCCGAGTGACGGGCCTGAAAACAAATGGGTGGAGAAAGTTGATCCCTGAGGCTTAAAATAAGATTATCCTGATTGGAGGGTTACCTGGTGTTCAAGGGCACCCAGCATACCATGGCACCTATCAGCCAACATTCTTTCTATGTCGCGTAAAGAGTACATTTTACATGTCAAAACAACTGTATAATTTCATTAAGTTCTTTTTGTAAAGCAGATTTTTCCCGTCTCTAAAATACCTTCCCCAATGGGTGTAGCTTAGTTTTTGCTTCTTGGAGGGAGAACAGAATGTCCATTCTGTTTGCTTAGCTCAAAGTTATCACCCCTCTTCTGTTTTGTTGGTACTGGTACAGTTTCTGACTCAGTAATTTTGGAAAGAACCACCCCTTTCCAGAAATAGGCTCGATCACACACACTGGGCCGTCTGCATTATTAGTAAGTTTCCATCATGTCGGGAAGCCCGGTGGCTGCAGGACTCACGGAAAAGGGGCGTGGCGGGGCCAGACTGTGAGGGCCTCCCTTGTGTTAGTCTGAGGCTGGTTCTGGCCAGGCAGACGCACTTGCCTTTAGATCACTGTCCTGTGGCTACAGTGTCCTTCCAGCCTTCATGAGCTTCGAAAGCTATCACCAGATCTCGATTGCCATCTGGCAGTGAGTTAGGCTAAAGCTGAACTACCTTCTGTTGGTGTCTGGCACGGTAGCATATGGCTGTGTCCCTCTTCTGAAGATGAACTTTACCAGAGCCCCTCCCTGTCTGCACCAGATGTTTACATGGGCTAGCCCTACTTTACCTCAGTGGTACTGTAGACCAGCAGCACTCTGTGCGCATTTCATACCTCACTCTTGCTGAGCTTGGTATACCCAGAGTTTTTAGTGTGACTAGTGTGTCAGTCTTAAGTGCTTTGTTTTACCACAGTCGCCCTGGAAACTCACACAGCATGCAAACACAGATTGGTTTGTTTGTTATCTAACTATGTAGCCTAGGCTAGCTTCAAAAACTTAATCTTCTTAATCTGGGATTTCAGGTTTGCATAGTCTCCCTCTTCACCAGTGAGTTTTAAAATATCCTTTGTTGCTTTCTATAATTGCAACAGATGTTGTTGGTTTGTATGCATCTTTTAGAAAGGGGCTTTCATTTGGATCCTTGTCCCTGTGGTAGTAGGAACCAGATTCAGCCTGAGGCTGGGGTGGGGAACCACGCTTTCTCATGGAAAGGCTCCGGAAGGAGGAGTCTGCAGTTTTGTGACAGTGCGGCTGAGGGCAGAGGCGGGAGGGTTCCTGACCAGATGTGGAGATGCACCCTCAGCTGTGAAAACCGGGGCTGGGTTGCCGTGGTGGCCGAGGGGGTGCTGGAGCCAGCCAGCCGTGCCCTGCAGTTGCTCAGGGCATCTAGTCTGTGTCATGTGCTTCTTTTACGGTTTTGTTTTCTTATTTTTAAGACAGAGTTTCACTCGTGTAGCCCTAGCTGACTAGGAACTTGCTATGTAGACCAGGCTGACCTTGAACTCATAGCTTCTGAAGTGTCATGTGCTCCTCACCTAATTTTTAGGAATGTTGTTACATTCTTTTACATTTTTTTTTCTAGATTTATTTATTTTATTTTATGTGTATGAACATTTTCCCATGGTTATTTATGTCTACTGGTGTGTACCTGGTGCTCATGGTGCCCGTGGAGGACAGAGGAGGGTATCAGGTACTCTGGAACTAGAGTTTGGGTAGTTGTGAGCCACCGTATAGGTGCCAGGAACGGGGCCTAAGTCCTCTACAAGAGCAGCCAGTGCTCTTAATTACTGAGCCATCTCTCTAGCTCCTCTGTGAACATTCTTACATTGGTTTAGTTTGTGAAAGCTTGGATCTGTTGCTTTTGTGTAAGTTTTACAATGGGAAGGAGTGAGAAAAATAAAATCGGTTACACAGAACCTCGGTGCGGGCAGCTTTCCTGGGTTAGGTAGCACTCAGGGGAAGGGTGCCTGCTTTGCTCGCCCAAGGCTCCAGTTGTTCAGGACCACAGGGCTCAGCTCTGAGGTGAAAGCGCTCATAACATGACTGCAGTTGCAGTGGAGCTGGGCTTTGCTCTGTGCAGGCTCTGTAACTGAGGGTGTAACTCAGCCCGTCTCTCAGACCCTGGCTTTGAAACACCTGCTTCACACACAGCACCTGCACATTGAGTGCTCTGCCTGACAAGGCTGGCTTACAGTTGCTGTCCCTGTTTTATCTAGACCTGTCAGTGCTGGGGCAGACTCCAGTTTCAGGTATGTGCACATTTCACAAGTTGGCTTATTTGCAGATTAGTTTCTTGAGTAATGTAGCAGCTCTTCCCTTAGTGAAATGGATGAAAGTTTAAGAACTTACGGTTGTGCAGTGAGAGAGAATCACAATCAGTGCACTCCCCTCCTGCCCCCCCCCCCAGCATTGGAGCAAGGTGCTGGATGAAGTGAGGGTTTTCATTGTTATGGAAAATGTGAGAAAACAAACGAGTTTGAGTGTGACTGGAAGAGAATTAGGGTAGCTGTAAGAAGAACTTCCTGACTGCAGGCTGCTAAACAGATAAGAGGAGCTGCTTTTTCAGTCCTGGGAGACAGCACCAGCCAGAAGGTTCCTGTGAGCCCCTGAGACTGTCGGGCTCACTCCATATAAAGGCAGCTCAGTCCTGCACTTCACCCCTCGCTCACTGGCAGTGGCATCTTTCCCAGGATTCTCTGTGCCCTTGAGGGGTGAGTAATTTCCTGCTCAGACAGTAGAGCGTTCAGAAGCCTTTCCCTTATGTTGACAACTGGGTGAGGCTGCAGAGCATAGGCTGTGTCTGTGTAAAACCTGAGGTAGTTGCCAGGATTCTGACATGAGAGGGTCCATTAAAAAGATGGGCCTTGATGGTGCAAAGCAAAGCCTGCAGCCCCCGGGGGATAACAGTAGAAGGATGACGCCTGGGCGATGCCAGGAGAGCATCGTCTAATCCGCATGCTATCATCGTTTTAATGAAGAAACGATCTGGAGAGATGGCTCAGTGGGCAGAACTGTTGCCCTGCAAGCATGAGTGCTGAGATCAGATCCTTAGCCAAACAGGGGGCCCCGGACACCTGTGACCCCAGCTCTCCTACAGTGAGTTGGCACACACACGGGAGAAGTCTTGGGATAGCCAGCTAGACTGGCATTTCAGTGGTCAACATCAAGGAGAGCCTGCCTCAAACAAAGCGGAAGGGGAGGACTGACACACCTACCCATACTCACACAGACAAAGGCACATGTTTGTACATACATGGTTAATGACATATGCTGGCTGTAATTTATGATTAACAAACTTTTAATATCTGGATCCAAATCTTAGTTTAAAACTTTTTTTTTTTTTTAGTTTAAAACTGTTTTTGAATTACATTGTAGTAGTTTTGATGTGATCCTGTGGACTTAAAGGAGAGTACCCATTCTCCTGAAACAAGGTCTGTGAGCGCAAACAGTGTGGGTTTTTCTTATTTTGGGAACACCGAACTTATTTAACTGTTACCGTTAAGGTATGATTTCAGCCGCTTAAAATGGGATGTGGTAGTTATCACGGCCAGACGTGCTGTTTTGACAGTGAATGGAGCTCTCCATAGAAAAGCGAACAGAAAACTCTGATCAGGTGGATAGGCATGGTGGTGCACTCCTCTCATCCCAGCACTTTGGAAACAGGCAGGCAGATTGCCGCCTGCTGTGCATGGAGAGTTCCAGGCCGCCCAGATCACAGAGAGACCCTGTCTCGGAGGAGGAGGAGGAAGAGGAATAAAAGAAACACAAACAAAGCCAGGATTCTTCTGTCGTGGCCATCAGTGTGGCTTTCAAGAGCCTGGGGTGTCTTGGATTCTCTGGGTGAAGTAGACAGAGCATTTTTCTGATGCACAGACCGTGAGGAAAGATGGGAAGCAGCTCCTGGGTTATTGGGGTCTGTGTTACAGATAGAGAGCACAGAGCTGGTGGTGGATCCCCAGGCAGTGCTTACACACTACTCTGCAGGGTGGTGCAGGGCCCCGGGATTGCCGTCGCCCTGTGCAGTCACAGCGGTCACAGTCTGTTGTGGGCCACAGAGCCTGTTGAGCCACTCCTTGTCTGTGGGCCACAGAGCTTGTTTTCCCCTTGTCTGGGCTTCACTTCTGTAACAGGGGAGGCTTTGTCACTTAACAGCAGATAAGATAGTCCTTACATCACTTAAGTCTCGCTTTCTGTAAGCAAAGTTGGCTTTGGAAGGTCTTACCCTGTGCTCAGCTGTATTTTTCGTACTATAACCTGGAGACGGGTCTAGAACATTCTGGATAGACCTGAACTCAGACGTGGCTTTATGGAGGCTCTCCGGATTCTTAAGTTGAATTGAAGGGTGTCCTTGATGACAGCCTGCCACATAGTTGATCTTTATTTCATTCTTGATATTTTTTCTTCCTGTGTGTGTGTGTATATATATATATATATATATATTTTTTTTTTTTTTTTTCCAGACAGTCCAGGTTGTGTTCTGAAGATCATGAGTCACTAGGCTGCTTCAGTGCTGTTCAGGGCTCAGTGATAAATCACTCAGATGTCAGTAAGGCACTTACTAGCATTTTTTTAGTCTTGTGAAGATTTTTGTTTTCCGTGTTAATGGGCCAGGTCCCTTTTGGATCTTTCAGGGTGGCTGATGTTGAGGCCTGTGAGCTCAGCACAGGGCCAGTCACAAGTTACATGTGTCTGCTTTTTAGCTGGGAGCAGTTTCTTTGGTCACTCATGATGGCCGCGTGCCCCCAGATACCCAAGATTTCCATGTAGCCTGGCTGAGTCCCTGTCCAGACTGCTTGCCCACCGGCCCCTCCCCTCAGCAGGGTGTCACATTGCCCTTCACCACTTTCCTTGCCTTGCCCATTCGTTGGTTGTTCTCTCTTCACACCAAGCCACAGTTTGGCACAGTACCTGCATCTGCTGTGCCAGGCAGAGCTTCCTTAGGAATACAGAGGAGCAAGGGGATCGTAGGACCCAGCGCTCCGTTTGCTTCTGCTCTCTCCTGTTACAGCTTCCCTTGCCTCAGAAACTTGGTGAAGGTAGTTGGCTCAGGTCTGCTGCCCTAGTTTGTGACTTTAAGCCTGAGTGATAGGCAGTGGTCATCTGAGCCCTGTAAATAGTGCAGTTTGGGGCTACTGGAAAAAACTGCTTCCCTAGGAGGAAGCAAAAGCAGAAAGGCTCACTTCAGGGTTTTCGTCACTCGTCATCTCTGTCTTTAGTTTTGCTCCATGACTTGCTCTCTTTGGTTCCCAGGACAAACCCCAGGTCCACTGTGGTCCAGGGCATTGGCTGTGTGCCATGATGCAGGTTTCGTCCTTTTCCCTGCCTGCTGCCGGCACGTGGCAGCCGGAGGAGCACCCTGAGTCCTGTCACAGTCTCTTCTCTGATTGGCCAGAAGCACTGACAGGTGCTCTAAGCTCTTTCTATTTCTTGTCTTTATTAAGGTCTTTGTTTGCAGAGTTAGTGTTTGCAAGCTGCATGTGACATCTGCATACACTGACTGTTGAACCGACTGGCTTTCTGACTTTCTCTCATCTATGTGTGGGAGGAGGCTGTGGCTGGCTGCTGCTTCATTAGAGACCCAAAGTCTGGGATCTGCAGCTTCAGGCGTCTGTACCACAAATCAGGAGACCTCACACTGCCAGCCTTACACACAGCATAAAAATTGCTGGGGTGAAATTGACAGGTCAAGCAGCTGCTTTCTGCCTTTGAAGTTTGCTGGTAATGGAGATACACCTCTATTTATAGCCGTGCATGTGTGTCTGTCTGTGTCTCCTGCCTGCTTAACTAACAAATGCTGTATTTCATTGTTGATATTTCCCTGATGAATTGGGGTAGTTAAGCGAACAGGAAGTCAAAGATCACTAGTGTTAGGTTTTTCAATCCTGGAATTCTAGGCTTACGGCTTGTATGCTATCTTCTTTTAAAGCCCTATTTATTATATATACAGTGTTCTGTCTTCATGTACACCTGCAGGCCAGAAGAGGGCACCAGATCTCATTATGTGGTCGCTGGGAATTGAACTCAGGACCTTTGGAAGAGCAGCAGATGGTGCTCTTAACCTTTGAGCTTTGAGCCATCTCTCCAGCGCCTGTCTTTTTTTTTTTTTTTTTTTTTTTTTTTTTTTTTTAAATCCTGGCTAGAGAAGGGGCTTTAATAAAAGACAAAGTTTAGTGTCAGCCAGTTAATGGTGTGAGCTTACAGTGTAACAACTGCTGATCTAGATTGTGCTTTGAAAAGTTTGAGCACGTCTTAGTTTTTGATTGAGAAATGTTTAGACTGCCTGTGCCTGGGTAGAACAGTTCTTCCTTGCTCAAGCTAACCTCTGAGAATTGGGCTGTGTGCTCCCACCTCAGAAGGAAGTTTTCCTTTTGGCGGTAAACACAGCGCTATAGTGAGAATCTGAAATTTTGATTTCTTTTAAAACCACAGAAATATTCTAAGAATATGCTTTAATCCTAGGTGTGGGTATGGGGCTGCTTTGGACCATCCACAGCAGCTGACTGTGGTTTGCCGTGTGCTCTAGCAGAGTGTGGTTTTGCCAGCTGCAGATAGTTTCTGTGATTGTGTGATGTTTGGAATTCTGGGAACTTTTCAAAGGGTACATACATGCTAGCGCCCGATAGGCAGGTTGGGTGTTGGTGGCTGTTTGGGGGGTTGGTTGCTGCTTGTTAGTAGTTGTGCTCAAGGAAGAAATAAGAAAGAATTAGATTGACAGATCTCTGTCTCTGTCTTTCCCCACTGTCCTCTCTGTCCTATCTAATAATAGGGATTGAAACCAGGGTGGATAAAGGGTGGAAAAAGAACCCACAGAGTAGCAGAGGCCAGCTACACAGCACCAGGTGGTGGTGTAGCTTTGAACCTGTGGAAGGATTGTATTCGGGACATGGGCGTGGGCTGAACTTCCCTAAATTCAAGTAGAGTGTTAACAGAAGGTGCAGAATGTCCACCTAGTGCTGTAGCATTGCCTACAGAGCTGATGGTAGCGTTTGCTCTGACCTGGGTTTTGGTCAAGCCATAGACTTTCAGGTGTGTCCAACAAGAACAGAAAGAATATGCTAATGCGATTATAAAGTCCCTAAGTTTTCATTGACATCTGTTTTGGGCTTTGGAGTAAAGTTCATTACACCATCTGGGGGAGGAAAGAGGCATTTGCTTACTCTTTATAAAGATCCAGATTCACAAATACGTTTCTGCAGACCTTATTTGTCTCTGTATTTTTAATGCAGGCACTCCCTGGGGCTTGGGAATGGTTTTACATTTCCCTTGCATGTTTTTGTGTTACACAGAATGTCTTCAAAGATTTTACCCAGCTATCTTCCTTTCTCCTCTGGCCTACAGACCTGCTCCTAAAGGAAACTTTGGTCAGCTTTGGAAGTTAGTGTTGTCATCTGCTTTTGAACTTGGCAGTGGCTGGGGCCCCAGGGAGACAGGGAGCAGCCAGTCCTTGGCCCTGGTCCCACTCCATCCTGCATCACTGAATGTTTAAGTTGAGAGGCTGTTCTCTCTGGACACCAACCTGGTTCCCTGCAGCAGTCCCCTCCTAATTCCGAGTTCTCTTTTGCTGGCCTGCCAGGATGGAGTACTTTGTGGTGGCTGCAGGTCCCGCTCCTCCCGAGTCCACCCTCACTGTATAAATCACTATACTACTTTTCTGTGTGTGTACCAGTATTCTGTAAGCTTGCTTAAGATAAAGTGGCTTCCAGAATTTGATTTCCCACCAGATCCTGCATGTTGCCCAGCTGAGCAGGAGTGCACCCTGCTGCAACCAGGCCGCTTCCTCCAAGGCTGTCTCATGCACTAAAGGTGTATGCCACCCCACCCCCACCCAGCTCACTTTGTGTTTTTAAAGAGGCTTTGTGAAAAGCTAGTGTCTTCCTTAGCTTTGGGAAAGGCCTGTGCTGGCCTGGAGTAGTACAGGGTGCTCCTGCCTGGCTTTTCCTGTGCTCCTGTCCTCTCAGCTGCTGTCTTCTTGTTCTTTTTCTTGTTCTTGATTGCGTGTTGCCAAAAGAAGAGGCACACAGAAAATATCCAGGTCTTTAGGAATTACACTTGGTTGAAGCTTTTAGGGGCCCTTTTCCCCAAAATAGTGTTTTTTGAGAAAATTAGCTGATACTTGCTTCCTTAAGCTCTGAAGGTCTGTGAGCCTGGGCTTCCTGGGTCTTGAGGAAGCTCTGTAGAACACTCCAGCAGAAGGAGTGTGCCTGTGCCCTTGAGGCGAGCACATGCTGGCATAGGAAAGCTGCCGAGTTCTGACAGCTTTCTCACCTGTACTCTAGGTTTCTCTAATTTACTGGAAAGCTTTTATTCTTTTGTCCAGCCTCCCTTCTTTAAATCCTGAAAGCAGACATGGCTGGGAAGATGTTGGCTGTGTGACGGAGCTGTTTCTCTTTTCCAACTCTTTCCTTTTTCACGGCTGATCTCAAAACAGAACTTGAGCACCGGGATTTGGAGGTTTTATTTGATGTCCATGGTCTGAGCAGCCATCAGAAACCATGCTGAGTGCCACAATCCATGCTGCCAATCAAGGCCGTGTGGGTGTTTGCGGTCTGTGCTGCTGCCTGAAGCCATGTTGACCTCCGTGGGTTGTGTGCTGCCAGGGACCATACTGTTGTCGGGTCTGTGCTCTGGAGGCCATGTTGATTTCTGTGGCCTGTGCTGCCACCAAGGGCCATGATGCTATCCGTGGCATGTGGTCTGCCACTGCACTCGTGATCATGCCAAGGCCTGTGGTCTGTGCTGTCTCCAGGAACTGTACAAGTCCGTGGTCTGTGCTCCCACTGACTGTGAAGGGCAGGGAGGCTGCTTTAGCAGTGCTGTGGTGACTGCAGAAAGGGAGTCACAGAAGGCTTCTCTCAACAGCCCCATCCCGCCACCCTCCAAAGAGAAAAAGAAAGCCACTGAGGAGAGCGCTTACAAACGGAAAGGCTGCTGCGGGTGCTGCTCTCCACAGTCGATGGCTTCTGACGGGGCGGAGGTGGGGAGGACTCAGTTCTCTGTAAGGGCTGGACACTGGGAGTTTGACATGTCCCAGTGACTAGATGGGCAACACAAATTGGATGTGTTTTTGTTTTTGTTTTTGGCTAGGGATAGGGATCACAAGGGTTGGGGCAGATCTGGGAGGATTGGGATGCATGATGTGAAAATTTGCAAATAATCAATAAAAATATTATGTTGGGAGAAAATGGCTTTACTTAGGGTTCAGTTAAAGCAGTGAAATCCATAGAGACCTTGAGGCCATGACAACTCCTGAGGCACCTGCTGTTGTTGTCAGTGTCATCATCATCATAATTTTAAAATACTGTGATTAGACATGACACAGTTTATTGTTAAAATTTATTTTTTTAATTCACTTTACGTCCTGGTTGTAGCCCCATCCCTCCTCTCCTGCCAGTCCCGCCCTTCCTTTCCCCCTCCCCCTCTTTCCTTAGAAAAGCAGAGCTCCCTTTTCATCCACCCCAGCTCATCAGGTTGCATCAGGACCGAGCACGTCCTCTTCCCCTGTGGCCTGGCAAGGCAGTCCTGTCAGGGAATAATGATCAGGAAGCCAGCAAGTGAGTCCATGTCCGATGCAGTCCCCACTTCCCTTACTAGAGGACCCTCAGGAGGCCTAAGCTGCCCATCTGCTGCATCTTTGTAGGGGGCCTAGGTGCAGTTCCTGCGTGGTCCTTGGCTGATGCTTCCATCTCAGCGGGCCCCTCTGGGCCCTGCTTAGTTGGCTCTGTGGGTCTTCTTGTAGAGCTCCTGTCACCTCCAGGTCCTTTTCTCTTTCCTCCCACTTTTCCACAAGACTACACACTCATTGCCTAATGTTTGGCTGTGAGTCTCAACATCTGTTTTGCGGCCCTCTCGGAGGACAGCTCTGACAGGCTCCTGTCTGCAAGCTTAGCAGAGTATCTTTCATAGTGTCAGGATTGGCACTCTCCGAGAGGTGGGTCATTGGTTGGGCCAGGCATTGGTTGGGTATCACTCAATCTGCTGTATCTTTATCCTTGCATATATCATAGGTAGGGTAAATTTGGGGTCGGAATATTTGTGGTTGGGTTGGTGTTCCCATCCTCTGCTGTGAGGCTAGTCTAGTTAGAGGGTGTCCTCTTCAGTCTCTATGACCCCTGCTACTAGGAGTCTCTGCTTGAGTCCTCCTCATTTCCTCCCAGGAGCTGACCCTGACTTAGGTCTCCAGCTTGTCACAGAGAAACCCCCACCCTCAGTTTCTCTTTTCTCTACAGGCCTTCAATCCTCTCGCCCTCTCTTCCCAGCTCTGCTCTCCACCTTCTTAACTCTCTGTGCCCCCTCTCCTACCTTGTTCCCTCTCTTCAGCCACTACCTTTGTCTCTTCTATCTCCCCTTCAAGTGAGATTATTCATCCTCCCTTGGATCCTCCTTTTACTTACCTTATTTGGGTCTGTGTCTTGTAGTCTGTTTATCCTGTATTATATGGCTGAAATTGCCATATAAGTGAGTACATATCATGGTGTCTTTCTTTTTCTGAGTTACCTCACTCAGGATGGTTTTTTTTCTATTCCATCCATTTGCCTGCAAATTTGATGATATCTTTGTTTTTAATAGCCAAGTAGTATTCCATTGCGTAAATGTGCACAGTTTCTTAATGCATTTATTTTTAATGAAGCTTCAGTGCTTACAGAGGTATGAGCAACCCTGACTTTCCATGGATTTCCTAGCCTGTCATGGCCTCAGAAAAGCCTGGGATGGCAGCAGAACACAGGTTGCAGTCCCTCTGGGGAAAGGTGGCTGGGATCAGACCTCATGATCTAAATGGGATAGAAACTGTGTTTCTGACCGTGAGTGTCAGAGTGCCTTGTTCTTTTCTAACTCTCATTTCTTCCTGACATTCTTATTTGTAAAGAGGTTTTCATCCTTCATCACCATCTGCTCTGTGTCAGATATGATATGGTGGTGAATGCTCAAAGAATTAGGGACAGAGTGAGCAGAGAAGTTCTCATTTAGAGCAGTGGAAGGGCGTGGCAGTGAGGTGTGCAGATTCAGAGGCCGCCCACCAAAGAATGAGCAGTGTAGACACCACAGAGGGTCAGCAGAGTCCCACACATCTCAGGGACTCGGGGCAGGTCTGTGAGGGACTGTAGCATGAGAGAGGCCGTGGGGAAGGTTCAGGAGGGAGTTGGAGGGCTGCTGCTCAGTCAACGAATAAAATACGTTGTCCTAAGATGCCCACGGGGCAGTCAGCCAGTTACACTTTGTAAGTTACAAGTGTAACTTCTGTGGTGTGCCTGAGAAACCAGGAAAGGCTTGAACAAGGGCCTGGGCCAGCCTCTCTTGGTGAGTTAACTGGTTCGCGGAAGAGCTGCTTTGCAGTGGTTGGAGGCTCGTATAGTACACTGTCTGCTTCAGTTCATGGAACAGGGAACAAGAGCTCACCACGGTTAAATGACACACTTCCAGTCTGCATCTGACAAACAGAGCTCTTTGTCTCTTCGCTGTCCCTGGCTCCAGCTCTGCTCAGGTCTGTGGGCAGAGCCTCGGTCTTCATGTGCTGGAGGGCTTCGGGAAATGCTGCCAACCGAGTGGAACTTGGGGTGCATACCTGGCCAGCTCTTTCTTTCTCTTGTCCAGAACGGTGTGAGTACCCTCCTCTAGGCACCAGAACTGCTCTAATGTGTGCGCTCTCCAAGCCTGTGGGAGCAGATGTGGCAGGAGCAGCACCATGACGGCCTGCAGGGTTGTCTTTCTGTGACATGGCTGTTTACCAGGCTTCTTGCCTTCCTAAGGGTTGAAATGACCTGCACACAAGTGGTTCCTAAGAGCTGGCACTTGGCTACCCCTGAGCACGCATGCACTATGCAGCCATTTGAGCTGTGCTTGAAAATGACCTGGGAATATAACCATTGGCACAATCTTAGAGAGTTTGACGAGTGGCCAATAAATCAGCGAAATGGGTTGAAGTTCCTTTCTTTGAGCATTGCCACCTCTGGCCTTTTGTGAGCTAGTTGTCTGTTAACGTGTGATCTGCCACAGAGATCTCCTTCTAAAACTAACTCCTGCTTTTGCCAGGACAGAATTAATTTCTTTGGCTTTGGGACCACGCATCTTTGGGGTGCTTAGTGCTGGTAGGTGTGAGCCACCATTCCTGGCTGGCATCTGTTTGTTATTCATTGTGCATTGTTTATGATAAGAAACCTGGGTTGTTAACTAATAGTAGAATTATTCTTAGTAGAAATGAAACATTTTTAAGTTTGATAAAAGAAGCAGGAAGTGTGTTTTCTAAAACCCTGCTGAGGAACTTGCTTTTCAAATGTCATTTCAGTTCCTGTTACTATGGCCATGACGGCAGGGGCAGCAACTACCTTTCCTATGAGCAACCATACCCGGGAAAGAGTGACTGTGGCCAAGCTTACCCTGGAGAATTTTTACAGCAATCTAATTTTGCAGCATGAAGAGAGAGAAACCAGGTACAGTAAAGGCCAGAAGTTGGCTTCGCCTCCTGTGACTGGGTGGAGCCCTGCTTCCGTTACGTCTCTTGTGCTGACAGTACACCTGGCTGCTTGTTTCATTTCCTGGGTCCCAGAGTCTTGTGCACATAAGCACACGTGTCACTTGTGTTTTAAACAGGTATTTCCAGCTGTGGCATTGTGGTGTGCTCTTGTGCTTTCCTTTAGAGAGATGCTTTAGAAGTTACTAGTGTGTGAATTCGTGGTGCTCTGTTGTGTTAATGAGAATATAAGAAGAAAGAATGGCATTTCATTTTGTCTCAGTGAAACTTGGAGTGTGTTAAGGGAGCTGGTGTGCAGACCTGTGTGAGAGAGTGGGGAGTGAAAGCAGGGGCCGAAAAGGACATGTGCTCTGACCAGGCAGTGGGAGAGCTTGAACAGGGCTCTAAAGGAAGAGCACAGCTCACACGTCGTAAGACGAAGGCAGGGTCACTGGATCCTGGGCATCCTGGGCTTAGCTGCTCTGCCACACGGCAGTGCCATAGGACAGGCTGGCCCCTGTCACTCCAGTAATTGAAATCTTAAGTTCTTGATTCTGCTTGGGTCAGTGCACGCATGTTGGTCTCCTGGCCTAATGCAGAGGTAATGAGGATGAGCTGTCCAGTTACATAGTTAGGAAAAGCCAACCTTGTGGACGTGAAGCAGTCTTCACTCAAGAATGAGTGGCAGAACGTGTTCCACAGACTTCCTTACCGTCGGCAGCCCCATCTGAAATGCTTAACATAACTAACTCCACGTTAATGGGAAAACTGAGTAGGTGGACTTGGCCAGTCCTAGAAAAGCAAATGTTACCGTTGATGGTTACTATTCTGTATGTATGTGACTTTCCGTTTCTAAAGAATTTTAGTAAAATTCATGCACTTGCTGTCAGAGTCTTTCCTGAGTTGGGAAAGTTATACTTAAGACTCACACAAGGAGCCAGGCATGGTGGCACACGCCCGTAATTCCAGTACTCAGGAGGCAGAGACAGGCGGGTCTCTGTGAGTTTGAGGCCAGCCTGGTCTACAAAGCAAGTCCAGGACAGCCAAGGCTACACAGAGAAACCCTGTCTTGAAAAACAAGAACAAAACCAAAACAAATGAAAAGACTTATACAAGGTCGTTTTGTACTGGGAGATAAAACTGTAAAGCTTTAGTCAGTATGAAAATGCCAGATCTAAATATCTCAAGGAAGAACACTGATCATCGTAAATAGTTGATTTTGGTCCAAATTGAAAGACTTCTTTAGTATAGCATGCCCAGTGGTTGCTTGGGTAAAGAATTGTGTTTCTGAAATGGACATAGGAACGTATTTTAAAAGTCTATTTATTTTTTCTTTCGAAAAGGCAGAAGAAGTTGGAAGTGGCCATGGAAGAGGAAGGCTTGGCAGATGAGGAGGTAATGTGCCAGCTGTGCGTTCTCTTCTCAGGGTCAGCTGATCGTGCAGGCGCCCCTGATAGGCTTCCCCATCTGAAACGGCTTCTCGCTGTGTTGCCCTTTGTGGGTACCTTAGGAGGCGATGGCCTTTGCCCCAAAGACATATGTTGTTGAACACCATTCACAGCACCATTGGTGTGCAGGGCAGGCTCAAGCACTGGACCCCACCTGTCCACCTGTTCAGGCACTGGCCCCCCATCCGTCCATGGAATTCTGGGTGTCTGTGGCAGGATCAGGCTCTGGACCCTGTCTGTTAGTTCCCTCTTCTCACATGTTTCTTTTCCGAATGTTTTTAAACATTCACCCCCAAGGTAGGTTCTCTGGCATCTCGCTGGTGATGACTGTCTTGCAGTGGTCTCCGCCTCTTGTCTTTGGGTTTTCTGCACTCTGAAAACAAGTGTGGCTCCCGTCCTTCCTGATGTGGTGGTGTCAGTGTAGTCGCAGATGTTTGCATGCTTGGTCCCCAGGTGGCCGTGCTTTCTGGGAAGGCACGGGAGATGTGGAGGAGGTTTGTCCCTGGAGGCCGGTGTGGAGAGTTTAAGGACTCACCATGTCGAGATTGCTCTCTGCTTCCTGCTTATGGGTCAGAGTGTCCTTCAGCTTCCTGCATCTGCTACCATGGCTTTGGGCCATCGCCGTGGACTAATCTCTGGACCTGAAAGCTGAGCAAACGCTTTTGTAGTTGTTGTGGCCAACGTGTTGTTTCACATCAGGAGAGTAACCGACACTGAGTGCAGGCTCTTCACTGTGGCTTTTCCCTCTGGCCTCAGCTCTTGGCACCCGTCCAGCCTGACAATACTGACGTCCTACAATTTCCCCTGCTTCTTTGTGGCCCTTTCCACACGCTCTTTCTGCCAGTTGACACTCTTGCTCCTCCGCAACTCCACTTACTCTTCAAGGAGTGTAGGTCTCGCTTCACCGGGAAGGCCTCCCTGATCACTCAGGTGTTCGTCCCACATTGCACACAGCGCTGTTTCTGTCCTTGTGGTAGCTTTAAAATGCCATCCTCCAGAGACTAGGCGCTGCACCCTGTCTCACTCAGCTTCACATCCCAGAGCAGGCAGAGGCTGGGTGAACCCTTCGGACAGCGATACTTCGCTGGGCAGTATACTTGTGGACAGCGGCCCCCTTGCCTTCAAGGCTTTGGCAGGGGTGGCACACGTGTAAAAACCTGTGTGCATGATCAGGGCTGTTAGTACAGTTGAGGATAGAGTGCGTGCAGAGCCCTGGTGAGTCCCAGCAGCCTCCACCCAATAAGCCAAAGTATGTAAACATTACGGAATACAGCAGATTTTGAAAATACACAGATGACCCCCCCCCCCAATATAAGGGCTCAGAAAAGATTTATGGAAAATGTAGGACTGACTTGAATATTACCTGATGGGAAGAATTTGCAAACAGCCCTGTTTATAAAAATGGTGGCTGTGCGTGCAGAGAGTGGATACCAAAAGGTGGCGAGGGAAGCTGAAGGCATGGAAGGCTAGCCCCAGGACAGTTACCAGAAAGAGCTTCATTTTCCAGGTAAGGGGGAGGCAGAACCCAGGCTGACCGTTGAGTGCTTAGAAAGACACTTGAGATGAGTGTGCTGAGCAAGTGATGGCCTGGAACCACGTGAGCTGACAAGCCCCACAGCGTCCTTAGCTTTGTGCCTGGCTTCTAGCTGGCATCCAGGAAGACTAGAGAAAGCCGAAATTTAAGGGCTTCATGCTAGGCCATCGAGAAAGTGAACACATTTCCCTTATTTTCTCATTGATATTACAACTTTCTTATAGCTAGTAATACTTGTGCTGATAAGGAAATCTTTTTTGTTTTGTTTTTTTCTGAGACAGGGTTTCTCTGTGTAGCAGCCCTGGCCGTCCTCACTTTGTAGACTAGGCTGGCTTCAAACTCACAGAGATCCGCCTGCCTCCCAAGTGCTGGGATCAAAGGTGTGCATTACCATGCCTGGTCTGATACAGAAATCTTAAACACAGGATTATTAAAGTCGAGAGAGAGAGGCTATCAGAACAGATGTCCAGCTGAGCACAGCGGAGCCCCACACACTGAAGAACGGCCAGTACTACATAGCAGGACCCTGTCTCAGGGTGAAAATAAGGGAAAGAGGAGGAGGAAGAAATGTGTTTTGTAATGTTTGTTCCACACTCTCTCTGTCAGATTTGTCAGATACCAAGAGCTCAGGATCAGCCAGGTCAGGTGACAGATGACAAAACAGTTGCTCTTCCATTAGCCCGCTGTGGGAGATCTGGAAGTCTGGGCTTTTGTAGAAAATCACCTGCTTTTTAATAATTTGCCAAGTGAGAGAGTTTTAAAAACTTCTGAGTCAGGAGCTGTCTGGGAAGGCCTTAGTTTGAAGTGGTCCCTTGGCGCCGCCTGGTGGACATTCGTAATTTTTCTTTTAATTCTTGTAAACAGCTTGTAGAAAATGTCAACTCATTTTGCTTCTAAAAGTCGATGGCTCATAACATCCGTTTTTAAAACATCCCAGTTTTTTCTGAAAAGATATTTCTAAATTCCTACGTGTTTATTGTTAGGCTCTGTTAGGACCTTGAAGATGTGTATAAAACAAATTCTCTCAACCTTAATGTTGAAACTATCGTTATTAGGACTTGGAATGTCTTGTTTCTTTAAAAACAAAACAAAACAACAACAACAAAAACCCAGAAAACACCAAAACTTTAAAATATCTTAAGCATATGTATGGATGAGGAGTGCACATGGAGGCCAGAGGACAGCCTGGGTGTCAGCCTTGAGCAGCGCTGTTCACATCCTGCTTGTTGGGCTGCTTGCTGGGCTGCTTAGCCAGCTGGCCTCAGAGATCACTGTCTCTGCCTCCTCAGCAGATTGTGTTCCGCCCACATGCGGGACCCAAGCCTAGATCAAGTCTGCAAAGTGACTTGCTGGCTGAGCTACCCTCAAATGTAGTTTTTCAGTGAAAACTAATACTTTAGTTCATTCTGTACTAGAAAATGGTCTGTGAAATAGCTCTGAGTGCACTATGAGACCATTAAACTGTGTGGCCATTTACAACAAACAGGGCCTGAGATGAAGTTGTTACTGTCTCAGAACATTGAAATACCCTGTCTGCTTTATAGATACCTGGCCATCCTGCAAACTGAGAATCTGATCCACTTGAAAAGGATGGAATCTCTAGGCACTGTGGAGGGAGAGACAAGAACTATCAGCCACAGAATGAGCCTCTGATTCAAAACCCAGGGAGAGGATATATATTCATTAACAACAATCATCAAAAAATGGATGTTTATTAATGGGAAAAACAAAAGAAGTGATTGAAGCTGCAGCAGAGAGCCATGAAGCAGGAGGAGGGGAAGGGGTTAGTACAGACATACATGTCTTTGTGCACGCGCTGAGCAGATGCAGCAAGATGCGCCCGGCTCCCCTGTCTGCGGTGCTGACTGGGGGCCAGCGGCACTGAGTGGGTTTTCTGGGCCAGGGTTCTGTTGGGGACGAGGTGAGATGTCTGTTGGTTTTGTTCTTGGGAGACTCTTGACTGTAGCTCGTAAGCACACTTTATGAATCTGCCCAGTCAGGGTTCTTCTGGGCAGACAAGTCAGGCTTCTGTAGCTAAACGGGACTGTGCTGTTCTATACCCATGAAAAGGAAAAAAATCAGAAGACTCCTTCTCCATAATAAGTGACTTCTTATGTCACTGATTATGTGTAATTACAAATTACGACACCATTTATCACCATGAGAGAGACACGATGCAAGGGTGCCACCAAGTGGCCCCTGAAGCAGAACTGCAGTTCCAGAACTTAAACACGCTATGTCAGAGCCGTCACCCCATGTGCAGGTAGCTGGCGAGGGATCCTGTGAGAGAAGAGAGCATGGCCACACTGCTGTGGGCTGCACCTCTGCCCTTATCGCAATACAGATGTGATTTCAGCTGTATTGAACTATTTAAAGGATTAACGTTTCCAACCCCCAAGGTGAGTGCAGTCTGTTTCTAAACTTACATACAGCTGCTAAATTGATGCCTTTTACTTATTATTATGCATGCAGCATTCTGCCTGCATGTACTCCTGTCCACTAGCAGAGGCCACCACTCCTTACTCCAGGAGTGAGTGTGAGCCATCCTCTGGGTGCTGGGAACTGAACTCAGGACCTTTGGAAGAGCAACCAATGCTCTTAACCTCTGAGCCATCACTTCAGCCCCGAAATGGATGATTTTGATAAAGCAGTGTTTGCTTTATCTTAATTTCCTTTATTGCTTGGTTCACCCCAAAACAGACATGCACACACACACACTCCACATAAATGAAAGTGTCAGCTGAGAGATAGCTGAGCAGTTAAGAGCACTGGCTTCTCTTGCAAAGGACCCACGTTTAGTTCCTAACACGTGACAGCTCCCCACCATTTGTAACTTGAGTGTCGGGATCTAACGCCCTCTCTGACTCCACTCCAGGCATGCACACGGTGCACAGACATACACTTAGGCCAAACACCCACATGCATAAAATAAAATAAAGTTAACGTTAACCCTGTAATGTGCTTCACTGGGCTGTGGGAGCTGAGGACAGAACCGCCCCCCCCCACCACACACATTAGATAGAGGTCTGACTGATGACAGACTCTCGTCCGCCCACCTCACGCAGACAGGGGCCAGCAGGTGAGGGCCTGCCTGCAGCGCTGTGTGGCGCTGACAGCACTGTTGGGTTTTCTCCCTGAGCTCAAGCCGTGCAGGGGTGACTGGTCTCTTGACCAGGAGCAGGAGCAGGAGCTGAACGCCTCCAGTGCTTTTCTTTACTTCCCACTGGGTGTTGATTCTGCTGAGAACTACCCTGTGTCATGAACTTGAATTTTATTAGACGAGGGGACAATGAGGTTAGAACAAGAAGTGCATCCTTCAGCTTTTAAAATGTTGCTTATTAATAGTTTCTATTTTGTTATTTTTATCAAATCAGAGTATTACTGTGAGTGTACTGACTTTGATTTTTTATTTATTTATTTATTTTTTTTTGAGACGGGGGCTTTGTTTTTCAAGACAGGGTTTCTCTGTGTAGTCCTGGCTGTCCTGGACTCACTTTGTAGACCAGGCTGGCCTTGAACTCAGAGATCTGTCTGTCTCTGCCTTCCAAGGGCTGGGATTAAAGGCCTGTGTCACCACCACCACCACCCAGCTGAGATAGGCTCTTTCTACATAGTCTTGGCTGAAATGGAACTCAGATAGATCCATCTGCCTCTTCTTCCTGAGTGCTGGGATTGAAGGTCTGTGCCACCATGCCCAGCTAACTTGGGTATTTAGTAGTACTTTGTAATTTTTATTTTGCAAGTTCCTGTCTTTAGAAAGTTGTATGAAGTTTCAAGCAGTTTGCTGAACTGTATGCAAGAATCAGTTTCACTCTAAGTAAGTCTCCATGGAAACGCCACTGTTGTGTGACACTGTGTCACAGGAATCAGGGCAGGTGCCGTAGTCTCAGCACTCGGGAGCTGGGGCAGGAAGAGTGCCATGGGTGCCAAGCAAGTCTGTCTCAAAAAACACCAAACACGTGTGAGACTACTGTGCATTTGCATTCTCTTAAGGTTTCTTTCTCTGAATTGTTCTCACTCAAGGCAATGATTTACATTGATAATAACTGCTTAGCATGCTGTCATCCACAAAGTCTCCTTTCAAGGGTACAGACTTCATAATTCTTTAAAGAATGTTTTCTTAATACTGTTTTATTCTTTCCTTGCTTAGTAAATACTTGATTTGGGCAAATAGATTATAGATAATATATAATAATTAAGATACCATACCTCCACTCATTTATTTGTTTAAAATGTATGTGTGTGAGTAGATTTGTGCATGAGAGTGCAAAGCCTGAGGAGTCCAGGAAGCTCTGATGCCCCTGGAGCTGAGCTTATGTCCTGAGAGAGCATCGCATCTTATCCGAGCCATCTCCCCAGCCGCTATACCTTGGTCTTTATGTGGATCATCTTTTAGCATTATGCGTGCCTTACTCTAAAATCATCTTCTAAAATTCTTTTTTTAATAGAAAAAGTTACGCCGATCACAGCATGCGCGTAAAGAAACGGAGTTCTTACGGCTCAAGAGAACCAGACTCGGCCTGGATGACTTTGAGTCTCTGAAGGTCATAGGAAGAGGTGCTTTCGGAGAGGTGAGGTGTGTTGTCTAGGTCAGCACTGTTGAGAGGAGACACTGTAAGAGGTTTCCATGTAGTTCCTAGGCTCCGAGGCCACGGGTCAGTTGGTGAGCATGCTTGCCTGGTAGCCACAGGGCCCTTCCTGCATCTGAGTCAGCACATGGGGGCCTGGTGTGATGGGATACCATCATACTCTCAGCACTTGGGGGATGGAGGTGGGAGGCTCAAAAGTTCAAAGTCATCCTCAGCTCCATAAGCTCAAGGCCAGCTGGAGACACAGCAGACCTGACCTCCCATAAATATTTGTGTGTAGGTGTAATTTCCTTGATATTGCTTCAGCAGTCCACAAAGCAAGCTCCTTCCACTGTTCCAACATGTGTGTTTTTGCTGTAGGTACGGCTGGTCCAGAAGAAGGACACCGGGCACATCTATGCCATGAAGATCCTGCGAAAAGCTGACATGCTTGAAAAAGAGCAGGTGTGTCTCACCACACATGCACTGCCAAGGGCCACGTGTGGCAAGGGCTTGGAGTAGCGTTTATGTTGAAAGCTATAAAAAGAAATCTAGCTTACTAGGTACTTACCACATTTGATAGACTGTGTAGTGTTTTCAGTTCTTAGGTTTGCATTTCTGTTTCTCTGGCTTCGTAACCTGTGTTAGTTTGCTCAGTTGCTGTTAGAGAACAGCCCAGGGGGAGGCTGGAAACGGCGCCTTCCCTTCTCGGGTTCTGTGCAAGCTCCAGAACTTCGCGTAGCATTTAGATTGTGGTGATCACTGTCTTTGCTGCCTTCCCTCAAGTCCCACACTCCCTTCCCTGGTGACTCGGGAGGAGCAGACACAGGAGCTCAGGAGCACTCCTCATGCCTCTTCCTACGAGGAGAGACAGCACACAGAGTCAGAAACGGCCGACTTCACAGTTAAATCTGCACACCCTAGAGGTTTAAATGAACTCTCCTAGGTTCCGCTATTTAATGAGGACATGAACATGTGTGTGTTTCAGTACTTTCTAAAACTGCAGATATCCTGCGTGGAATAGAGTGGGTCCTTGGAAGACGGCTCTTGTCTTTCCAAATATCTTCCTCCAGGTGGCTCACATTCGAGCAGAAAGGGACATTTTGGTGGAAGCAGATGGCGCCTGGGTGGTGAAGATGTTCTACAGCTTTCAGGATAAGCGGAACCTCTATCTGATCATGGAGTTTCTTCCTGGAGGTAAACGGTGGCAGGCTGGCTTGAGCATCTGCATCTGCAGTAACAATGTCAGCCTGTTTTACTGCTGGATTTTACTGAGTGTGTGCATAGTTACTGTTTTTCAGTGTTTACTTCCAGAATGATGGAAGATGACTTAGCCACAAATTTTGATTTTGAATGACGATTAGGCTGACATTTTAAACACTGTCGTTCTGTGTACACTGCAGCCCATTGCAGAGTTGGGTGAAGTAAGCGTGTGTACAGAAAACAAGACTCTGGTTGTAGCCGTGCTTGTTCACACTGTGTTTCTGAGCTGCAGCTCTGTTCCTGCTAAGCCGTGTGCTCCCGCCACCCCATTCCCACACTCGCAGTGTGGCTGGAGGTGCTGGGCCAGTCATAGCACTGCACCCCTGACAGAGTGCACACAGGAAGTCTGGGAGACTGTCCTGCTGTTTCTAACAAAATCTCGGGCGTCCACTCAGAGGCAGAGAAAGCACCCAGTTGACCTTCCCCAGCCATGTCCGAAAAGAAAAAGGAAGTCTTCCCCACCCTGTCTCAAAAAAACCCTTCAAAACTGAATGTCCCTCCCATCTGTTTCCTGTGTGTCTCACTACCCGACCTCCTGACTTACTCTTCCTCTCTGTGGTTGTTTCCTATGTTCCCTTACTGTCAACTGGTTGCTTGCTCTGCCTCTTGACCTACGGTTGATTTTATTTAATTCAAGCAGAAAGCTCTTGGGTAAAGGTGTGTGCTAGGGCTGAGCAACACCACAGTGTAGAAACTGGTTTTTAACTGGTTTTTCCAGCAAACAGAACAATCTCAGGGTTCATAAGTGATCAGATATACCCGGCCATACATTCCCCTTAAGCTGATGTGTGCCGATACACACTGTAATGCTAGGGCTCCAGGCACACTTACTGAATTTCATGGAAAATGGTTCCTTGTCTCACACCAGTTGATGGTTAAACTGTTGATGCTATGCGTGAGCAGAGCAGAAGCAACTGTGTTGAAGAGGATGTCAGGAAAAGGAGGAAGTGGACTGGGTGCAGGAGGGCAAGGGGCTCAAGGTCATTCTCAGCTACTTTGTAAGTTCCAGGCCAGCCCAGGCTACCTGAGCCCCTAGCTCAAAGCCAAACAACAAAAGTCGTTCTCATTTTCATACGTTTGTCTTTCTCAGGCGACATGATGACGTTGCTGATGAAGAAGGACACCTTGACAGAGGAGGAGACGCAGTTCTATATCTCAGAGACTGTCCTGGCGATTGACGCCATCCACCAGCTGGGCTTCATCCACCGGGACATCAAGCCGGACAACCTTCTGCTGGACGCCAAGGCATGTGGGGAGGGGGCACTGAGGCCCGGCCTGCCTGCAGACAGCGCTCGGTCAAGGTGCTTGCAGAGAACTGTGCTTTCCATCGCTTTCCATAGTGCGTGCAGCAAGGAACTCCTGGAGAAATGCCTCGGAGAAATGGCTTTTAACAACTCCCTCTGCTCCCCACTTTTAAAATCATCCTCAAGCATGCTTAATCTCGCATTTCAGCTGTGCATGTTCCAAGTTAGGAAATTCTGTAATAACTGTACTAAAAGTTTATAATTCAGTCTATTGTTTTCTTTTTTTAAGATTTATTTATTTATTATGAGTACGGTGTTCTGTCTGCATGTTCACTGGTACCAGATCTCACTATAGATGGTTGTGAGCCACCATGTGGCTGCTGGGAATTGAACTCAGGACCTTTGGATGAGTAGACAGTGCTCTTAACCTCTGAGCCATCTCTCCAGCCCTGGCCTTTTGTTTTCAAAGGTAACATGATTTAACTCAGTGGAGTTTGTTGTTTCAGGGACATGTAAAATTATCCGATTTTGGTCTGTGCACGGGCTTAAAGAAAGCTCACAGGACTGAATTCTACAGAAACCTCACACACAACCCACCAAGCGACTTCTGTAAGTTTGCCTTCTTCCTTGGGCTCCCTCCTCCTCAGCTGCTGAGCTCTAGA
This sequence comes from Rhombomys opimus, assembly GCA_010120015.1. Classification (NCBI taxonomy): domain Eukaryota; kingdom Metazoa; phylum Chordata; class Mammalia; order Rodentia; family Muridae; genus Rhombomys; species Rhombomys opimus. The sequence continues at coordinate 2,984,630 of REGO01000124.1, forward strand.
TGTGGGTAGTTTCATCTTTTGTCACCTCCCCCACGTTACTCTTGTGTCTTGTTGAAATTAGCATTTCAGAACATGAACTCAAAGCGGAAAGCGGAGACATGGAAGAAGAACAGGAGACAGCTGGTGAGTTGGCCCTTCCCGAAGAGTGCTTAGCCTAGCCTCGAGGATACAGTGTCTCCTCCTCAGTTGTTCTGGCTGCTGCAGGTTGAGTGGGACAGGCCCTTCTTGGCTCAGCTGCACTTGACCCCAGGACCTAGGTCACCAAAGGTCGACAGAGACAGTGGCACCAAAGTTCACTCCCAGTGAAGGGACTTGTGGGACTGAGCAGCGTGTCCTGTTACGGAGGATATCAGAAAAGTGGGAAACTGAGAGAGAGTGAGAGAAGCCCGGCAGAGTGGCGGTGGTGGAGGTCCATAGAGAGGAATGATGTAGAGAGTCCTCATTAAGGGCCTCTTAGGCTCTGGCAGAAACTGAAACAGCGCTGAGGTGGGTGCTGAGCCGGCCAGGTCTCTGGGCTTTGTGGGCTGAGGCACTGGGTCCCATAGTTTTCCCTGCCCAGCCAGGCAGCCGAGCAGGAGCTCCTCACATGTGCCCTGTTTGGTTGTGGCTTCCCGTCCTCCTGTGGCATGCTAGGCGGATGTAATAACAGCTCAGCACCTCCAGCATAATTCAGTGACCTTTGGTGTTTCTGAGCTCTTTTGCCAAGCAATGGCAAACTTCATATTCTAATAAAAATCGTGTTTAGCTGTGCATTAAGGGAAAAAAAAACTTCATTCTGCTTTTAAATGTGTCATTTTAGATCAGATTTGACATTTGAGAAAAACAATGGTCTTTCTATTTTTAAAGGGGAAAAGTAAGTACTGCTTAAAAACTTGGGAGACACAGGCATTGGTGCTGGCCTGTCATCCCACTACTAAGAGCCCGAGGCAGGGCATCCTGTGTTCCCAGAGCAGCCTGGCTTCATAGTGAGGCCCTGTCTAAAAGTAAATACAAACATGGGGGCAGTGTATGGACACAGCGGCCACAGCAGCGCACACGTGCACAGTGGGCTCTCTGCAGTGACTGTTCTTGCCCAGGAGTCACAGTCTAGGTTCAGTGGCTCCAGAGGAAGCAGCAGAGACGAGCTGATGTTTGGGGCAGGAAAGTCCTTCAGCACACCAACTGCCCATCTTGTCATTCCCAGGTCCTTGACACGGCCCCCTGTTTGCAGCGGTTCCCAAGTGGTGCCCCTGGCTGGACATGCTGCCTTTAGAAACCATTTTTTAGGGTTTGATGTGGCTCAGGAAGGAGCCCGAGGCTCCTGATGGAGCGCCCTGGAGTCACGTTGTATGGACGTGCCTGTAGCTTACAGAGCGTGCTCCTTCCAAGAGCGTGTGTAGTAAGCAGGAAAGTCAGGCCCACCGTACTCTACCTTGTATTTCCTTCTAAGTGGAAGCAGGGCGTCTCCTGGGGCCAAAGTCCTGTGTGCTGTGCTCAGTGCCCACTCAATATCTGTCAGTCAGCTCCCCGTGTAACACACAGGGCCACCGGTGAGAGCGCAGGCTTCTGTGTCGGGTGCTCCTCCTGTAGTTAGCGGTTCAGAATGCCAGCTTGACACACCGCTCCTCTGCAGGCTTACTCCACGGTTGGAACGCCAGACTACATTGCTCCGGAAGTCTTCATGCAGACGGGTTACAACAAGCTCTGCGACTGGTGGTCCCTGGGGGTGATCATGTATGAGATGCTGATCGGTAGGTCCTGTCTCCGTGCGTGGATATGTCTCTGTTGGCCCAGTGCTTGAACATACAGATGTGAAAGGCAAAGGGCACGCCATTTTGAACCTGTTTCTCACATTCTTGAGTTTAAATTCGTTTATAAATATCCAGGAAACTAGCCGGGGATCCTGTGGCAGGAGATAGTTAACTAGCGTGGCTCCCTTTATCGCGTGGATATGCAGGTTCGGATGCAGCGAGATGGGGCTTGAACTCCTTGTGGGCTTCTCTCATAATTTTAGAGTAAACTGAGGCATGGGTTGCTGTTTGAGGGTGCTCAGGGTAGGTCATTTCTCATGGCACAACCTTGTAGGTGTGCTTGAACTGATCACAAAACTGATAAATTGTTTCCCTGGTGCCCAGGCTTTCCACCCTTCTGCTCCGAGACACCTCAGGAAACATACAGAAAGGTTATGAGCTGGAAGGAGACCCTGGCTTTTCCTCCAGAAGTGCCCGTGTCTGAGAAAGCCAAGGACTTGATTCTCAGGTCAGTGCCTCTTAAACTTCACAAGGGCGTGAACGGCCTGTGCCTGCGGCTGGACAGGGTGTGCGAGGAGAATGCTGCTGATCTGGTTAGTCAAGACAGTCGGTTTTTAACGCATGTCACGTGTTACAAAATTCAGACTTTACCAAAAAGATATTATTTATTTCTGTGTGTGAGAGTGTGGGTAGCCCTGCCCATGGAGGCGAGATGGCTGCCCATGGAGGCGAGATGGTCCCTGGAGCTGGAGGGACACAGTGGTGAGCCACCCCGCGCACCAGGTCCTCTGCCAGACCAGCAAGTGCTCTTAAGCACCTATTCTCCAGCCCACAAAATGCAAACACTAAGAAGTTTGTGGGAAATGGGGAGAGAAGAGATCTTGTTGGACATACTAGTGATTATTACCAAAGTGTCACTCCTGTGAGACCTCGGGGACTCCGTGCGCAGAGGAAAGGGAGTGGCGGCTCGGAGGAGGAAGGCGTGTGGACTGTGACAACCTGCGAATGGCCAGCTGCCAGCACGCGGCGCAGACCTTTGGCCCAGCGGTTTGTTTCGGGAATTTAATTGAGCATGCAACCACGTAGGGCTAAGGAGTTAGGCGTGCTTCTTGTGTTATTTTAGTTGTGAAAAATTGGAACTCAGATGAGTCTTCAGCAAGAGCAGTGGGTACGAACGGTCTGATGTCTGCATGTGCGGGTCTCACATTACCTCACAGGAAACACTGACCAGCATTAGGAAACTTTCTCAGGACATTAGTGAAGGAAAAGTCTTGAAATAATTACTATGTGTCAACACAGTGTCTTTAATACCGTTACAAGATGGAAAGTGCCTCTGGGATGACACAGCTACTGTCCCAAATGGGGTTACGGGTTCCCGTGTCTCCCACAGTATCTCAGTGTCTAAGTTAAATGCTTTCTAAAAACGTTGGTGTACCACAGTGAGAGTTTCGGGTGAAGTGTGCCTGGTAATTGGTTTCCCTGTCTAGGTTCTGCACTGACTCTGAGAACAGAATCGGGAATGGTGGTGTGGAAGAGATCAAAGGCCATCCCTTCTTTGAGGGCGTGGACTGGGGGCATATAAGGTACGTTCCCAGAGACGCCAGGCCCTTCTGCACTTTGGTACTCAATGTGCATCTGTTCCTTCTAGACCAGCGGTTTCCACCCTGGGGGTTGGGACCCTCTCACAGGGGTCACCTAAGACTGTCTGAAAACACAGATGTCTGCGCTACATTCATGACAGTAGCAAAATTACAGTTCTAAAGGAGCGGTGGAAATAATCGAATGCTGGGGTCGCTGCACTGAGGAACTGTATGAAGTGGCTGCACCATCAGGAAGGTTGAGAGCCGCTGTCACAGAGGCAGTGCTGCCTCATCTGAGATGCCTGTCTCTGTGCGGCCTCTTAGAATGCGTCTCCCTAGGGTCCTCCTGTGTGCCCAGGACCTTCATGAGCACGTCCTGTACCTCCCTCATCTTACCCTGACTTGCTGGTACTGTCTTGTTCATGGGGTCTGAGCTAGAATTTCTAGATGGGATGGGGTATGTTGGTTATGGAAATGGTCACAGAGCAGAGCGTGGCCTGCCTAAGCTCACGCTGCTAGTTAGGGATGACAAAGTTGGGTCACGGCAGCCTAGGGCCTGCGGCTCTCTCCACACAGCTGAGTCCTTAATCTCTTAAGAATAATTCTTGTGCAAGCATGCACAGTACATGCGTTTTCAACTAGGCTTAGCACCTAGTTGATCTTTGAATACTTGTTGGAAAAAAAAAATAAAAGCTGATAAAGGACTGTTGGTTGGCTCAGCTGGGCAAGGGTTCAGTTTCTTGGTCTTTAGTGCTAGAGGAGAGAACCAACTCCTGAATGTTGTCCTCCAAACTGTGTGTAAGAAGTAAACACATAAATATAATTTTAAAGGGTTTTTTTCTTTGTTTTGTTGGATTCTTGGTATTTTTTTTTTCTTGTTTTAGTTTTCATTATTGTTGGTTGGTTGGTTTTCAGGCCAGGGTTTTTCTGTGTAGCCCAGGCTGTCCCAGAATTCACTCTGTAGACCAGGCTGGCTTCAAACTCAGAGATCTGCCTGCCTCTGCCTCCTGAGCACGGCAGTTAAAGTGTGTGACACCACTTCCTGGCTAACTTAAAAGTTTTAGTGATAGTTTCTCTTAACTAAATAGTTTTAACATAAGAAAGCATTTTCATGAATAGATTTTTTTTTTTTTAAACCTAACCTCTCTGGTTCCCTTTAAATGTATATGACTGACAAGTTTTTACATTCAGATTTTATCACAAATACGAGTTCCCCATCCTTTTTGCAGATGTCTTTGTATTTACTAATCTTCTCTAGAATTCTAGCCCTAATTCACTTAAATAGACCTGATCTCACTGTCCCCCAGTTTTCAGTAAAATTTATTTTCTTTTAATTTCTTTCACATAAAAAAAGAAAATCATCTGAAGGGCTGGGTCTATAGCTCAGCGGAGTGTTTGTAGCTCAGTATTTGCCCTGTTCAGTCCCAGCACTGCAGGGAAGAAGTATGAGAAAGTCTTCATGCCAAACTGTAAAACTTCCAGGTAGATGAAAACATCTTAGTAAGAAATTACACCCGCTGTCGTGACATTTACTCGGCTGTGTGCCCACAGCGGACCGGGGGTTTCCTGTCCCGTGCTGCCGTGGGCAGGGCTTGTAAGCATGGTTGGTTGGGCAGTTACGAGTTAAGGAAGTATACCATGGCTGCTGACTTGCCTCTGCAGGGAGAGGCCAGCAGCCATCCCCATAGAGATCAGGAGCATTGATGACACCTCAAACTTTGATGACTTCCCCGACTCTGACATCCTGCAGCCAGGTAAGAGGCTGGCAAGCACAGCCGCACTGCAGCCACCCCGAGGTGACGGACAGTCGCTGACCAAGCCCTTGGCCTTGGCTGACTTTTCTCTCTCTCTAGTGCCGAATGCTACAGAGCCCGACTACAAATCCAAAGACTGGGTTTTCCTCAATTACACCTACAAAAGGTTTGAAGGGCTGACTCAGCGAGGCTCCATCCCCTCGTACATGAAAGCAGGGAAGCTATGACTGCCGCTCACAGCCTCACAGCCAAGAGAACTCAGGTAGCTGCATCCCCAGGCTGCTCGGCGTCAGCACCACACGCCCCGGGATGGGCTGCTCACCAGCCGGAGGGCCTTCTGCAGCGTGGAGTCCTGAGGCTGCTGCAGGATCGCTCGGCTTCTCTTTTTTTAAGGTTTTGTTATTTGAATTAACTATCATACAGAGAGAGGTACTGGAACAGAAGGAACGGACATTCCTAAGTGCACGGCCCGCGTGCATGTTGAGGTCCACTCTGCCCACGTGCTGCGCTTCCGACCGCAACACTAATCCAGCCAGAGCTGCACAGCATTGAGGGCACCGAGGCAGCCGAGGCCACTCCTGGTGTCCCTGCTTCACTGCAAAGCTCGTGGGTGTAGAATCAGTCAAAGCCATCCTCCGTAGCTACTGTTAATATCCGCTCTGTTGGTTTGGACGCTGCAGGCGCCACATGAAGACAGTTTCTGTAACGGCTCGAAGGAGAGTGCGCTTCAGTGTGCAGCTTCCCGTCAGGCCCTGGGGAGGGGAGGGGAGGGGAGCTTCTGTCAGGGTGAGGCCAGGTCCTGCCTCACCCCAGCGTCCTCCGAGGCTGACCTTGCTGAGAAGGAGACTGAAGTGTGCACAGGGAGGTTGTGGCTGTAACCGAGCAGCCGTCAATGGCTTTTCGTGTGACACAAGGACTTCGTTTTTAACAAGAGGACATAGCATTATTTTACTTGGATGAGTTTCAGAAATGACCATGAAAGCTGCTTGTAGAACCTAGTGTATTTTTATTAAACTATTTTTTTAAGTGTCAGACTTCTGATGATGTCGGTGGACACATGGAGAACAGGGTGTGGCCTCTGGCTCCCTGCAGACGTGCGTGTCGTTGCTGTGACCCTCGGGTTCCTCTGATAGCACTAGTGCCAGTGTTTCCCAGTGAACCAAAGACCCTGAGCAATGGCTGCCCGTGGGGTGGGGGTCCTCTTTCCGGGGTGCCGCGCCCCGCGTGACCGGCCTATGACAGAGGCCGGCCCTGGCCACTGTAACTCATCACTGAAGGAAAGGAAGTGGGTGCAGATAGGAAGGTCAGCAGCATTTGGGCATTTCCCTAGGATTACATCACCTTTTCTTGCTCAGCATTTTGACTCTGAAACAATTTTCTAAGAGGGTTAGTTTTGTGAGTTGTAGCTGCGAAGTCACTTCTCAGGGCATGGCTGATGTTTATCATCTGAGGTGATGGAGTGAGGCTGTGTGGGGAGGACTGTCCTCCTGAGGGCACGGAACAGAGAGGTCACAGGCATCAAGGCCCTCTCATTAAGGCCGTCAGCCCCTGACGTGTTGTGGTGAGTCCTTGAAGGCCCATTTTGTGGCTGAAGCTGGTGTGTACCCACCATGCTGACCTGCCGGGCCAGCTGTGGTCTCACCCTATGGCCGAGGATTTGGAGAAAACCCTGAAGATGGTGGATCTGACGACTCATCGGCTGCCTTAATTTCTGCAGGGCCTGTGAGCCTGTCCACCTCATCTGCTTCCAGGGTACTTCAACAGCAGGCCCTGGCTGGAGGGTCTTCACCAGTGTGCGGGTGGCGGGGGCCTTGCCGCACTCTCTAGCTCAGGTGTGATAACTACCTGGGGTGATGGTAGGATGACTCGTCGCGTCCAGGTAGCGGGGTTAGGTGGGCTGAGAGCAATGTGAAGAACGGTCCGGCTTTCTCCCAGGGTGCAGGCACGGAGCTCTGTCCTGCTTCCCTGCGGGAACTGCTGGCTTCCTGTGGCGGAGGGTGCCGGGAGGGTGGCTTTGCTGCCTGCCTCCCCCTCCCTCGGCAGGGATCCCTCATGAAAGCGTTTCTTAAGCTACTGTCTGAAGGCACCTGAAGACTGGGCCTGCCCCTTGGAAGCTAAAGATAGGAGTTACGGTGCAAATTAAGCAAATAATTCACAGAGATTCCCTGAAACTTTTTTCCATCATTCATTTTTCATATTTTAGGTGAATATAATTGCAGTGATAAAACCCTGTCTAATTGACTGGGCATGGTGACATTTTCTCTAATCTCTGTTTTGAATTGAATAATCACAGTTTATTATAATCTGTGATTTGGCTCTTCCCAAGGTTATAGAAAATGTGTGCAATTCAGATGTATTAGTTTCCAGATTTAGTACAGTTTTTCTTTTCATTAAAACCTTTGTGTTCAAGTAGTCATTACCAGCAAACTCTGCGGGTGTGGGAAGCCCTGGGCTGAGTGAGGAGTGGCCGAACAACCAGAGGTGGCCGTCGGCCAGCTGGTCAAAACATCAGCCGTGGATATCAAATGGATTCTTTGGTTGTTAAGGCTTAAGGTAGGGTCCGCCTCTTCACATCTTTTTAACACCTGCATAACTGTACAAGCTGTATATTTTTAACTGTTTTGAAACCTGCTTATTTTGCTGTTCAGTGTAGAAACCTGTAGACAGTCCTCAGTCAATCCCAGCTGGCAGGAGTGACAGGCCTGGCTCCTGGTAGCCACAAGTCCTTACCTGAGGGTCAGAAAGAAGGCTCCCTGGCTACCTGACATGGTTAGTCTTTGAATTGTGAAAATTCAAAAGTGGCTGTTTTGCTATGCTCATGACTATCTCTCATTTCATTCCAGATTTGTTTTCTCTGTAGAAGTGCACTTATTTCTGAAAACCTCAAAGAAGCCAATACTTAAACACGAGACACTTGGGACTGGTAGAGATACGTTAGATTTTTATTATAAAATGTGAGCAGATAATGCTTTTAAAGGAATAAATAAAAGTATATTGTAGTTATCTTTTTAAAGCAATATAATCCAGCAGTTGTCCAGACCATCCGAGTCCAGCGTTTCCAAGACTGTTGGGCAGCGAGCGTGCTTCATTGATGGCATGACAAAAATAAAGCCACGTTTACAAAAGTTTTACTGTGAGGCTGTTTGTTTTGTTGTTGAGTTTGAAGATTGATGTTATCTAAAACTTAAGAAATACTGTTTTATGAATGAAATTTCCAAGTAGCTATTATACTTGAAAATTATATCATTTGAAGTTTTGAATCAAGACAGTTGGAACAAGTCCAGGTTTAAAACTGTTGAGATCATAGCATCCGCCTTGTGAGTTTCACCTTAGGTGCTTGCTGGGCGTAGGTCTTTTCTGCAGCCTGAGTGAGTGCCTCAGTAGACTGAAGGACTCCTAAGAGTTGGGATAGGGTCCCTTCCTGTGGAAGTCAACCCCCGCCGTGCTCCCTGTGACCCGGCAGGCGTCTGCATGCCGTCGGAAGCAGCGGTTGCCTTGAGGAGAGCGGACGTGCAGGCCGCAAGGCCAGCCCTCAGGAACGGCCAGCGGACGGAGCCACTTCCTGGTGCACTGCGTGCAGCTGTTCTGTAAAGAAAGGGAGTGAGCTGAGACCATGTTCTCATCCTCTCGGGTTTGGAGGGGCTGAGCTCGGAAGAGGCCCCAGGTAGACTGTGCACGGTGAGGGCAGCTGTGCAGAGGACCGGCTGCCGCAGTGGGAGCAGAGCAAGCGTCAGAGCGTAGCACACGGTGAGCACGGGGCAGCCCGGCCCTGCTCTGGCCAAGGCCAGTGGCGAGAGGTTTTGGCTTTTAGCAAAAACAGTTTTAAGGACATCGAGAATGGAACAAGCTTTGCCAAAGTGCAGGTCAGCAGGTGATATGGCCCCCACCGTGCAGCAGAGCGCCCTAAGCACCGCCTTAAAAACCTTCCTCCAGCTCCCCTGCATCCCTCGGATACTCGGCCTCTCCTGGCTCTCCTCTGCCACACCTCCCGGGCTTAGGCCAACGCCAAGCCCATCCTTGTATCCTGGAAGCCCATAGTGGCTCCTGTTTCCCCACACTGCTCTCGCCCACCAAGCCACCGAACACCCCAGGGTTCCTTGCCTGGACCATTGCTGGATGCAGAAGGAAAAGGTCATTGAAGTATTTAGTCATTTCTGTTCAACCTCTTGAAAGCTCAAAATTGAATATTTGTTATTTTTGTGGATCTTGGAAAAAGGCGTAACTGCTGTTCTTTGGCCCCAACTGTCGGGAAAGGCTCCAGTCGTGGCTTGGGAAGCAGCTCCTGCCCAGGGGGGCAGAGGAGTTCTGGCTCTGTCTTGCAAACCAATCTTATGAAGCAAAACTGCTGTCAACCTAGGGTGAGCAAGGGCTCCTGCCACACAGGGCCGTTCCTGGGCTCCGAGAATGGCCAGCTGCTGCTGACCGGAACTCTGTGAATTGGGTTTCAAATCTGTTTTCTCAAAAGTTCAGCAAGGAGAAAGTACCATTCTACCATGAAGACAGGGTCTCATGGAGCCCAGGCTGGCCTTAAACTCATGGCTGAGGATGACCTTGAACTCCTGGTGTGTGTACACATGAAAGTGTGTGTGTATGTGCATGTGTGCACACACGTGTGTATGTACACGAGTGAAGGTTCCAGAGGAGGCCATCAGATCCCCCTGGAACTGGGGTTTTAGGCAGTCGTGAGCCGCCCCACCTGTGTGCTTCCAGCAGAACTCGGGGCCTCTGCGAGCGGTGTGCGCTCTTAACTCCTGAGCCCTCTCTTCAGCTACCAGACGGGCATTGCAAGTGTGCACTGTGGTGAACTGACTTGCTGAGACGCTGGTGGGCCTTTCTCCCCTCCCTCTACCCCCTTGACTCAATACATCATTGTCTGTTTTTGAGATGAGGTCTCAATGTGTAGCCCAGTCTAGTGTCACAGTCCTGGCTGGTGCTGCGAGCTGGGGCTGCTCTGCCTGACCACGCACGGTATTTTAAGACATAGCAGCATACCGGCCTGCCCACCCCAGCACGATGTGCGCAATGGTCAGCTGTCCTGTGCTCTCCAGGGCTCCTCCTCTGCCGCTGACTGGGTCCCTGTCACCAGGCCCTGGCAGCCCCACTCCGTCTCTGTGAGTCAGGCTATTCACACAAGTATTTGTCTTTTGAGTGGCTCATTTCACTTACCGCACTATCCTCAAAGTCTGTTGCTGCACCGCATGGCCAGGTTTCCTTCTTTTCTGAGACTGCCGTGTGCTCAAACCAAACTGCCCGCCTGTCTGCTGACAGGTGGCCGGGCTTCTCTCAGCTACTGTGAATGTGATGAAGGTGAGTGTGCAGCTATCTCAAGATCCTGCTTTCAGAGTGTGCATACCTCTACCTACCTGCCAAGCTCTCTCCATATCCATCCGTCCGTCTGCCCGTCCATCCGTCTATCATTTATCTACCACAGTGTGCGCCATGGTGAACACAGAAAGAGAGAGGTGAAGCAGGGTTCCACCATAAGCATTTTGAGGCATCCACACACTACTTTCCACACAGTTTCACTATTTTGAATTCTGAGCAAAACATTGCCTAAGGATGCCAGCCCTCCGCAATCTTGCTGACTCTAGTTCCTGGCTTCCTTTCCCACCAGGGTTATCCTGATGGGCCTTTGGTACATCTTCACTGTGGTTCTGATTTGTGCAAATCTAATGAGAGACTTTCATATGCTGCTGCCATTTGCACAGAATCTTTGGTGAAGTACATCTTCAGGTGCTCTGACCACACTCTGAGTTCACTGTATTTTAAAATATCTATTCGATGTGTGTATTTTGCCTGCATGTTTGTCTGCGTACTGCTGCATGCCTGGTGCCCGAGGAAGCCACAAGAGGGCATCAGATCACCGGGAACTAGAGTGACAGATGGTGTGAGCTGTCATGTGGGCACTGGGACCACACGGGAGTCCTTGGAAGAGCAGCCTGTGCTCTCAGCCGCTCAACCCTCCCTCAGCCCCTCTTTTATTTAACACATTTTGAGCTGTGGGGCCACAAGCATGGGCTGCCACAGCCTGAGGGGCCTCTGAGTCCTTGGTGTCTGTGTGTTCCCACTGCTTCTGTGAGCATCTCTTGGTCTGTTATCAGGAGCTCAGAGGAGACAAGTCACTAAGGTGACACCTGCAATTCCTGTGACCAAGCAAGGCAGGAAAACAACCTCACACCTAGGGTTTTTACTCAGCTAAGTTCACATAAACACCTATTTAAAAGTTACTGTGGCCTTTTTTTGACTGTTATGTAGCCCAGGATGGCCTTGAACACAGATCTTCCTGCCTTTACCTCCGGGTGTTGGCGTCCCAGGCCCAGGCCATCCTACCTGGCTGGCTGCTCCTTCTAGCGTGTGCTGTGTATGTAAGCCCAAGAGCATCGTAAGCAGCTTTAACCGTGGGGCAAAACTCACCAAAAAGAAGCAGAAGGCCCGGTGTGCATGTGTCTGCGTTTCAGAAACTGTGTTTGGGCCAAGGATATGGCTCAGTTGGTAGAGTGTGTGCCTCCCGTGCACTAAGTCCAGGGTTCAAATACCAGCACCATCTGAAAAGGGGTGTGCTAGAACATGCTCATAATCCCAGCATTTGGAGGCAGAAGGGACTTAAAAGGCAAAGAGTGGTCACTTTCAGAAACTGTGTTTGAAGCCAGCCTGGGCTACAGCGTGCCTCTGTAAGGAGGGAGGGACGCGATGGCCACAGTGACCTGCCTGTGCAGTCAGGACAGTGCCATCGTGTCTGATGGGACACACACATTGGACTCTTCCACAGGCTGGCAAGCAGGAGCCAGGGCCCTGTGGTGCCCACAGGACCTCCTTCTGCTCGAGTTAGTAGTGAGGGAGGTCTCCAGGGGGATGTGGCAGGGCATGTCTGCTGTCCTCTCGTGCCTAGGAGGCAGAGTTCAAGGTCAGCCCAGGCTCCATAGCAAGACCCGGCATCAGTAAATGAGATCAATGCGGGCTCATCTGTCCCCCAAGCACTCTTGGGAATCCGTTCCCCAAAGGAGCAAATTACCAGGCGTCCTCACTGAGAAGCGCTGCCAGGCTACAGCTGAACCGCAGGCATGAACCTCCTAATCATCCAGGTGCTGCCGGGATGGTGCCCACAGGCTGGGCGAGGGCTCAGGGACAGGGTGGCAGCCGCCAAGCCTTACAACCCAGGACTCATGCCCAGATCCGCGTGGTGGAAGAACATCCCCCCCACACACAGAGAAGCTGTCCTCCATACACACTCGAGACGCTGCATAAAACTGAGGAAACAGGAGAGCGTCAGGGTGTGAGCTCAGCCTTTGTAGGTGCCTGGCCTCCTGGCTCAAGTTCAGGGCCACAGAAGTGCCCCTAAGTGCCCTGAAATGCCCCCGCCCCCGGGGAACAACATCCTGGGGAGAATCGAAGGAGAAGTTTCAGAATTGTCCTGACACGTCACTCTGTGACACGCCACTCTGTGGGAAGGGGTTCCTGATTTTCATGGACCCCAAACGGCCAAGCCAGCCCGCTGTCATGTTTCTCCCCTGGGTAACAGAGGCGCGGACACGGCCGCCTTCTGTGTAGCTACTGTGGTCACCCTTCGCCATTTCCGTTCTTCCAGACAGCCAGTTCTCACTCACCTGTTCTTTCCACCTCCGTGGATGGCTCACGGGCGATGCTGACGCACTGGTCCCTGAAGAGCTGGGTCAGCCATGAGACCAGACTCAGGAGGCAGAGACGGGAGATCAGAAAGGCAAGGTCCTTCAGGGTACAAAAGGAGTGCAGGCTGACCTGGGATACATATATACCAAATATGCCTTTGAACAGGTTATGGATTGATTGGTGGATGACAATGCGAGCAGAGGCTGGGGGGTGGGGTGGGGATGAGGTGGGGGAGCCTGACACAGCTCTCCAGGGACCAGCACTTCACCATTACCTCGTCCACCATTACCTCGTCATCACCATCATCACCACCTCCACCACCACCATCACCACCACCATCACCATCACTACCACCACCACCATCAGCACCATCACCACCACCATCATCACCATCATCACCACCTCCACCACCACCATCACCACCACCATCACCACCACCACCATCACCACCACCATCACCACCACCATCAGCACCA
>REGO01000124.1:3003098-3116619 GCA_010120015.1 Rhombomys opimus
GGGTCTTAATGGCCCACCCAGGGGAGGGCTCCGCCCACGGCGGGCGGGTCTTAATGTCCCACCCAGGGGAGGGCTCCGCCCACGGCGGGCGGGTCCTCCAGCCCAATGCGCTCAGCCGGGACTTGCTCCACAGCCCACCCAGAGACACGCCTCCCCGTGGCGTTAGCAGCGCTCTCACAGCCCCGTCCTCTGTGCCTGCCCACCCTTTGGAACTTGCGTTGTTGAGGCTCCCCTCGTGGCTGTTTGCTTGCTGTTTACCTTTCGAAGACTTTAATACCTGTAAATACAAATAGCGGTGATTTGGGATCTCACCGTTTAATAATTTATGGATTCAGCCAACAAATGTTTGTGCAGCCCTTCTATTTCTCTTCGGCAAGATGTGTATGGCGTTGTTCACGCAGGACAGTCAGGATGGGAGCAGCAGTCCCCGGGGCTGGGGCCGTAGGTCTCCTCAGAGTGGTGTGCGACCAGGACCGCCCTAACCTCCTGCTGACAGTCATCTCCTTTATCTGGTTGCTGTTGTTTGCACTTGCTAAGGGAAATTGCCGACGCGGAGCCCATCTCAGGCAGATCACGTGAGAAAGACAGCCTTTCTGGAACCCTACGGACTGGTCTCCTTTACAAGATGGACCCTAAAAAATGGGTAAGCTAAGCTGGGCCTCACAGTATATGCTTGCAATCCCAGCCCTTGGGAGGTGAAGATAGGAGGAGGAGCAGTTCAGGGTCAGCCTTGTGCACAGCAGAACCAAAACAACAAGCAAAAACCGATAAAGAAGTAAGGGAGACATAAATGTCATGTCAGGTAAAGAAATGACCTTGCCTGGGCGGTGGCACACATCTGTGATCCAGCACTCGGGAGGCAGAGGCAGGCGGCTCTTTGTGAGTTCAAGGCCAGCCTGGTCTACAGAGTCCAGGACGGACACAGCTACACAGAGAAACCCTGTCCCCAAAAACCCAAAAACCAAGAAATGACTTCACCTTCTCATCTTGTGCCTCAAGCAGGAAGAAATGCCCAGCAGTTTTCCCTTCCTAGGTGTGTAACACTGAGGTAAAGGGGCCGGGCTGGCCCTGCCCAGACCCTGCTGTCCACACAGAGGGCTTGTCCTGGCTGGCCCTGCCCAGACCCTGCTGTCCACACAGAGGGCTTGTCCTGGCTGTCCTCATGTGCGCGACCTGCTGTTTCTGTCTGTGGAATCTGTTACGCCTGGCACGGAGCAGGTGTTACGTGTGACCCGTCCCCTGGTTGCAGAATGTCTTCCAGAGAGTTGCTCCTGCTTTGATGCCATTTCCGGGGGGACCTTCCTCTCCGGGCTGGCCTGGCTGCGGCAGCCTCTGTCTTGTCTCCCCACCGCTTTCCTGCAGCTGCACCTTGCCTTCTGTCTCATGCTGGACCCAGGCGCTGTCCAGATAGTCTATAATGATCTCAAGGTCCTTGTCCAAATAAGGTGACACACAGTGTGGCGACACGAGCACACAGTGGGCGGCACGAACATGGACGAGCTGCCAGATGCAGGCTGAGGTGTTTCCAGCCTGTGTCCCCTCAGAGCGACTTGAGGGTGCAGACTCTTCCTGAGGAGTGCTGAGGTGTGACCCGGGGCCTCGGCTGGCTGGGTCTTCTGGTGAGGAACTCATTGGTCCTGCCTGCCCCAACTTTTCTCTTTCTGGTTTAAATTTTTATTTATTTTATTTTTTTATTTTATTGAAGCACGGAAGCTTTGCTTCAAAGTTCTTCAAAGTTGCAAAATAGTTGAGAGGAGAGAGAGAGGTGTTCTAAGATAAATTATCATTTTCTGTCATTTTTGCATGTATAGGATTAAAATGCCAGAGAATGAATTTACTATTTTTCTAAAACAAAGAAAAGGGGGGCAGGGAGGAAAGAGAAAGGAAAATGGGAAAGAAGGAATCTTCTGGGCTAAATGCAGAGAGTATGCTTCTTCTCCTTCTCGCCGTGAGGAGAGCTAACAAGAGGACAGAAAAGTGCACAGCAGTGAACTGTCGTGTTCTCACAGCGCGTGTTTAAAATAGTGTTCACGGCATTCGCGTTGTTTTCGGTGTATAAGTAGATGCGCTTCACTAAGCCATTTAAAAGTGGGTCAGACAGCGTCACAGTTTGTTCCTGTCAGCTTCAGAAAGTCTCTCTAAAAATAAAGATGTTCTTCCGCAAGTCCAAAATCCTGTCCTCACAGCCAGAGAAATTAGCAGGTTGCCACGTAAAGGCCCCGATGTTCCCGCTCTCTCAGTGTCCCAGCTCCCTCAGTTGCGCCTCACACGGTCTTAGACTGATGTCGCTTCGACAGACTTATTTTTGTATTTTCCGTGTAGACGTGTTTTTCCTGCATGTGTGTCTGTGTACCGTGTGCATGCCTGGTGCCGTCAGAGGCCAGAAGAGGGCAGCAGAGTCCCTGGGACTGGAGGGACTTCGAGCTGCTGGGCTCTGAGCCCGGCTCCAGGGCTGTTTATTTTTAAACTAACAGGCTCTTCCCATGCTCAGTTCTCATAGCTGGGCAGACTCTCTTAGCATGGAACACTCCTCCTTGCCTTTTTATAATCTCGAGGCCTCCACTGTTTGTTCGTTTTGTTCTTGTTTTGCTGTGGTCTTGATATGTAGCCAGGCTGGCCCATAACTTATCGTGTAAGCCTCATAGTCATGGCACTCTCCTCCCCAGGCTCCCGAGGCCCGGAGTGACAGATGTGCACCCTTGCCTGGCTGGTGTTGGGTTTTGAGGAGACCAGACCAGCCATGTCATTTGAGCCAAGTTTTGGATGGGTGACTTTGAACTGTTAGCCTGAAAACAGCTCTCACTGGAGGCTGACACTCAGGCCTGCCCCATCTCCCCATCTCGTACCCCCGCCCTCTGCAAATGGACAGACGACTTGCCTCCCGTCTCGTCCGCACGTTAGAGGCACGGCCTCAGGCAGGCTGCGGCGGACAGCTGGGGGAGCCGGGCCCTCGCCCGGTTATCCATCTTTCCTTCCTTCACCACCTCTTCCAGGATAGGTGGGAACAGGAGTGTGAGCACAGCCAGGAGCCAGCGAGCAAGCAGGATGAGCAAGAAGTGGGTGCTGTTTGTGAGGCGCCTCGAGTGTCTTCCCTGCCGCAGCTTTCCGAGGAGAGCACCCCGACACTGTGAGCTTTGACACGCCCCAGCGGGAGCCCTGAGCAATGTGGGGACACAGCGAAGCTTGGGAAGGCATTCAGAGGAAGTGTGGGAGACTACCCGTAGAGCGTCCGCACGCCCGGGCATGGCTGACCCCGCCTGGCAAGGCGGTAGAGCCGCCGTCCTCGGCTGCAGTGCTGGCAGAGCCAGCAGGTGCCCCGGGTGTTCTTAGATTTGGAGCTTCGACTTGATACATATGTCAACAGTCTCAGATGACTTCTGATATACGGAAATCATCCTGACCGTCATTAAAAGCCCGCCATTAAGCCCTGTGGGTCACCTCTGGTGTGCCCCTCCTCCCCTGCCACTGTCCACACCCAATAGCTAACATTCACTGGGCGATTCCAAATACACTTTTTCTCGGGCTGGGTAGAGGACCTGCCTAGCATGTGTGAGGCCCTGGGTTCAAACCCTAGCACTGAGAAAAAATATAAAAAAAAATTTAAAAAGTGTGTGTGAGTGTTCCCTGCATCATGTGTGCCCAGGGAAGTCGGAGGAGGGTGGTGCATCCTCTGAACCTGGAGTTCTGGACGGTCGTGAACCACTACTCCGGTGCTGGAGTCACGCCCGGGCTCTAGGCAAGAGCAACCAGTGCTTGAAACCCCTGAGCCAATTCTCCAGGCGGGGCCTGCGGCCTGTGGTAGAGCGCTCGCTCGCCTGCGGCCTGTGGTAGAGTGCTCGCTGTGTGAAGGCGCTAGGTCTGAGCCTCACTAACACACATACAGAGTTGGCAAAATGATTTGCTTTCTCTGGGCTTTTAAGATGCTTGTTGACACAGATAAATGAAGGGCCCCGTGGTCCATTTTGGTAGTAGAAAATGCACAGAATAGAGCAACTTGCCGGTCAGAGGAAGACGGCGTGAGCCAGTTGAGGTGTCCCCCCTCCTGCCGTCCAGTGACCTGGGTTCTGTTTCCCAGGGCCCCAGAGAGCTCCGTCCTCACGCTGAGCTACTGGAATGCAAAGATGGGTCTACAAATGAAAGAACTTGGAGCCAACCACGCTGACTGGCTGGAGAAAATCAACAACATTATGCAAAAAATCAGCAATACGGAAAGCACGGTCAAGAGGTAAGCTCTGGCTCCCGGGGTTGGCTGGAGCGCAGAGGGCCGCCTCACAGCCTTAGAACTGAGGACGCGGGGCACAGCGTTTGGGAAAGCCCTGAGGGCGAGAGCATGCAGCCTTTTCCCAGAGCGCCCTGTCTCCTCTCAAGGACCCCTCACACACTGGGTGCGCAAACTCTCTCTCAGCTTACTCTTACCATTTCTGCTTACGTGTGTGTCCATGTGTGTGTGGGTGGGTGCATGTGTGTGCAAGCAAGTACAGACACCCAGGGACAGAAGCATCAGGTCTCCTGGAGCTTGGGTCACAGGCTGCTGGGAGCTGCCATGTGGATGCTGCCAGGAGCAGCAGGGCCTCTGACTGCTGCACCGACTCCCCTGTGACCCCTTCTTTCTTTTGAGACAGGGCCTCCTACAGCCCAGGCTAGCGCCAAGCTATCCATACCTAAGCGTAACTTTGACCTCCTAATCCTCCTGACTATGGGCTGTGCACCACAGCCTGCGTTCTGCTGGGTTTGCGCCCAGGCCATGACGAATGCTAAGCTGGCACTCCACATCCTGTTTCAGACAGAGTGGGAACCTAAGGGCCTGTTAATTGGGCGAATTAATCAGCCTTTCTAAGGGCTTGCCTTTCCTCGAATGTAAGAGGTTATTAACTGTAGCCTCCTCGCTGGCTCGTGGTGAGGGTCAGATGGACGGCTGGCTGACAGTCAGTGACAGTGTTTGAAGCCTGTGACCTGCTCCAGCCTCGATCCCAGCACAAAGGAACCGAGTTCCTCGCTTCCTCTTTCCCTGTTGCAAAGCGTCTGTTCATACACACCCCATCCGAGATAGACTCTTTAATCCTCCGAAACGTTAAGAAGGATCCAAATCCAATATGCTATCTATTTTCTTCTGAAATTAAAGTGTAATTCTATTACACAACAATTATGTTCTTTAATTTACTGTTCTGCGAGTTTCACAATTGCACGTAGTTATGGAGCCAAAGCACCGAGGTCATAGAACACCTTGATCTGGGCATGAAATTCATTATTTTCTTCTTCCCTTGTGTGTGTGCTGTAAGACTCTGTTTCATGTAGCCCAGGCTAGCCTGGCACTTCTGACCCCCCCCCCCCGCCTCCACCTCCGAGTGCTGGAATTATCGGCGTGCACAGCATGCTCACCCTGTTTCTGAGTTGAAGGTTTGTTTTTTTTAAGGTTTATGTATTTTATATATAGTGTTCTGCCTGCGTGTACACCTGCAGGCCAGAAGAGGGCACCAGATCTCACTATTAATGGTTGTGAGCCACCATGTGGTTGCTGGGAATTGAACTCAGGACCTCTGGAAGAGCAGCCAGTGCTCGTAACCTCTGAGCCATCATCTCTCTAGGCCCCTGGTTGACGGTTCTTGATATAATGTGGATAGAAGCCCAGACTGTCAGCGTTTGGGTTTTCAGACTTGACTGCCCAGGCTTTGGCTGCAGCGCAGGCCTTGCTTCAAGCTCCAGAACCAGAGCAAACCCTTCCCGCTCTCGGTTTGGCCTTTTCTTCCTGCCCCTTCAACAGGGTTAGGGTTAGAGGCCCTTGGTCCCTGAAGCCCCACAGCCCTGACTGTGCCTCTGTGTAGAACGGACTTCAGTTTTGAAAGGTCAGAAATCCCCCCATGCTGGATGATTTCCTCCCCTCAGTCCACGGGACTTAGCCTGTCTCTTCCTCTGTTTGTAGCTTGTTAACAGAGGTTATATCCCTGGAAAACCAGTCTGAGAATCTGGAGGACCCTGATCAGGAGGTGCACACTGAGGTAAGCTGGGCTCAGACTCCGCCTGCGCTTTCTTCCCGTGCACCAGACAGCACAGAGGAGAAGGCGCCCCGTCACCGCAGCGCACTGGCCAGACCACCCGGCCCCTCTAGATTCTCCTCAGAGAGAGCTTTCTTTTATTTTTGTGATGTTTATTTTTAATTTTTTATTGTACTTGTGTTTATTGTGTGCTGTTGTACAGGTGTGCATGTATGCATGACTGTGTGCGTGTATGTGTGTACATGCATGTATGCATTTGTGTGTGTGTGTGTGTATGCATGGGTGTGTACATGTATATGTTGAGTCTATGTACGTGTGTTTTATGTGTGTGTATGCATGCATGGCTTTCACAGACAACTTGCCAGAGCTGGTTCTGTCCTTCTGCCACGCGGAGCCCAGGGGC
This sequence comes from Rhombomys opimus, assembly GCA_010120015.1. Classification (NCBI taxonomy): domain Eukaryota; kingdom Metazoa; phylum Chordata; class Mammalia; order Rodentia; family Muridae; genus Rhombomys; species Rhombomys opimus. The sequence continues at coordinate 3,009,495 of REGO01000124.1, forward strand.
ATAAGTCAGGTTAGTGGCAAATGCTCTTGCCTGCTGAGCCATCTCTCTGGTCTGTTTTCAAGTTGTTTTTGTTTTGCTTTGAGACAGACAGTTCTCTTAAACATTGGTTTGTCTGGAACTCACTATGTAGCCCAGGCTAGCCTTGAGCTGTCTCAGTCTCCCCAGGGTTGTGTTTACAGGTGTGAGCCAGCACCCGCAGGGAAGTTTATATTTTGGGGAAGGATTTGAGAGAATAGGAAAGGAAAAGGCATTGCATACATGTCTGAAACTGCTGGAGCTGTGCAATTTTGTGTACACACTAAAAGCAAAACAGAGCAAATGCCACACAGGACTTAAGAACCAGAAGCAGCTCAAAGGCCCCCAGTCAGCAGACAGATAAGGCGTGTCTTGCGTGCACAGAGAACCCCTGAAATAAAAAGAATAGATTTCTGGTTCTCCCAACAGCATGCGTGATCTCAGGCACAGTGAGCTCTCTGAAGAGGCAGCTCAATTGTCCACAGACTTCATATTCCATTTACACACCACTGAAAAGGCACAGCCACGGGGATGGAAGGTGGGCCGGAGGCTGCTGGAGCTGGGGGAGGCGGAGGCAGTCTGCAGTCCCGGGGGGAGGCGGCTGAGGGCGAGGCCGAGCCCCCTGTCCAGGTAGCCCAGCTCCGCCTTAAACCGAGGGGCTCAGAGGCTGGTGACGAGTTGATGTGATTCAGAATGAGGGTGACTATGTGGCCTCAGACGTGAGCACACGCAGAAGGCTGCTGGCTGTGCGGGGTGACCAGCTCTCCAGTCGCCTGCACTGTGCCGGCCCAGTGCCCGGGACCGCTCGTCTAGGGTCCGGCCAATCATACCAGTTTCGTGTGGCTGGGCACTGGTGGTACATGCTTTAATCTCCACACTCGGGAGGCAGAGGCAGGTGGTTCTCTGAGTTCAGGGCCAGCCTGGTCTACAGAACAAGTTCTAGGACAGCCAGGGCTACACAGAGAAACTCTGTCTCAAAAAAAAAAAAAAAAAAAAAAAAAAAAAGCGTGTGCGTGCCTGCTTGTCTGTGTGCATGTTTCCTGCAGACAGTTCTCTCAGGGGTCCAATGAGGGTGTCAGATCCCCTGCAACGGACTTTAAGGCATAACTGTGAGCCACCATGTAGGTGCTGGGACTCCAGCCTGGGTCCTCTGCAAGAGCAGCCTGTGGGTTTGCTTGTGTGTTTGTGTCATTTAATTAACTTCCCTGGGCTGTAAGCCGCCAGGCCCCTCCGACACCCTCACTCTCGCGCTGAAGAATTGGCTGCCTGGGGAGCCCTTCCCAGAGCTCTGCAGCAGCCAACTGCACGCCAGTGGCGGAGCCGCTTGTTTTCTGCACACTGACGGTGTCTGCTCATGGCCACTGTCCACAGGTTGTCAGGTGGGCAGAGGCTGGGTCCTCTTAAGTGGATGCCAGTGTTCCCAGAGCTGCCCGAGGATGATTGTCAGGCTGCTTCCGAGGTGCTGCGCGCCCCCAGCATTCCCTCAGCCTCCCGGGCGAACCCATGCGCCGTGACCGAGGCTCTCGTGGTCTTCCTCGGTCTGGATGGCAGCAGCGAGGAGAGAGGGTGAGCAGCCAGTGTGTCAGCCGGTGCCGCCCCGCCATCCTGCCGGTGTGTCTCACTGGCGTGATTGACCTTGGTTTCCAAAATCAGAGTCTAAGAGGGCTGTGAAATCTGATGTTTATCGATGCTCCGTGCTTCTCCTAAAAACTGTCAGACCTCAGTTTCACAGAGTGTTCGTCCTAACGCCTTGTCTCTCCTTGTGCTGCAGGAGAAGATAGCAGAAATTAGGGAGCAGTTAAAAGAAATGAACATCAAACTGGCCCAGGTAAGGAGATGCCTTCAAATCAAGGGGAAACAACCCTCAAAGCACAGAATTTAGAGTTCAGAGGGAGGGCGCTCAGAGAGACAGACCCAGAGGGCTCAGCGCCACTGTGCTCACCTGCAGAAGCAAAGCCGTGACTCCACGGCGAAGCCGCTCAGCAGCCCAGCTTTGGTGAGACGTGCTCAAGGGATGTAGGCCCCATCTGTAGCCACATACATAGACATACACACATACACACACATAGGCACACATGCATACATACACCCATACACATACACAGAGATGAAAAAGTTGCTCACCCATAATTCCAGATAAGAAGAGCCAGTTTCAGGGCAGCGGGAGAAGGCAGGGGGCAGGGCTCGCTGTCAGGAAGGAGAGAACAGATTCCTACATACTGCCCTCTGACCCCACACGGCTTTCATGGCCTGAGTGCTGCCTGCTACAAATAGTAAATGTGATAAAAAGTGAAAAAAATTAAAAAGTCCACTTTCGCTCTTCCTTTCCCATTTATACTAACGTCACATAAAATGTCACGTAGTGAGCGCACACGTTCTCCCTTCTAACAAAAGTTACCCGTGCTTCCTTAGTGATTAAAACAACATGAAGGTGAGTACGCAAGAGCAAAAGGCAGCCAGGCGTGGTGGCACACACCCTCAATCCCAGCAGGGGCGGGGGCGGGGGTGTGGGGGGTGGGGTGGGGGCAGGCACAGGGGCGGGGGGCGGGGCGGGGGCGGGGCGGGGGCAGGGACGGGGGCAGAGGCAGGCAGATCTCTGAGTTTGAGGCCAGTCTGGTCTACAGAGTGAGTTCCAGGACAGCCAGGGCTGTATAAAAACTGAGTCTCAACCAACCAACCAAAACAATACAAACAACAAAAAGAAAAGAACCCGGATCCTCAAAGATAAGCCCAGTGAACACTGTGTTCTAACCAGCGGCTCTCCACCTTCCCAGTGCTGCGACCCTTTAATACAGTTCCTTATGTCATGGTGACCCCAACCATAACATTATTTTTATTGCTGCTTTATAACTTCAGTAATGTTGCTAGGAATCGTAATGTAAATATCTGATATTGTGAAAAGGTCATTTGCCTCCCAAAGGGGTCACGACTCACAGGCTGAGAAGCACCATTCTGAACTCCATTTGCACACTGAAGATGTCATCCTCAGATGGCATCTTGCCTTGAACTTTCTTTTTCACAGGTCACTTTTCCTCAGAATTTCCATATCTGTGAGCTGTCACCTTCGGTCTTTGCTGTACAGCTCAAGATTGATGTTCCAGTTTATCAGCTTTGTTTTCTTGGACAGCTGGGAGTTTGTCCATGAGAAACTGAGTTTCAAAAACTCGGTTATGGGGCGAGGAGCATGGCTCGGTGACCGGCACAGACAAGGCCCAGCTTCAGGCACCAGCTGCTTATCACGGCCTGGTGACACACGCCTGCAGTGCCAGCACTGGGGAGGGTCTGAGCAAGCCCACCAAGGAGGACCCTTAAATATCATTCCAAATGGCAAACAGGATAGACACCAGAAGCAGTGGAAGAGAGGAAGCAGGATGGGAGCCTACTATAGAGGGTTCTCTGAAAGGATCTACCCAACAGGGGATCATAGCAGATGCTGAGACTCAGGGCCAAACTTTGGGCAGAGTGCAGGGAGTCGTATGGAGGAAGAGGGGTGGGACTAGAGGGACATGAAGGGGACAGGAGCCCCACAAGGAGACCAACAAAGCGAAAAGATCTGAGCCCAGGGGGTCCTGCAGAGACTGCTGCACCAACCAAGGACCATGCATGGACCTAGACCCCTGCTCAGATGTGGCCGATTGGCAGCTCAGTCTCCATGTGGATCTCTGAGTGAGGGGAACGGGGGCTGCCTCTGTCATGAACTCAGCTGACTGCTCTCTGATCACTCGCCCCTGGTGACACAGCCTTGCCAGGCCACGGAGGAAGAGGATCCAGGCAGTCCTGATGAGAAGTGACAAGCCATGGGCAGATGGCAATAGTGGAGAACTCCTCCATTGTTTGTGCCCGATTCGAGAGACCCTAAAAAACCACTGGGAGTCGAGTCTGTTGCAAATCACACGAGGATCTTTATTCAAGCTTAAGCTTGGGCCGCCAATCTTCCCTGATGTAGCAGGTTAGAAAGTGAGGCCCTGAGTCTCAGGGGAGCAGAGTTTTTAAAGGGAAAACAGCAAGAGGGGAATTCCAAGCCTTGGCGTTGCAGGGAAGGGTAAGATTTGGGTGGGGGGTTCGGCAATCAGGTGACCTTTAGGCTAATTGCTCCAAGCCACCTGGTCAAACCGACAGATATCTAAGATGTCTGTACAATAGCCTGCTGGGTGGAGTGGAGGACCCACTAACATATTCTGTGGCATTTATGACAACCTGTGGGGTGCAGGCCTGATTATAGTTATCTATTTACACATTCTGTGGTATCCACAACAACCTGCAGGGCAGAGAGCCATGTGGCCCTTCTTGGAACCCAAAGGTGGGGGTCAAGTCACTCCAAGGTCAGTCAACTTAAGATAGAGTCTGAGAAACAAAATGGAGCCACCCCTGCCATCCTCAGATCCTTCACATTCTGTGGACTAGGGGATGAGGATGAGGGGAAGAGGGAGGGAGGGAGGGAGGACTGGGGGAGTTGATGGAGGGGCTTCAACCAGGATATACAATGAATAAATTGTAACAAACAAACAAAAGAAGAATCAAGACAAAGTGACTGACATCTCACAGGAGGCCCTGCAGGAGGCAAGCGGGAGGGCCTCTGAGCTCGGCTGCTGAGCCAGGACCCTGTGTTCCCTCTGATAGGACGGGATCTGACATTTACGCCTTAGGAGTGCCTACCCATGTAAGAGGAACCCGGCCTTGCGAAGAAACTTGCTCTTCCAGCAGCTTCCGTCTGGGTGGAAGATTTTGTCGTTAACAAAATCTTGTAGGTCCGTGCACGAGATGCATGCAGCACGCATGGAGGCCTGAGGAGGGCGCTAGAGCCCCTGGAGCTGGAGCTACAGCCGGTGTGAGCTGCTCGGGACTGAACCGGGGTGCTCTGCAAGAGCAGCCGGGGCTCCCAACTGCTGAGCCACCCCAGCTCCAGAAGGTTTTAAGGAGTGTAAAGGAGCAGCGAACAGAAAGGAACAGCCTACATGGGGGTGGCTGTTGTATAATTTTATGTGTGTATGTGTATGTGTATGTGCATGTCTGTACACGTGCACACACCCGGGCTGAACCTCTGCCTGTGTGTGCGTGAGCATGAGGCCTGGAGCTGATAGCAGGCGTTTTCCCCAACTGCTCCCCTTTGTGCACGGAGGCAGGACCTCACGGTCTCATTCTGGGGAGGCTGGCTAACCAGCTTGCTCCGGGACTCCCGCCTGCCCCCCAGGCCCCGCTCCGGGACTCCCGCCTGCCCCCCAGGCCCCGCTCCGGGACTCCCGCCTGCCCCCCAGGCCCCGCTCCTGCCAGCTTATCCTTTTGTTTACTTCTTTATTGCATTTGAAACGGAGTTGTACTCTGTAGCCCCAGTCGGCCTTGAACTTACAGAAATTCGCGGCCTCTGCCTCTTGGGTGTTGGGTGAAAGGCAAGTGCCACACTGCTGGGGGATTTGCGCTTACAAAGGACTGACAAGAACCCGTGTTGACCCGGGTTATTTTCCTTGCCCTGAGCAGTTCATGACCAGATTCGTACGCAGTTTTTCTGGTGTTTGCTCCATCAGTGTTTTTGGTCGTTTGCTTTTGTGGTGCTGAGGGCAGAGTGCAGGGCCCTGGGCTGTGCTGCGTCCACAGACCCAGAAATCCACCATCGAGGGGACTGTCTACTGAGTAAATGTTTGTCTCAGCACGGCCGCTTTGTATGTGGCACAAAAATGGGAGATTTTGTTATGTAAACCAGAAAGACGCGCTCGCTAGTCTTCTCAGGCCTGCCGTGTCTTTTCAGGTCGATGCCTGCAACGAGGCCCGTGGATTAAAGGAGCAGCTCATTGACCGGGTAGAGGTGAGACTTCCCGGGCTGCTGCCCCGAGAGCCAGCGGGGTGTGAGGAACTGACAGAGATGCCCAGGTCCACCTGCCCAACGAGCCAGCGGGGTGTGAGGAACTGACAGAGATGCCCAGGTCCACCTGCCCAACGAGCCAGCGGGGTGTGTGTGAGGAACTGACAGTTGTTTTCTACGCCTGCTCTAGCTCCCGAATAAGGAGGCGGAGACCTGTGACATTTATAATAAGCTTTAAAGCACTGTACCTGGGCAGAGTCTCATCTATTGTAGCCCGTCTGGGCTAGCCTGCCCTACTTCCCAGCCTTGTGCCTGTTACCTTCCTCTTGTCTCTGCTCCATCTTTGTCCTCCTGGCGAGAGCACATAAAGACCTCCTCCTCAGGGCCCAACAACCTTCTCCTCTCTCTCTCCACCTGGGAACCCCCATGGGATTACAAGTCCCCCCTTAACTCTTCTGGGCTGTTCAGCTCCATATTGACCCAGAGATGATGGAGGACAATTTCTACACAACTCTGAGACAGGAGATTCTTCAGTGGTCATGACAATACCAGAATCTGTTAGCATTTAGCTCGCTGCTGGTCAGCCAACTGAACATAGAGACGAACCTCAATACGGGAAGGTCAGCTAAACCAGCCCCCATCCTTGGCTCTGGCTTGTTGCCTGCCTTCTTTTCCATCCCTCGGGCTCCTGCCGAGGCTCAAAAGAGCACCTGCCAGCCTCTGGCCAGTCCACCCGAGAGCCACCTGGATCCACGTCTGTGTATCTGCATTCTGCCAGGCTCCGTGCAAAGGGCATCCCTTCCCAGACCTCTCCCGCGCCTCCTATCCATAGTTTGTTCCCTGACCTTACACATGGAGGGAAGCGAGCCTGTGCGGCTGAGGCAGTGACGGGTGGCTCACCCACCGCCTGATCGGACGGTGGGCTTCGCTGGGTATATGGTCCTCACCCCACCAAGCCTCAGCCACACTGCTGACATGTCTCTCGCCCTGATGTACATAGCCCAGGGCACCCTGAGGTGTCAGGGAGGGAAATTATCCTCTGTGGCCTGCAGTGAGGCTGGCATGCATCGGGAATGCCTTCCGTTTCTGTAAGAAAAGATGGCTGACTGCTCTCTGTGTTCTCTCCCCAGAGCTTCCACAGGGAGATGGAGGTATTGAACACTCAGCTGGAGGTGTACCACAGGCAAGAAAGGGAGCCAGGCTCCCACAGCTCTGAAGACGCGGCTGTGGAGCAAGCAGAAGCCCTGCTTCCTGAGGCCTCTCCAGCCCCGTCAGGGTCACGTCCTCCTGCCTGCACTGCAGTGTGGTGAGCAGGAAGATGGGGCTGGTGTGGGCTCAGCAAACCTACCCAGTGTGGCCAGGGGTGGTGCCACACCTTAAATCACACATGGTGGTGTGAACAGGAATGGCCCCATAGACTCATCTGTTTGAATGCTTGGCCCCCTAGGAGGTGTGGCCTTGTTGGAGTAGGTGTGGTCTTGTCGGAGGAAGTGCGTCACTATGGGGGTGGGCTCTGAGGTTGCCTGTGCTCAAGCTATGCCCAGTGTGGCACACCGTCTCCTTCTGCTGCCTGTGGATCAGGATGCAGAATCTCAGCTCCCTCTCCAGCACCAAGTCAGCCTGCACGCCGCCAGGCTTCACGCCATGATGACAATGGTATAAACTCCTGAAGCTATAAGACAGCCCCAGTTAAGTGTCTTCCTTTGTAAGACCTACCACGGTCATGGCGTCTCTGCAGAGCATGAAACCCCGAGATAACGTGGGTGCTGGGAACTAACCTAGGTCCACTGAGCCAGCTCTCCACTCCTCCTCCTGCCCGTCAAAGAATGAAGTCTGAAGGCTCTGGCCATCACCGCACCAAAGGAAAAATCACAGACGAGCGTTATCGGCACACGCCTTTAATCCCAGCGCTTGGGAGGGGAAGACAGGCAGAGCTCTGTGAGTTTGAGGGCAGCCTGGTCTACAGAGTAAGTTCTAGGACAGCCAACAACAACAACAAACAAACAAACAACAACAAACAAAAAAAACAAAAAGCAAACCCTGTCTCGAAAAACTAAATAAATGAGTAAATCAAATCACATGATTGCTAAGAACTCACAAATAAAACTTACACACGGCCATTCAAACAGTGCCAGTCCCAAATGCTGTGCGCCTGGGTGAGCGAGCAGAGCAGAGTGAGGCTCTGGGGCCGGGGCTCCCACCCACCACCAACTGTTTTCATTCACTTACCATGACAGAATCGGAACTAGAAAACAAGCGACTTCCTGTCTCCCCACCACTCATGTCCTGGCCTGCACTTAGTCCTCCCTCGTCTTCCAGCTCGCCCCTTTCTAAATACCACACAGTAGCCATGTTTATAGATGTTTACGTAGAAACGCGTGTGCGTCACAGGCTGGGATGTGCATGCGAGAGAGAACACTTTTTCCTTTCTTTCTGAAATTGCTTGACCCTCTTAGTAGTACACATTCTCAGGTCACCCATGTTTCCTGCAAATCTTGTGTTTCCGTGGTGTCTGCGCACCACATTTCCATTGCCCATTTGTCTGCTGACTCTTAGTTCCATTTCCTTGCTAGTGTAAATAGAGAAGCCATAAACACGGATGTGCAAGTATCACTGTGGCGGAGGATGGAGCTCTCCAGGTACATGTCGGGGGACCTCTTTCCTATACAATGCTGGAGACTTACTGATGGAAGAATGTAAATCTTCTCGTCAGAGACAGGGCCTCCTTACGAGGTTCACGACGGCCTTCAGGATGGCCAGATGTGATGCTGCTGAGCCTGGGGCTCGGTGCTGGGGCTACAGGTATGTGCCACCACCCCTGGCTCAGCTTTTGAGTCCTTGCATCTCTTTATGGAGCTGACACCACCTTGGAGAAATAGTCCTTTCTCGAAGGAAAGCTCTCTGGCCCTTCATCTCAGCACCAACGCAGAGGGTCTCTTCAGCGGCCTCCTTTCTGGAGCATTTCCAGCAGCTGTTTTTACTGTCTTTCTGTCGCGTAGCTGTGTCCCTGTCCCCTGCACGTCACTCCTGCAGTTCGACTGTGTCGGCTCAGTTTCTTCGTATGTATGTATGCAGCCATGAACCTGGAATCTTGTCTTCATCACTTTGGGACATAGACCACGCACAGGCAATGTCAAATAAGGAGTGACACCAGCTAAAAATGGTAACAGCCTCGGAAAATGGTCATCTCCATAGAATCAATAGTTGGAAAAGTGTCAAGAGTCAGGGCCAGCTGAGTGGGTGAAAGAGCTTTCCACTGGAGTATGATGCCCTGAGGCTGGTCCTCAGAGCGCACACAACACGCCAGTTCCAGTGGCTTGCCTGCAATCCCAGCGGCCCCCGAGGGAGACTGTAGGTTCGGACTGCATGCCCTGGAGCTTGCCATCTCCTAGCCTGGAGGAATCAGCAGAATCTTGTCTAAGTTTCCAGTTTACCGGGAATCTCCTCAGCCAGAAGGTAATCACTCAAAATAGCTTCAGGAAGTCCCTGAAACCGACCAGACTCACTTGGCCCCTCTCTGCCTAAGTAAACAGTAACTGAGAAGCCCCCTCAAATGGAAGGAAGCTGAGCTGGGAAGACGACTCAGGGACAAGACAGCTGCCTGAAAGCCAGAAAGCAGCCCAGCTGCCTGCAAGAGGTTTAGTCCAGCCAAGGCGCCTGGGAGCTGCCTGTGGGCTGTGCAGTGTGCTAGAGGTTCCCAGCTTTGGTCACCTGTGCTGGCGTGGGCCTTGGGAGGCAGCTGCCTTTGCGTCATTTCTGCTCCTGTATGAAGCTGCGTGGTTCACCAGGTTCCAGCTATCAAAGTCGTGAAGCCCAGCAGTCAAAGCCCTCTCTAGCTGCCCTAATTAACACGCCCAATTAAAATTAAATCCCTCACCCTCACACGGGGTTAGCCCTTTATAAACCGCCACTTGCATGTTGGCCACGGTCTGTCTTTGTGTCCAGAGAGTCCTTTGTGGCTCCTCCCGAGACAAAAGGGTCTTTTCCCTCTCCCTTTCGAGGATGACTTGGTCTAGGGGACCCGAGCTGACACCTCTCGTTAACATATATGTGTGTCTTTTTCTGAATTCTGAAAATTAAGGATTTACAATACAGCATATGCTGTGTATTATGCTGTATAATTCTTATACATAAAGAACTCTTATGATGCCGGAAGGAGAATACAGCCCAGGCTTTACGCGAGGCAGAGGGCTTGGAGGTTTTGTTAGGTGTGCAGTGGTCCACGCCGGCAGGAAGAGCCGCACAGTCTAATCGTCAGTGGGCCACGGTGCGGCCGTGAGAAGCCACTTCCCGCCACTGTCGGTGCAGTGTGTGGTGGGAAGGAATGTTACACGCCGCTGGCTGTGAATGCTCTCGTGCGCCTGGTCCGCGTTCGTTCACTCCAGAGAGTCAGCCCAGCATTAAAAGTCCATCAAAACCAGTGACCCTACAGCATCGGGCAGGCAAGCAGAGGTGGCTCCAGCGGCAGTGACCGAAGGGGTGTGCGTGCGTGTGTGTGCGTGCGTGTGTGTGCGTGTGTGTGTGTGTGTGCACACGCGTGTGCACCGTCTTCTCCGTGTGCTTCTGCGGCGCAGGGGGCCGCAGGGGGCCGCAGGGGGCCGCAGGGGGCCGCAGGGGGCCGCAGGGGGCCGCAGGGGGCCGCAGGGGGCCGCAGGGGGCCGCAGGGGGCCGCAGGGGGCCGCAGGGACGGGGCCGCCCTCGCGCGTAAACTCTCGTGTCTTCTCTGCCGCAGGAAGCTCGCGCTGAGGCTGCTGCTCGCGCTCTACGTGGTGGCCGTCGCGGCGCTGGCGTGCTACGTCCTGCTGGTGGACGCCACGTTCGTGTTCGAGCGCCTGCTGCCCAGCGTGCTGGGCCACCGCGCCATGTGGGAGCTCCGCGAGGTGATGGCGCCCTTCCTGCACCTGGAAGCCGAGGCCCTGCTGCCGTCCTGAGCGCGCGGCGGCCGATTAAAGTGTCTGTGTTCAGTGTTTGTAAGCGGCGTCCTCACTGCGAGACTGAGGCGGGCGCGGAACGAGCGTGGACTTCATGAACCGGCGGGTCTCGAACCCGTGAGCCCCGCCACGGCCTCCCGAGGGCTGGCGATGTCAGGAGTGTCAGCAGGCCGAGCCCTTGCGTGCGTCAGTGTTTCCAACCGCAGCCTTCGAAGGAGACCCGCTTCTCCGCGCGGTGGCTCCGGGCAGCAGCGCGCGCCTTGGGTTTTCTCAGGGCTGTTTCTCCTGTTGGCAGCCCTGGAAAAACTGTCCTTCCTTAGCAAACACAAGCGCAGGCGGCCCTTCCGTCGCTGCTCCTGTCGCTGCCCCTGCCCCCCTGTGAGTAACGGGAAGCACACAGGCACACTCAGGAGCATACACCCCCATGAACATACATGCTTGCATGCAAGAACTGGAAGGTGCGCGCGCATACACACACACACACACACACACACACACACACACACAGAGGCATGAGTATGTTGCATCCGACATTCTCAGAATTTTAAGAAAATGTATGCAACGAATTGAGGTACTCGGAATCTTGGTTTTGTAAGAAGGTCCATTGTGCCTTTTCTGCTTAAACCAACTAGATCCGGCTCTGTTGCTACAATCAAGGATTCCCAGTGGTGTGGGAAGTTGGACTATTTTATACCTAATCATAGGTAGGTAATGATGAAGCATGTTTTGTAAAAGGAGCTTTTCTTCTCCTGGTTCAGTTGTCATCTCCGAGGCTTACTGCCTCCTGCTGGCCTAGGCCTAGTCCTGGAAGCTTCTAGCCTCCATTCAATCTAACCTAGTCCTAGAATGTTTCCAACCTCTGGGACTCACTGTGAATAAGCTCACCCTTTCCTGTTCTTTCTGAGCTCTGGGCTGGCTGGTTCAACTCGGCTGTTATGGCTCAAACTCCTCTCCCAGCTGACTGATTCAATCTGGCTTCTCTCTCGGCCTCTGAATTGCTGTTTGGCCTCAAATTAAGCAATCTGCTGTAATTGTCTGGCTCCTTCTTGTTCTCTGGCTCAGTCTGTCTTTACCTGTGTGTAGCTTGTTCTCTCTTCAACCTTTCTCTATGAAACTCCCCTGGTAAAACTGCCTCCTCTCTCTCTCTATTGCCCCTTAAGTAGCTTCCCTTTCCTCTCTCTTCTCATGAGAGTTGAGTATATTTTATTCTGTCAAATCTTTCTCTTATTTGTTACCTATTCTGCCACTCAGTTAGACATCACTTTCAAACATGGGTGCTTCCTTCTCCAGACTAACTTTGCCTCCATTGTTTGGGATTAAAGGTGTGCACCACCACACCTGGACCTAAGCTTTTCTTTAGCTGAAACCTGCTCTAAACCAGGCTGGCCTTGAACTCAGATCTGCTTGCCTCTGTCTCCTGGATTAAAGGTATGTGTGTATTCTAGCCAGATCACACAGACCAGAGCAGCCATGTTCTGAATTAACATTCCTCTCCAACATTTATTTTCATTACGAGAGGTATTTCTAACTGAGCTGTGTGAGACTGATAGGCCTGTACCTGGAGTAGGCACGTGGAGTGTCAGACGTTGGCTGGGGGGGTGGGGGAGGGTCCGTTGCTGGAGCGTAGCCAGCGCGCATGAACCCTGGCCTTCGTCCTCAGCATGAGGTAAAAACAGGCATGGCGGCGCCTGGCCATAACCCAGCTCTTAAGAGGTGGGACAGGAGGATGAGAGGTTAAAATCATTCTCGGCTTCACACCAAATCAGAGAGCAGCCTTAGACCCTGTCCCAGAGGGCATGCAGACAGCCCACCCCATGGTCTGGGTGGGCTGAGGAGACGGTGGTGGGGTGACAGGCAGCGATGGAGAGGCAAGGCCGGGTCAGAGACCACAGTGTTTGGTAACAGATGAAGGAGGGAGAGGAGAACGGGCACGGGGCTGCGGCATGTGGTCCGGTCTGTTCCCCAGCTGAACCGTGGCTTGTATTCTGCCAGAGAAGAGGGAACTCATCCCGGAAAAAGGAAGCATGAGTAAGGTTGGGTGTTGGTATTCCAGTTGCCCTGCTTGTGGTTGTCACTGTTCTTCCTGCTGCATTCTTGAGACAGACTCTCAACCCGGCTGTCCTTGATAGTTGAGCAGGCTGGTGTCAAACTTGCGGCAATCCTCCTGCCTCTGCACCTCCGGCACAGGGATTACAAACATGCTTGGTTTACGTGTAATTCCACCACTAAACCTTTGAGTTCACATCCCAGCCATAGCTGGCCACAGACGTCTTCCTGGCCGAGAGGCTGTTCTCTGCATTCCTGCTGCGTTCCTGTTCGCACCCGGCCGTGCACACGGCACACAGAGCTGGAGCCCTGCTGCCAGGCCCACCCTGCTTCTCCGTGCCCAGGTTGCCAGTGTGCGCCCAGCCTCGGAAAACTCCAGACGTTACAAAAACAGATCGTTTGTGTGTGTGTGTGTGTGTGTGTGTGTGTGTGTGTGTGTGTGTGTAAATGTGTGTGTGAGGCTGTGCTTATGCTTGTTGGTGTGAATATGCGCATGCCAGGGCACATGTGAGGGTCAGAGGGGGGTTAGGTCTCCTTCCGCCATGTTGAAGCCTTCTGCAGCCCTCCACCCCAGCAGCCCCTTGATGGAGGAAACTGACTGCACTCGCACACCTCTCTCTCCTCGGTACCTGTGGCTGGGGATCACACTCAGTTCCCAGGCTTGGAGCGTGGCAAGCGCTTTTACGTCCCAGCCGTCTCGCAAGCACCATCTGCTGCGGCTGTTCTACCGTGAAGCCTGTTGGTTGTTGGAGCTGTAGCGGGTCGTGAGTACTTCTGGAACTAGGCATCAACAGATCTAGCTCTGCCTCCGAAAGCCCTGGCCCTGCTGGGTCTCCATTCTAACAGAGTCCCCGGAACGCGTTTTACCGTCCAGAGTTTAAACTGCTTCCATGCCGCTACAGACAACAGCTAATTGGATTACAGCTTAGTCACAAAGCTCACAGGCCAATCGGGGTGACTGACTTAGTGGCAGCCGGGCTGGGGGAGGGGAGTGGATGACTGTGGGCGTGAAAGGGAATTTCCAGGACACGTACAAAAAATCAGAAGCTCTGGGAACAAGGAACATTCAAAGGGTTTTGTGATATATTTTTGTAAGGTCAAGGATAAAATCTTGTTTACAGATGAAAGGCCTGTTCAGACCAGATCCAGAACTGGTTCTCGGGACAGCAGATCTGGTCCCGATCAGAGGCAGAACTTGGCGTCTATTTTAGCATTCTCAGGTAAATTCTGACTTCTGGATTCGGTGCCAGAGGGTTTACCTGTGAACCCTGAAAGGGTGATTTGAGGCTCAGGAGCTCACCCAAAGCTCAAAGTCTCGTGATAATCACGCAGCACAGACAACCAAGTGCGGGTTTGGGGAGACAGTCTTCGAGCTAAGGTAGAGCTACACTGCCATCTGGGGTTGCTTTCTCTTGGGGTTTTGACAAAGCTGGGAATTTTGTTTTTAAGGAAAAGCTGTCCTCGAAAGGCAGGTGGTAGTCTTTGTTTTCAGCTTGTCAGCACCTCACCCTGGGAAGCCGGAGTGAGAGCCCTCAGTTCTACAGAGTGAGGGAATCTGTGAGGGTGGTGGGGGAGGGCGGTGCGGTCAGCTGGTCGTGTTGGCCCGTTGGCTCTTGTTTTAGATCCTCTAGGGCCATGCTGAGCCCAGCACTCTGCACACTGCTCGCTGAGAATGTCTGAATCGCTCATGGATACGTGCTCGGTCTGGGGCCTGATGAGTGTTCACTAGCCTTTGTGTCGTGCTTCCTGAGTGATGAGAGGGTGCTGGAGTGATAAGGGCTTTGAACCTGGGTTCACAGTCAGATGAGGGTTGTTCTCGGCCTCCAGTTGGGTGCCTGGTGGAAGAGGTCCTGGCAGACCCTCCCGCCTGCCTAGAGAGCGGGCTACAGAGAGTGAGGGTCCTTTCTGCATGGCTCTTGGTCAAGGAGCTGCCTGACCCAGGTCCCTCTCTCTGAAGACTGACCTTCAGTGTCCCCCCGGGTGGACTTCGGCTCACCCAGGAGACCGGGCGCAGGCACCTCTGGGTGTGTCTGTGGAATGTTTCAGACACAGAGAACGGAGAGGAAAAGACCCCCCAATGTGTAGGTGGTACCCAATGGGCTGGCAGCGGAGCGAGCAAGCACCAGCAGCCATCTCTGTCTCCTCACCACAGAGGTCACGTGACCCACAGCTTCCTGTTCCCTCCCCACCTGATAGACTGTATTCCCTCAAACTGTGAGCCAAAGCCAATCCTCCCTTTGTACTCAGGATTTGGTTACAGCAGCGATGAAAACAGTGGGTATGGCCCCCTTCTGTGGACACGACACGTTTCTGAAGGACTTTACGTTCTCAATCTTCTCAGCCTTATTCCCATCATCCTCTTCTTTATGGCTCCATCATGAGAGCAGCCCACACATCCACTTGGAAGTCTTGCTCTGAGCACCCATTTACCAGCGACTCATCAGTATCTTTCCTTCCTTCCTTCCTTCCTTCCTTCCTTCCTTCCTTCCTTCCTTCCTTCCTTCCTTCCGTCTTTCTCTCTCTCTCTCTCTCTCTCTCACTCTCTTTCTTTCTTTCTCAGAAACACAAAGAGGGGCAGAGAAGTGGGAATACAACTGATTTCTTTTTCTTTTTCAGAAAACTTTATGCAGTGAGACCCTTTTTAAAGCTTTTCATCTTAAGGAGCTGGGGAGATGGCTTAGCAGTTAGAGTACTTGCCGTCTTCAGGAGCCGGGGAGACGGCTTAGCGGTTAGAGTACTTGCTGCTGTTGCCGAGGGTGGGCTTGGTTCCCATCACCCATCAGGCTGCTCACATCCACCAGCTCCACAGGACTCTGCTGTCCTCTGCTGGTCTCTGCAGGTACTACAGTCACATTCTATGCTTCCAATACCAAACATTTGCAAAACTAAAATGAAGAATTCACATATATCTCTGTATCAGTTTCACAAACAACCTTCCGACACATTTTGTCTATTATTTTGTGCTTCTCAATGGATTTTTTTGATTCCTCTGAAACTTTGCATATGCCACCCTTTTTCTCCCATCATGTTTGAATATGTATTTCTATGTCTGTCTGCCTATGTGTCTATCTATGTATCTATCTATGTATCTATCTATCCATCCTAAGAATAAGGATGTTCTCCTGTAGATCAGTGTGTGATTATGAAAGAGGGAAGGTTGAGATCGACACATCCCTCCACTGCCCGTGGTCAATCGTCTCAGAACTGTCCTGTATAAAAGTTTGCGTAGGATTTAGTCCCCCATCACGTTCGCGTGTGCGGTCATCTTGTCCTGTCTTTCAGCTGTTTCCAGTCTGCACAGACTGACTGCGTGTGCCCTTTCACCTGTGCATGTCGGATGGAGTCCTCAGTCCTCTCCGCGCATACCCCTGACATTCTGAGAGGGCTCCGAATATCTTGCAGAATGCCCTTCTGCTTGAAGCTGATTGATGTGTGGTCATGATTAGATTCAGACTGTGTATTTGTGGCTACACTCTTGGGTAAGCTGCGTTGAATCCTCTTCCAGCTGTTACCTCTGGAGGTGGGCAGAACTCACCCACCCCTCACTGGTGGCGCTTATCAGTCAGCCAAGGGAGATACAGCTTGCTTTTCCCTGCTAAAACATAATTTTCTCATTATAAATGAATTTTAAAAAATCATGTGTGTGTTTGACTGCATGTATGTATGGGTGTGTGTACCACATGCATGCAGTGCCCACGGAGGCCAGGAGAGGGCACCCGACGCACAGAACAGAGTGATGGGTGGTTGTGCCTCCACATGGGAGCTTAACCCAGGTCCTGGGCAAGAGCAGTGTGTGCTTTGAGGCACTGAGCACCGAGGACAAATTTTGTACAACAGTAAATTACAAATTATCACGTTGTGATAGTTGGAGAGAAGTGAGTGGAATGTCTGTGGCATGTCTCACATACACAGAACACTTGTCACCACAAGTGTGGTGGGTCCTGCTTTGGCGGCAGTGTGGGGCTAGGAAGCATCAGAGTGCTAGGAAGAGGTAGCTTGCCCGAAGGGTCAGAGGCCAGTGTGTTGTGTGTCTGCCTGTCCCCTCCTCATTCCCACACAGAGAGAACACCTTCTCTGCTCGCCTGTCACTCAACCACACGAGGGCCCGCGCTCCTCCCCTGCCGGCAGCGTGGTACTGGACCGGCCCCGACTTCCAATCTGGACGTTAACACCCTCACCGCTCCGAAGCGCCCTTCACGCCCGGCGGGGCTGTCTGCTCCCGGCTCCCTGCTTGCAGCTTGGAGCCAGCCGGGCACTGGATAAAGAGACTAGAGCACAGCTTGTGGGTTTGGTCACAGCGTCACAGCGGTGTCTGTGTGTGGTTTGTGAGTAGACGGGTAATGGTGGTTTTTAGTTTGTTAGTTTGTTTCATTTTTTTCTGGCTTAAATCAGAGCTAACTGTGCTATTTCGAAATCTTCCAAAGGCAGACAGCCCAAGAACCTATAACTGTGGAGGGACCGGCTTCGCTGGCAGCCACATGTGCGTAGGTTGTGAGAAGCCATGTGCGCAGAGATTCACAGAGATCCGGTGCTGAGGTGTCCACTGGCGCACTGTGAGGCCTGAGCCGTGTTGCCTGTGCCTTGGATCAAGATGGCAAGGGCAGGTCTCTCTGTGCCTCTGCTGATAAAAACTCCTCACGCTTCCTCACACGGGATTTAGAAACACAGAGCACAGGTTAGTGGCTCCCGCTTCCTGGCTGCCAGGGGCAGCCCTAGAAACTGTAATAGTATCTGGCTGTGACTTTGTCTGGAGAGGGGGACTTAATTTTTTTTTAATATTAATTACAATTTATTAACTTTGTATCCCAGCTGTAGCCCCCCTCCCTTCCTCATCTCCTCCCATGCCCCTTTGCAAGTCCACTGATAGGGGAGGTCCTCCTCCCCTTCCATCTGACCCTAGCCTATCAGGTCTCATCAGGACTGGCTGCATTGTCCTCTATGGCCTGGTGAGGCTGCTCCCCCTCAGGGGAGGTGATCAAAGAGCCAGCCACTGAGTTCATGTCAGAGACAGTCCCTGCTCCCATTACTAGGAAACACACTTGGGCACTGAACTGCCATGAGCTACATCTATGCAGGGGTTCTAGGTTATCTCCCTGCATGGTCCTTGGTTGGCGTATCAGTCTCAGAAAAGACCCCTGGGCCCAGATTTCTTGGTTCTGTTGCTCTCCTTGTGGAGCTCCTGTCCCCTCCAGGTCTTCCTATCTCTCCCTTCCTTCATAAGATTCCCTGCACTCTGCCCAGTTTGGCGATGAGTCTCAGCATCTGCTTTGATACCCTGCTGGGTAGAGTCTTTCAGAGGCCCTCTGTGGTAGGCTCCTGTCCTGTTGAGGGGGGACTTTAAAGGGGTAATTGCGTTACAGAGAGGACATTTTGTTCCCAAAGAACGAGTGGAGATGCACAGGAGGGCAGCCGCCACAGGCCACGGAGTGTCAGAGGACGTAACCACTCAGTGCCCTTGACTCTGAGTCTGCAGATGGTGAGAGGGACCAGCTGTGAGGTTTCCTGGGGCCTGGTGAAGGGACTGTGTGACCCAGGGAAAGCTCCGGTGACACGACTTCCGGGCTGAGCAACGTGTGGCTTCTTACCAAAAGCTTATTAGGAATTTCAAGAGAAGCAAGTTGCTAGTTCACACTTGGAATTTGCTTAGAATCTGCGGCCAGGTTGGGCTGAGGAGTAAGCTCCAGGCCAGGGTGGGCGGGGCGGGGGTCTGCAGATGTGAAGGCAGCCAGCGTTACAGAATGTGAGCCCATGTGGGGTGTCACCGGCTGACTGCACGCTTCGCCTGCCCTGAAGCTGGTTCCACTCTTGAGACCTTGGTTGCGTCATCCGGAAAGTGATGTTAATAATGCCACTTACTTGAGGGTTGGGAAGATTACGTGACCTTCTAGATCAGCGATAAGCGGGCAGAGAACACGAAAGGCCGGACAAGTAGGTCGCTCCAAGTTTCCCATGAACTGTCTGGCCTGGGTCAAGTCCCAGGATCCCAAGAGAGAATGGCCAGGGAGCCATCAGTGAGCAGGAGGAGGGAGGGTGGAGGGCGGGCAGGGGGAGCTGGCTTTCTCGGTGGGGTGACAGAGCCCTGCTTACTGACTCCTGGCGGGTGGGCAGCGATGTTCCTGCTCTTCCTAGGCTGCCCCCTCCACGCAGGAAGTCTGCTCCACTTAGAGTGGGCTTTGGATCCTGGCACTTTCTGACAAAGGTGTTATTATTTCCACACATATGACTTCTTTATTCTATAAATAAATAAAGCTTCAGAAGAGAACCAAACACAGCCCTGGGGCTTAAAATAGGGCAGGACAAATAAAGCCGAGCACAGAAACAAACGCTCCGCGGATGTGGGGGGGTGTTGAGTGGCGGTTTGCACAAGGATAATTAGCTTCACGTATTTATTGTTGTCTGAAAGTGTTCAGAAGCCAGTGGGTTGGTTATTGGAATGCGATGCCTAATAAAAACTCTTCAGAGGATGATAAAATGTGGGTGTAATTTTGGGTGTGAAGCACAAAGCCCTAAGGGCCCCCGGCATCTCTGGTGCTTGTTCTTTGCAGCCTCTTTCAGGAAAGCCCACGCCACAGTGCAGTCCTTTCACGAGCCTCCCAGGAGGGTGGACTCATGTCCTTTGACTGACAGGAAAGCCCAAATACTACAGGC
Organism: Rhombomys opimus; assembly: GCA_010120015.1. Lineage (NCBI taxonomy): Eukaryota > Metazoa > Chordata > Mammalia > Rodentia > Muridae > Rhombomys > Rhombomys opimus. The sequence goes on from REGO01000124.1 coordinate 3,028,932, forward strand.
ACGTTTACACGAAAGCAAGATGCTTTGTCTTCAGTGCTCTCTCTCTCTCTCAAATGTACTTCATGAAGGCAAGGGGTTGCTGGAGAGATTTTTTTGGTTTTTGTTTTTGTGAAACGAGATGGTAGTGAGATACACCCTGGCTTTGTTCTCACTCTAATTAGAATACATCTAAACTCCTTCAGGACCCTAGGTGATCTGGCTGCCTACGTGAGAGCTCAGGGGGAGATAAAATGACATTCCGGCTCCCTTTCTCTGTCTGTGTTCACTGGGCCTGTAATCACAGCTTCTTCCCTCCAGTTGCTTAGGGAAAGAATGAGGTGGAGCAGCGCCATGTAATTAATATAATGACATTTAATTAATATGCACTGATAATTACCTGCTGTAGACTAATGCATTCTGAACTCCTGCTGTTTCTGACAAAACAGACCCTATGACAGACTCGGGCTGACCCAAAACAGTGTCACGCAGAAACGAGGTTAGAACAAACGGCCTTGGTCACCAGGTTGTGTCTAAGAGTTTTCTCATCCCTTCAGAGTGGACATGCTCAGCTCTGTGCAGCGCGTGGCTCTTCGGAAATCTAAGTCCTCCCGTGAGTGAGCCTCTAAACTGGAGCCATAGGTTAGGGAAGCTCTTTCAACGGTTTCGTCTCCTGCTGATAGACGAGGAGTGGGAAGGTAGGAAGGCGTGAGCCTCCGAGCCCCTGGGAACCTGGTGAAAGCTTCCCCAGACACTCCGCATGTCCCCATCTGTGCGACAGCTCCTCTCTGCATGCACTAGCCGTGGGGTGGGATAATGTTATTTCCCACATTTGTCACCTCAGGGAAGCTCTCTGTGGCTTTACCCGTTCAGGAAATAAGAAAGGCGTCACAGAATCCATGCTAACACACGTGAAAGACTTAAAGCTGGTGTTCTAATGATTTAAAATGTTTAGCTATCGTTTTTGTTACTCTAGTTATCCTGGCAGCTGCTGTTGCCATGGCATCGTCTGTCTCGGGACCTCTGACCACCCTGCATTCTGTGTGGGATGCTCAGACCCTTTCAGTCACTAACTGCTTTGTTTTGCTCTCCTTCTCTGTAACCTCACTCTCCTGCCTGCTCATGGCTCAGTCCATTGCTAGGTTTTCCATCTTTGTCTAGCATTTGGGTCTCACACCCGCTGTCTTTTGAGACATGATTGGGCCACTTAGTGACCGTCCAATACGATGGCCTCTTCTTGTTCTGCTCTGTTGATGAACTCACACCCAACTGACTGAGTCAAATTTGAATGCATGGTCCAGTCAGTCCTGTCACGCGCTGTCTGGCAGGACTATCCGGGTCAGTGGTAAAGGTGCTGCTGAGCTGGGCGACCAGAGTTTTGCCTCCAGAACCCACACCGTGGAAGGACAACACTCTCCTCCACAGGTTGTTCTCTGACCTCCAGACACAAATAAGTAAGAAAACAACATTTCAAAGGGTGCCGAGGTGAGGAGACAGGGTGGGGTGTGCAGCTCCCCTCCTCCAGAGGCACACATGTCTCTGTGTGTGGTTCAAGGCCAGCCTAATCCACACAGGTTAGCTAGAGCTCCACAGTGAGACCCTCTCAGTCAAGAAGAAAAGGTGGCAAGGTGTGTTGTATTTGCCATTATCTTTTGGAAGCAAGTTTGAGACAGGGTTTCTCTGTGGAGCCCTGGCTGTCCTGGAACTTACTCTGTAGGCCAGATCTGCCTGCCTCTGCCTCCTGAGTGCTGAGATTAAGGGCATGTGCCGTCACCACCAGGCTGCCATTACCATTTTCACTGTTATATGTTCCATTACTTCTACAGAGCCTGTCTGCATGCTAGCTGAGGGACCCTACATGTCGAGCCATTTCAGACTGCTGGCAGGAAGCCACGAGGTCCCAGCTGCCGGTATTTCACATGCCCGTGTCAGTGTACCTGCCTGTCTGCCCCTCCGGACATCTCATCTACAGTCGGAGGATCTGAAGCCCAAGCTGTTGAGTTATGTAGGCCTCACAGCTCAGAGCGCATACTTCCACCTCACCAAAGGGCAGGTGCTGAGTTTTGCACTTAAAACAAAACACCTCAGAAATGGGTGATAATTTTTTCTAACTCTCCATAAATGGCGTCTTGCAACATAAAAGGCATGTCTATGGCCACTATCTTATATCTCATCGTGAATTCAAGCATCAGGAGGCCACGGGGAGATGACCTAAGATGACACAGAGCATGGCGGTTTAAAGCATTTAAGAGAGAGGCATGCTTAAGTAATGGTTGTGACACTTTCTCTTGGCTTCCTTAATCCCCTGGCTAGTTGAACAGACCACAACACTAATTACTTGGCAGTGGCAATGCTGCCGACTCAGCAACTTTCCACGGCGAGGCATTCTGAAGGCAGTGTCTGAAAGGTCCGGAAAGGTGGCAGGGTCCCCGTCCCTCACGACTGACAGGACCTGAGGTACACTCTCCAGCCGAAGGTTCATTTACTAGGAACTAGTTTCAGCTCACCAGGAAGATTCCATCCATGAAAGCAACGTTCCAGACCAGGGGCGCTCTCTCATCTCGAATCTGTTTTACTCTTTCCCCTCAGCCCTCTGAGACAGAAGTTTCTGGTTCGAACTCAAAAGGTCATTCAAAGGTGTGAGCTCTGGCTTAGTGGACCAATTCCAGTTAAGGAGCAGGAGAGACAAATAAGGCACAGGAGATGAATGCTTGTCCAGGAGCAGAGGTGAGCGTGGCAGGAAGGAGGTGTGCTGGTGTAAGGCCCAGGAATTACAAATGGCATCAGGCCAGGAAATGAGGTGTCCCCGAGTGCCAAATGGAGCCGTTTTGATTAGCGGTGAACCGTGAAATAACCAGGCAGGAGCCATGGGAAAAATCAAAGGGCAGTGGCCAGTCTCGAGCTTGCTCTGTGATTGGTTGAGCATGCTCCGTTGCTCCTGAGGTCTGTAGAGGCCTCGGCACAGGCAGGAGCCTGACCTGTGGTCCTGCAAATGGCTTGGGAAGGGCTTGATGTGGCGCAGATCTGCACAGACTGCAGAAGAGGACATGCACCCATGTCTTAAAAAGGCTGGACTTTGTCTATCCTAGGTCTCCTCAGAGTAACCCAGCTAATCCACCCTTTGCCCTTTGAGCACCAACTCCCTTTGGAGACAGAGTCTTGCTGTGTTGCCCAAGTTGGCTTCAAGTTCCAGGACTTTAGCAATCCTCCGGTCTCATTCTCTTGAGTGGTTGAGATTATAGATGCACCCACTAGCTAATATTTAAAATAATGTAATTAACTAAGCTTGTAATGAGATTAGTTAAGGGTATTTGTGGAACCTCTCATTAATCAAAGGCCTTTGATTACTGTTCATTCTTATTTTTAATTAAGAATGTTTCCTTCACCTTATAAATGAATGAATAAAATGGATAAATTGCATGTAACTAGGTTTTTATCTTTAGATTTATCTGGTGGATGACCAGAGACTAATTGTGGGATTCTAGGAAAGAATAAAGTAAGACTGCCCCTTGGAACAAAGTGCTTGAGTATCACTGACCTCCTGTGGGGAGAAGAGGGGTTGGATTCACAAAGGATGCTCATGGTGATTGCTAAACAGCCTGTTAAGATCCCGATATCACCAAATGCCACACAGGTCAGGCAGAACAGCTGCAGTTTCCTTTTGAAGGAATTCTAAAACCAAGCTTGCTTGGGTTTTGACTCCTGGTTCTCACTAATGTTTAGCCCATGTCTGTTTGCCAATGTGAGTGAAAGCAGCCTGTGCTCCAAAATCCTGTGGGCACACTGGCCAGGTTGTTACTGAGCTTCTGCAGGGCTTGCCACGGTAGGTCAGGCAGGGGAAGTGTTTCTTCGCTGAGGGTATTTGTTTGGTGATGTTCTGAGGTCTACAGGACAGGACACAGCTGTAGGGCTGGGGTGGTAGCTGAGCGGGGTTTCCGGTTGATCTGGGTGTACCCCCACAGTGTAGCCTGCCCTGAGCCTTTTCATCCTGTGGTGAGATCGACACACGTGCTGGGCCTCTCCGGGGCTCTGGGTGAGAGCTGTTCCCGCAGAGGACCTGGGTGGGTCTGGTCACTCATGATTGTGACTCCAGTTTGGGAGATCTGAGTCCCTCTTCTGGCCTCCGAAGGCACTGTGAGGTCTGCAGTTGTGGCCACACCTAAAATAAACCTTCAAATGACCAATCTCACGGTGCTTCAGGATTACTGGGGTACAGGGCAGAGGGACAAAGGTCCTCATGGCTGTCACTCCCCTGGCTTGTGGAAGGGGCTTCACATGAAGGTTCCTGGAGAGCTCTACTTTCCCCTTTCTGCCGGGGTTTTCTGCTTTCATGAGTCTCTTCTAGTCCCCAACCACCCAACATAATGATAGCACCCGGCGAAGTTCTGTGGGCTCAGCATTGGCGTAACTAGGCAGAAAATAGCCCTGTGGCCTACAGAGCCAGTGTGGACACAGGAACATTCTGTGTGCTGGGTTTTTGACCTCTACCATCCTGTTTTCTTCTGTGACAGCGTCCTGATTGGAGTCCCCCGCCCCCTACACAGAAGCCAGTGGCTTCAGTGTTCGGTAGCTGGCTTTTTATTTGGTTTTTATTTTATGTGTATAGGGTTTTGCATGTATGTCTGTGCACCATGTGTGTGTGTGTGTGTGTGTGTGTGTGTGGTGTCTGCAGAGGCGAGAAGAGACCTTTACTGGACTGGAGTTACAGAAAGTTGTGAGCCTCCATGTGGCTTTGGGACCCTGACTCTCGGGAGAGCTAAGCCGTTTCTCCAGCCCTGAAGCTATCTTATGAAAATTCGGTATTACAGTAGAATCCGATCATAGACCTCATGAGAGCCTGTAGACTGGGAAAAAAGAGGGGCAGACATCTCCCCCACAGGCCCTCCCCCTTCTCTGTGTTCGGCCTGGGTTGAGCAAGGCGGCTCCCTACTCGGTCTTCAGTTTCCCCTCCCTCTCTGTGAACGCTCGCTCGGAGGCTCCCGACTCTGGTCTTCAGCTTCCCTCCAGAGTCTTTTGTTTTCCAGCTTCGGTGGCAGCTGTTATCATTTCAGCTGTAGAGGGAAGGGGAGGTCACTTCCTGTTACTCCTGCCATCTCCACGGGGGTGGGGGGGCACGACGCTCCCTCCCCTCCTGTGGCTGCCTGTGGTTTGGGAAGAGTCTGGGAGCAGCAGTTCTGTTGCCGGGACTGCAGGAGGGTCTGGAAGCTTCCAGCCACTCTGGGAGGGCACCTGGGAGCCAGGCGGGACTAGGGGAGGAGGAGGTGGGGAGAAGGAAAGACAGGAGGGAGGAGGGGGGGGAGGAGGGGAAGGAGGAGGGGCAGAGAGGGCAGTTAGGGGTTGAATGAGTGATTGGCAGGTGGAGAAGGAGGGAAGGGAAACCGCTGAAAGGAACAGGGCAGGGGTTGGGGGATGGAGAGACAGGGAAAGGAAGACACCCATGAGGAGAAATAACTCGGGAGTAGACTGTGTGCAAGAGGGTAAAGAAGTGGCGGGCTGTTTCTCCAGCTCTGTATGGTTGTTATGTTTGCCAAACTTTTTTTTTTTGGCGTAAGGGATACATAGAGGGATTGAGCCTGAAGTCTGTTCTTCAAAAAGTTTTACATTTGATGCTGAGTGTGGTGCAGGCCTGTAATCCTAGCACTCTGGAGGCCCAGGCCCTGACTACAAGTGTGAGAGTCCAGCCTCGACTACACAGTGAGATTGTCTCAAATATCCGTTTTTGGGTATGGTGATGTACGCCTTTAATCCCAGCATTCTGGAAGCTGGGCCACATGGATCTTTGTAGATTCCAGGCCAGCCTGTTCCAAGACACTCAGGCTACTTAGCAAAACTCTGCCTCAAAACAAATCCCACCCCCATCACAAACTACAAAGTAACAGGAAGGCAGCAGGAAATAGCTTGTTTTCTTGTTTTTTCAACATAGGGTTCCTTTGTGTAGCCCTGACTATCCTGGAACTTGCTCTGCAGACCAGGCTGGCCTCAAGCTCAGAGGTCCGCCTGCCTCTGCTTCCAGAGTGCTGAGATTAAAGGCGTGCCACTGGCTGGCACTGGCAGGATGTATCCTGAACTGGGTCTGCACAACCACGTCTCACACATGTAAAGTATGTCCTAGACAGATAGCCTGGGATAGGCACTGTCTGCCCCACCCAGGGTGGAAGGAACTGGAGTTTCAGGCAGGTATTTGGGTAACTTGTCCAGTTACACAGCAAGTAAGTGGGAGCTCTGCAAAAGGTCAGCACCAGTCTCCCACCCCCACCCTCCTCAGTCACTGCAGTGCACCACTAAGTCTTGACAGAGGACGGACGCTTTGACAGGACCTTGACAGAAGAATAGCAAGCCACTCACCAAAAGATGACACCAGGCAGGGATCTGTGCGCTTCTGTAATGGAGGGACGGATTCCCAGGAGAGGAGAGGGAGCTTGGCGGTGGGGAAGCCAGATTAGGGTTAGTTAGGGGACTAGCTGGGACCTTCAGGGCAAGGTGTTGATGGCAAAAAACAACAGTCCAGAAGCTCATTCGGTTTGGTTAGACTCACAGCTGGCGATGGTAAAGCCAGGGACAAGAGCCAAGGCTTTAGACCAGAGTGAGACGGGCGAATACCATGGACCATAATCAGGAGGTGTGAGCTAGGGGTTCAGGTCTCGTTTATTTCTGTAGTTTTAGCGTGTCTTGCTCATAGGTGTGTGTGTGCCGTATATGCAGTACCCATGGAGGACAGAAGGGGGCGTCAGGTGCCGACTGTTGCCAACCTTGCTGACACTAGACTCCTTCTGGTTAAAAATCAATTTACTTCCTGGGGACAGGTGGGCTGGGAAGAGTGTGTGGGACACGATGATGGACATTGTGAATCTATCCCACATTCTGGTAGGACAGGGAATGTGTGACATGTCATTAATGAAAGAACATTAAGCCAACTGAAAAGTCACAGGTCACACACCTTAATCCCAGCATCATAGCTTCAGCTGCCTAAGAATCTGTCTCAAAAAACTAAAATCTAATCAACCCCCCAATCAACACACACACAAACACAGCACTTCCTGCATCCCCCTAACAAATTAATGTTACTTCTCGATGGTGATGGAGAAATCTGATGCCTATGTATGTATTCTATATACATAAACCTCTTCATCATTCCCTCCGTCCTGGGCCTGACAAGGGGAGAATGAACGAAGGCTCCTGGGAATCTCCCTGACTTTGCAGCCAAGAGGATTATACAGCCGATATCCACCAGAGGGTAAATAGTAGTTAATTCTTAATTGTTAGCTCAGCCATTGCAGTCGGTTCAACAGTAATTATTATGTGGTTTGAACTCAGTTGTGAGGTTCTCCTTTCCAGCAGAGCCTCAAACAGCAGCCTTATGGTACTTAAAACTAGTGTTGGGCTGAAAAGATGGCCAAACAGTTAAGCCCTTCCGCTCCTTTTGCAGAAACACTGAATTCAATCCACAGCCCTTACCTCACAACTGCCGCAACCCACTGCTTCTAGCCTCCATGGGCACACACACATATACACATTATTAAAAAAACAACAAAAATAGCTGGGCGTGGTGGCGCACGCCTTTGATTTCAGTGCTCGGAGGCAAGCGGATCTCTGTGAGTTCGAGACAAGTCTGGTCTACAGCGTTCCAGGTCAGCCACAACTACATAAAGAAACCCTGTCTCGAAAAGCCACCCTCCCCGCAAAAACAAACCAACAAAAACACTTCAGAAAATAGGCTAGTGCTGAGTTTGGTGGCATGGGCCTGCAATCCCATCTACTACCAAGGCCAAGGCAGGGGTTTAACAATTTTGAAGATCAGCCTTGATATATATCATGGCAGAGAGAGACAGAGCGACAGAGAGATCCTCGAAACAAAACCAAAATGTATAAAATATTTCCCCCCATTCTGGAGTCCATTTTATTTCCATGGAAGCCTGCGTGGTGTTAAGTTTCGTGGTTTTTTTTTGTTCGTGGTTGAGCGCCACCAGTTGACCACACGGAGGCAGAGCGGCCGGGTTCAGCCAGTCTCTGCAAGTCCTCAGTTTCCCCCAGGGCTGGATCTGCGCCCCTTGGCCACGTACGCCCGTCCGTGACAGCGGCGGTCTTGTGCTACCCCGGGGCTTCTGCGGAGCGTCCCGGCCCGGGCGCAGCGTCCCGGCCCGGGCCCAGCTCCCCGCCAGGGCCCAGCGTCCCGGCCAGGGCCCAGCTCCCCGCCGCCCTTCCTCTCCACCTACGCCCACTTCCAGCTCGGCTAGGCTCCACCAGGAACGCCGGAGAGCCCGTGGAGCCTCGAGTGACGGCACGCCAGGCCAATCAGCGGGCCGCAGGCGTCAGGTCCCGCCCCCTCCGACTGGGGCTGGTTCCCGCCGGGGGCGGGGCGCGGTTCGGGGGCGGGGCTCCGGCCGGGGGCGGGGCGCGGCCCAGGGGCGGGGCTCCGGCCGGGGGCGGGGCGCGGGCCGGAGCCGCGAGGGAGGCGGCACCTGGGCGGCGGTGATGTCAGCCGCTCGCTGTGCTCCCGCCCGGGCTCCTGTCGCCGCGTAGGGCGCGGGGGCGACAGCGACGGGAGCCGCGACCTCGCAGCCGGGCGGGCGCCGGGGCGGAACTGCAACTTGTGGAGCTCGGCCGCGGCCCTCGGCCTCAGGTAAGTCAGCCGCGCGCGGGCCGGCCCCGGGGATCCCCAGGGATCGCCCGGGAAGGGCGTCTCGGTCCCGGACTCCCCACCGCACTGCTCCGGTCACGGAAGTGTGCTCCCGGCGCACACTCATCCCCTCCGGACTCCGGTCAGGGAAGCGTGCTCCCAGCTCACGCCCAGTCTGCCTTCCACCACGATCTGCAGTTTGGGAAGGGTGCTCGCAGCTCACCCCCGGACCCCCTCCAGACTCCGGTCAGGAAGCGTGCTCCAGCCCACGCCCGGACCCCCCTCCACACCGCAGGCTCCAGTCAGGGAAGTGTGCGGGGACCGAACACCCCAGGCTCCTCATTCCACAGAACTATAGTCAGGGACTTGTGCACGGTCCCTGACCAGGCAGGGAAGTGTGAATCTCACACCCAGACTCAGACCCCACTACACCACAGATTCTGATACCACAGAATCCGGAAGTGTGCTGGGACCCCAGAGTCCCCACCACACCAGACTCTAGTTGGGGAGCGTTAGTGGGACCCCGAAAAACACACTACAAAAATAGTGGAGCTCCCTGCAGTAATACCACGGACTCCAGTCAGGACCGCAGTGCGACCCCAGATTCCTTAGGTACTGGTGCAACTCCAGTCTCAGTGTGCTCAGACCTGAACCTCAGTTTCCCCACGTTGCTAGAGAGTGCCGGGCGTGGACAAATGCTTGAACCCAGTCTCCCACACTGCAGAGCCAGCGGGGAAGTGCATGTGCGCTTGGGGAAAAGGACTCAGGAGTATTTAAAAAACGTCACAAATATATGTGAACCATCATCCCAGAAAGTAAAGAGAAAACAGTTTTTTCTCAGTTTTCTTACAGCCTACTATGTATTGTTTAAGTGAATGAATATCAACAAAATTATTCTTACATATCAGTGTGAAATATTTTACTCAGTCCAGTCAGGATGTGAGAAAATCACTCCGATGTATTCATGGCTCATGGGAAACTGGTTTCTTGGGGGCACAGTTCTACAACTCTGTTGGTGTTTACACAGCAGAAAGGTTGGGAAGGCTGCCGACAGTCTATCTTGCCTGGGGCTTCTGGGGAAAAGGTTGAATGAAGGCAGTTAGGAGTGTTTTCAAGGTTCATTTTTAGAGAAAGGAGCTTAAATTTTATTTTACTGGTTTTTATTGTTAAAACGGGTTTGCACTGTGCAATGGCTGGCCTGAAAGTCACTGTGCAGAGCACGCAGGCCTCACAGAAATGTCCCTGTCTCTGCTTCCTGAGGCTAGTCAAAAGCCTGAGCCAGCACACAGGTTGGTGGGAAGGAGTTTTCACAGGGAATGTGTGGAAGACGTGGCATACAAATTCTGAGTAATGACAACATGACTTTTCCCAGCATGCGGGACCAAACCAAACCCTTGTGTTCAGTAAGGACTGACAGCATGCAGAGGGAACGCAAAGGTCTGTTCGTTAACTGAGAAAGCATTGTCTCTTGGTGGGATTCTGATTTTTATTTCTTGTTTCAAACCCTTTCTCTTGCTTGGGGACTTTCTCTGCACGGCTCACCGGGTGTGATTGCCTTGCTGGGGAAAGTGAGCTCTGAAGACCCTGACTCTAACAGCGGCCCTGTCAGGGTTGCAGGGCTTTCTCTCAGACCGAGGCCCAGAAGTGTGTAGCTGAGACTTCAGGCAAGTTTCCCTCTTCAGGGCAGTGCTTCCTCAGCAGTGAGCATTCTCTGCTTGCCAGGCCAGGAGGAAGTGGGAGTGGACTCACTGCTAGTCAAAAGCTGCATCCCAGACTCTGACCCAAAGGGCACTCCCAGGAGCTGGGGAAGAGTCATCGTGGTGTCTACTAAGCCCAAGTCAGGAAGTGTGGGGATAGAGGACTTGAGGGTGGAATTTAAGGATGTCTCCATAGCCAGAGCTGGAAATTTGTGTTTTGTTTGCTTTGTTTTAAAAACAGCACATTAGTTCCTGAAATAATCAGGTAGAACAAGAGCAGACTTTTTGATAAGACCATCCCACTCCGCTCTTTGAGCTAGGATCTCACCATGCAGCCCTGGCTGGCCCTGCACTGTAGATCTTCTTGCCCCCCCCCCCCCGGGGTTACATATGCGTGCCATCACAACCAGCAGGAGCAGGCTTTTTGAAAAGGGAGTGTGTGCTTCATGGGAACAGAACATTTTGATTTTTCTTTGTGTTTTTGGACGAAGGCATAGAAATTGCTAATGGCTCAGCAATACTATGGGGCAGAGTTTTGGTATTTATGTTCGGAAGTATGTGAAACATACTGGATTTTCTAGTGCACTTTTATTGGGAGAGAGACGTGGTAGGCACTAAGCTGAGCCCTGTGTAGTCCTGCTTGACAGCAGTATGTAGAAGACAGCCTGCAGCTAAAAGAGGGAGCCTCAAAAACCAGGTAGTCAAGCCAAAAGTGTCTTTAGGATCCATGTGTATATATGCATAAATATACTTTTTGACCTTTTTTTTTTTTTTTTTTTTTGAGAGAAGGTTTCTCTGTGCCTTGGCTGTCCTTAAACTTGCTCTGTAGACCAGGCTGGCCTCAAACACATAGTGATCTGCCTGCTTCTGCTTCCCAAGTGCTGGGATCACAGGTGTGTGACATCATGCCCTGCCCAATTTTTGTCAGGCTTTAAAACAGTTTTTTTGAGCAATAAGTAATTGTAATACTTAATTTAAATTCTACTTCTCTTTTTCAGTTTGTGTTTATGAAGGCAGATGTGGTATAGTAAAACATAGTACTTTATTTTTTATTTCATGTGTATGAGCTTATTGCCTGCATGTATGTGCACCCCATGCTGAGCAGTGCCCAAAGAGCCTAGAAGAAGGTGTCGGATCCCTGAAACTGGAATTACAGACAATTGTAAAACCCCATGTGGGTGCAGGGGACAGAACCCAGCTTCTGTGCAAGAGCCATGTGTGCTTTTAACCACTGAGCCATTTCTGTGGCCAACATGGTCTTTCCTTCTTTCCTTTCTTCCTTCTTCCCCTCCCTCCCTCCCTTCCTCCTTCCTTCCCTTTCTTTCATCTCTACGCCAGAAGAGGGCACCAGATGTCATTATAGATGCTGTGAGCCACCATGTGGTTGCTGGGAATTGGATTCAGGACCTCTGGAAGAGTAGCTGGTGCTCTTAACCTGTGAGCATCCCCAGCCCCCTAACATGGTGCGTTTAAAGAGGAGGTCTTGTCCAGTGGACTAGCTTCGTGGGTAAAGGCGCTTGCGGCTGGTCTAGTCCCTAGAGCAGGGAGGGTAGAAGGAGAGAGCAGACTTGTCCTCCCGCCTCAGTCGTTATATAACATGTGGGATACAGACACTAAATAAATACATGTAAAACAGAAAGTGGAGGAGATTGTTAAAGGGTACAGAAGTTTTTGAGAAAGGGGGATTAGGTTTTGCTTCAGTTCCCTTCGATGAACCACTATTACTGTCTAATTGGTACATTAAAAGGAAGAGTAAAGTGGCCTCACTGGACCAGAAAGGTGAAGGAAAGGTGAAGTAGGCCACATTATAACTCCAGGTCAGCAGTGCCTAACCTGGAGGCTACCTTAAGCTGCTCCTGAGAACAGGCTGGGTCAGGAGCCTCAGCTAACTGCTCACGGAGTCTCTTTGTCGCTCATTGTGCCAGCATGAGATAAATCAGAGAGAACAAGGTCATTTTCTCCCATCGTTGACTGCCGACTTCTCTTAAAATCCTCCACATCCACAGGCTGTTTATATTTTATAGTAAATTATGCTGACAATTTGCTAAATTAAAATTGACTTTCTGAGGTTTCCTCTCCAATTTTTTACGCACCTGTATTTTAAACAGCACAATTTTCACAGTAAAGGGAAATCTTATTTAACATTCTGTCTTTCCAAAGATGTTACATGTTTCTGTCCTGGTTTGATTAGCTTTACAAAACAGTGAGTGAATGAGTTAGTTCATGTCTACATATCTATTACTACTTGGGTACGTGCGTGTGCGCAGGCGTGCATGAAAGGCCAAGGGTAGATGTTAGTTGTCGTCTTCAGCTTGGCTAGAGTCACTGCCCAAAGGCTCCAGAGAGTTTTCACCGTCTTCATCTCTGGTAGTGAAGGCCCCTGCTGCTGTGGGTGGGGGGACTCAGCTCAGGTCCTCAAGCTTTTGTGCTAAGGGCTTTACCGCTGAACCATTTCCCCGGTATTGATTCTTCATTTTCAGAATGTCAAAAGGGGAAAACAGGAACAAGAAATAGCATATAGTCACTAGTTTTCAGAGATTTTTTTTTTAAAGAAAGTCCTATTATTTCTGAAGTTGTGGGAAAGAACAGTTCAGCAGCCATTGTAAGTTCTTTTAGAAAGTCCCAGTTCTAATTAAAAAGATTCTCATTCTCTTCCTAAATAAAAAAAAACAAAAAACATTCATTTCTTCATCTATCTATCTATCTATCTATCTATCTATCTATCTATCTATCTATCTATCTATCTGGTTTTTCCAAGTCAGGTTTTCTCTGTGCAGCTCTCTGGGCGTCCTGGAACTTGCTCTAGACCAGGCTGGCCTTAGGCTATCTTGGAATTCGCTCTATAGGCCGGGCTGACCTAAAACTCAGGGATCTGACTGCTTCTGCCTCCCAAGAGCTGAGATTAAAGGTGTGTGCCACCACTGCTGGGCTCAAGTATTTGTTTCTATTGTGAACAGATGTTTTGTCTTCGTGTGTGTGCACCTCATGCCTGGCCCTTGAAGGAAGGCTGGAAGAAGGCATCCTGTCACCTAGAGCCGGAGTTGCAGGCAGGTGTGAGCTGCCATGTGGCTGCTAGACATTATGCTGAGCCATCTCTCCAGCCCCACGGTTTAAAATTGGAAAACCAGTATCAAACAGACATGCTGAAATGAGGGATTCAAAGTTGTGAAGGTTAGAGCTCCATTTTGATGCTGGGTGGTATTCAGACATAAGGCAAACAAAGAGTCTCTTGGCCAGCATTTTTGTGCAACTAAAAGTTCATTAAAATTAGTGTTAAATCAGTGATCAAACTGTCCACAACTTCTGTGGGCTTATGTAGCTCCCTCGTCTGTTTTGTTCCTTATTGCTGAGATTTATTGCAGTACATGTCAGAACCTATTGCCTACCAACCTCTACAGTTCTTGTCACGTATGTCTCAGAGATTAGTGCGTTAGTAAATGAAGCTTGTTCGAAAGAAGCAACCTGAAGTAATTCACCCACTCTACAGAATTCAAAGACTTGCATCATTTTTTTTTTTTTTTGCCTTCTTTGATATGCAGTAATTATATTGTTGCTGGAGAGTAAAGTGGTGAGGATTCCTTTTCTATTTTATCTTCTACTTGGAAGGAACTGAAATAGCAGAAACGTTGGGTTTCACATTGAAACTCGGCCTCTCTGCGGAGGTTTAGGTGCCCGTGCTTGTTCAGCATGTGTGGTGAGAAGGCGGGGTCTGGGGAAGCGGGGGGCAGCCCGTGCCTGGAGTTTCTGTTTCTGAAATGTGGGCCGGGTGGGTTTGTCGTCTGTGGCAGCACTGGGCGTGTGTGTCTCACTGCAAGGTGGTGTGACTCACATTTTGACCAGCCCACACACATGTCTTTGTTTTTGTTGGCCAGTTTAAGGAGTTGAGAATAGAAGACCATTTAGTGCCTTCTGTATAGCGCCACACCTGAAAACGCCCAGGAGTGCAGGCACTGTGTAAGCTTCAACTGCGTAGAGTCCCAGTCGTATGGCAGAGACTCACAGCTCCGGCATGGCACATGCATGTAGGGGCAAAATCAGACACTGTAATGTTTGGGGGTTTCTGTACATTTCATGGACACCCCATTAGCCTGCGCGTGAATGGTATTTTCACCTGTTCTGTAATTAGTCTAATTAAAGCACACAGCTTTAGGAAAGCAGGTATGTTAGTCATAGTGGATGTGTTTTTGATAACAAGGCAGATTTGAGTAGATGAAAGATGGTGCTTTCAGGGGGAAGGGTTCATGAGGTCTCACCGCCAGCTGAGGAGCGACTGCCTGCCAGGGAGGGCATGTGACCTTTGGTGTGTAGTTCCAATGGACAGGCCACAGGCAGTATGAACTGGACACACGCCCGCGTGCACACAAATACATAGATGACAGGAAGGTGAGAGAGGGGTGTGTGTGTGTGTGGGGGGTTATCCCAGCGAACAAGGAAAGGAAAAGGAAAGTGGGGTGGCAGGTGTGACCAAGGCAGAGTGTATACATGTATGAAATTATCAAAGCATAAAATAAAATTGTTGAAAAAGATGCTGCTTTCAGTGGTAAGATTGTGCGCATAGAGGAGCGACCAAATCCTGCAGGCGAACAGGATACAAGGTAGTTCTTGGAAAGCTCATTACGTTGCTTTTGCCGTCACTCCTGTCTCCAGCTGTAGAATTTTGCATAAATATCATGAGTTTTTAGTAGGGAAATTTTATTGAGTTTATAGGAATGTGAAAACAGGAAGAACTTGATGGCCTGTTTCTGTTGTTGTTTTCAGTCAGAACTCAGCAGCATAGTGGAGTTGAACAAATAATGTCCCACAGCCATTTTCTTTTTCTGAGATGCTGTCTCTTAGACCAGCACACAGTGGCAGACTTAATTTTGTTTGAAGTGGAATTTGAACACGCTCTGCTTTTCCTTATGAATGATGAAAGAGTCTGTGAGCCTGTGGGTTGTCCTCTGAACGGGCTGTGGGCAGAGGGTAGGGGGAAGGAGAGACAGGGACTCGGGTGAATCAGGAAACCTGTGGGCTGCTGGGGCCATGTGTGTGCAGCTGCTTGGTCTCACCGTTTCCTTCAGATCAGCTGCTTGAATGTTTTTGTCAAACTTTCACATTCTCCCTTCTGCCCCCCACCTTCCCCAGAGTGCAACTGCACACCTGAGAAATCTAACCACAGACTTAAGGTTCATGATCATTTTCTCAGCTTAGAGACTTCGGTTTGTAAGGAACCAAGTGAAGGAATGATACTCCCTTTACATCACTTGTGGGGGGTCAGTGACTTGTAGTCACTGGTGATCTTAACTAAGTGTAAGTTCAAAAAACAGCATATTCTTTTAGTAGTTAAGAGACATTGTTCTGTGTGAGAGAGAAAAAAGTAAGCTGGTCCTAGTGCTGCACGCCTTTAATCCCCAGCACTCAGGAGGCAGAGGCGGGTCTCTGTGAGTTCAAGGCCAGCCTGTTCTACAAGGACAGCCAGGCTTCCACAGAAGAGTAGGGCTTCAGAGCCCTGCAGGCATTCAGTTGTGCTTTGCTGTTTAAAACAGGCTGATTCTGGCGAACGGTGAACCTCTCTCAGCTTTAGTCTTTCCGTCTGCAGAGTGTAGTAGTGATGTCCCTGTCTAGAATTTTTGCAAGGATTGGAAACTGTTGGAAATAATGAACAAGAATAAAAAGGGCACTGGAGGTAGGAAGTGGAGGTTTGGAATGGCAGGTGGGAGGCTCATTGGAAGCTGAGAAGTTGATGGTGCTCTGGACCTGCCGTTCTAGATTTCTAGCCCACCGTTGACTCCTGCCGCTGGCAAAGGTGTATAGATTTCCAAGACAAGATGTTAGCCATCATGGAAGGAGTATGTTGCAGGGACCCTGAGGAGGGGTAACTCAGCAGTTGTTCTCCAGGTAGGTTCTGTTAGCCTAGGTGCAGTGTGGGATGGTGGTCAGCGCCACAGCCTCACCCTCTTGTCTCCACCCTTATCGCTCCTTTCGCTCTCCTCTCAGTGTGCCCTTCCTAAACCAGAATACCCGCAAAGTCTGCCTCCACCCTGAGAAAGTAAAGGCTGTGCTTAGGACAGCTTTATTAGCTCCAGCCTAGGAGTGAAGGTGTGCACTCTGGAGCCAGATGATTGTAGATTCCAATCCCTTGTCCTTACTAGCTCTGTGATTTGGGTTAATTAAATTGCTTGTGAACTGGGTGGTTGTGGGGATTAAGTATGCTAATGTCTGTGCAGCACTAATAGCTTTATTCTTGGCTAAGGGCTTGCCATGGATTGATGACAGATACTGTTATTATCCCATTGACTATCTGACAAGCTACTCCCACTTGGGGATTTTTTTTTAAGGTGTGGAGGAAAAGTCATTATAAAGAAGGGTTTGGAAATAGTATGCTGGGTATCACTGGGTAAATAAGTGAAAATAGGACTAGAGAACAGAAGACCCTTTACCAAGACGAGCACACAAGGACAGTGGAATTGTAAAGGGAAATATAGTGAGTTAAGTCTGGTCTCTTGGAGTTTGAGTTCCTACTGTGATTCATACATAGTAATCAACGTTAGTGTTCTCACTGTATGAAGCAATGAAATGAAAACCCTCTCACTAGGTTTCTGGGGAACAGAATCATCAGTGAGAGGAGCTAATGCTCACCCAGCTTGTACGCAGTAAACACCTGTAGGCATCTTACATGTTGTAACTTAACCCATGCATTTGCTCTCGAAGAAGGTATTGGTACCATGTGTACCTTGCACCCAGGGCTCAGAAGCACTGGAAGGCTCAGCAACTTTGTCAAAGGTCATGCAGATTGTGTGAGCTGGGCTGGGGTAGGGGACCATGCTATAAATCAGGCTGATCATTAGTAACTAACGTAAGCTAGGGACAGTTCCAGGGCAGGCTCCTGCCTCTGGTTTGGCCTTGTAAGTGGTAGGTGAAAGACTTTTAAGCATGTGAGGTGGGGGCTGGGAAGATGGCTCTGTGGTTAAGAGTGTGTGCTCTCAAGCCACAAGGACTGCAGTTTGAGTCCTGGCACAAATGTAGCAGGCCTGGCTTTTCTGTAAGCACCCTTGACCCCCAGCTTTGAGAGAGGCTGAGATAGACGATTGCTGTGGCTTTCTGGATTCTAGTCTAGCCAAGAAATATGAGCCCTAGGTTCAGGGAGAGACCCCTACCTCAAAGGAAAAAAAAGTGGCAAGTGACAGGGTATATTCAATGCTGCCTTCTGGTCTGTGCGTGGTACACACCTGAATAAACTCGTGTACATATGATCATATAGACAGACATACAATCAGATAAATACATTTTCTAATATGATATTATCCACATGAGGATTTTAAGCGAAATTAGAAATTTAAGTGTGCAGTGTGGGCAGATGGCCATCTCCACAGGGCTGCCAACTAAAGGCCAAGTATGTGGACCCTGAGAGGAGAGTGTGTAACATAGGGAGAAGCAAGTACCCAACCTTGAGGGAACGTGTGGCATTTAGGGAAAGCTTCCCAGGGAGGTAGAAGAGGAACTGCAGAGCGAATGGTGGCAAGGAAGGGGTGAGTCCAGCGTTCGGACCGCTCCGCCTTCACAGGCAGCAGACTCATTACAAGGATAGTTTGTGGAGTCTGCCGGGACCTTTTGTGAACCTGGAGAGAGCAGTGTGAGTAGCATGGGGGAGAAGGAACCCAGAGGGTGGAACACGAAGATTACATGGGAAGCGAGGAGCTGCAGGTAATCATTTTGTCTGTTCCCTCACGGAATTGATGGGAGAGGCACTGTAGAGTTGGTAGCCAAGGTCTGAGAAAGTGTGATCAAGAAGTGAGCAAGACACAGGGGAGAAGGATGGAAAGAAACAAAGTTGGGTGAAGGGTGGTGGTGGTGGGTTTGAACTCTGGAAACCTCTTCTTTAGGTGGGGTGGAAGAAAGCTGTCAGGGAAATGGAAAAACATGTTCTGGGGCCAAGTGTTGAGTGAGCTGTCTGCGGGCCATCTTGTAGAGGAGGGAGCTGTCTGCGGGCCATCTTGTAGAGGAGGGAGCTGTCTGCGGGCCATCTTGTAGAGGAGGGAGCTGTCTGCCGGCCATCTTGTAGAGGAGGGAGCAGTGAAAGGACACTGGAGATGCGCCGCCCTGCCCAGAGGAGCTGGCTCCAGGGATTACTGTTCAAGAGGAAAAACTTGAAATAATGACAGAAATCTCTCATCTAAACAATACAAAGTGACATACTGACCAGATTTGTCTTTAGGCAGTCAGTTAATTTACTGAAGTGGAAAGTAGTGTTAGAAAAAAAAAAAAAATCAGACAAAGGGAAACTTGACTTGTTTGAAGAAGGGACTTTTAGACTACCGACTTAATGGCTTGCTGGCTCATGGGCCAGCTTCTTGGGGAAACATGAGCAATCTAGGTGGTGAGGAACAGCTGGGGTTGGTGCCACACACACTCAGCTACTGGTTACAGCAGAGCTGCCAGTGCACCAGGAAGTGCTCTACAGAAAGGGGCTGTGAAGCAGGGACCGTTGTCTTAGATACCAGTGTTTGTAAGGTTGTTGTTAACCAGTCCCAGCTCTTGCCGAAAAGATACCGCGTAGTGGCATTCCAGAAGATTTGTTGTGGTGACGTCAGGATGATGAAGCAGAGGACTAAAGCAATCCAATACTTGAGAATGTAGTGCACTGATGTCCCTTTGTGACTGCCTTTACGTTATCTGTTTCAGTTATCAGCAGTTAGCCATGGTCCAGCCATATTAAATCAGAGATTCCAGAAATAAGCAGTTCTTAGTCTTAAATCATGCTGTCCTCCGTTTGCCTGGGAGTCATCCTTTTGTTAGGAGGATTCGTGCTGCGTGTGCCGCCTGCCAGCCAGCACCACCGCTTACACCAGAGTTCTCAGACGGGTAACCTGAGGTGGAGACTGCATGGAGCCAGCTGTGGGCCTTCACGGTCTTTCGGAAATTTTAGCCAGCATTTTGTCTGGGAATTTTTACCTACTGAAATTAAGATTTTGAAAAGATGTGTCTCGTGTGGCTTCACTTTGATGAAGGATGGACAGGAAAGCAAGGTGAACAGGACACTGAGGTAAAGAAGTTGGAGTTTGTATTTATGGCAGGTTGCCCTTTTGTTCTGGAAAAATCTTTGCCTTCGGTCACACAGCTTTAAGCATGTTTCTTGCCTAACAGAATGCATCGTTTGTTCTGAGAGGTTAAGGATATGCTTGCAGCAACCCTTGTTTCCTGCTTTTTTTTTTTTTTTCCTTCAAGACAGGGTTTCTCTGTGCAGCTCTGGCTGTCCTGGACTTGCTCTGTAGAGCAGGCTGGTCTTGACCTCACAGATCCGCCTGCCTCTGCCTCCCGAGTGCTGGGATCATAGGTGTGCGCCACTGCACCGGGCCCTTCTTTACTTTTTAAGGAAAAATACTTCTTGGTTTTTGCCTGGCTGTTGTCACAACTGTGTCACCACATCACCTCATCTGATCTTGATCTCTTTCCAAGCTTGTCTGTCCTGCTCCTGTGCAGAAGGACAGACCTGGCCTGGTTGACAGGAATGAGTCCTCTTCCTCATTGCTGTTTTCGCTTAAGCCGGTCTTCCTTCTGCCTTGCTGAAGCCATCGAGCAGGGAAACTTTGCTGAGAGTCTCCGTCAGAGCCTGGTCTAAGGACTCTACCAGCGATCAGTAACCTACACTGTAGATTTTAAATACTCAGCTACTATGTAGCTGAGGAGTTCAGGTGTCCAGCCTAACTCATTTGATACTTGGAGCCTTCCAATGCTAGGCTCCTTTATTGGTGTGTATTGTTTCTTAAATTGTACTTTACATAAGAACCTCAGTTGTGCTGTCTGTGTTAACTATGAAGGCCACATAAGCGTTGCTTCTGTTTTACAAATGAGGGAAGAGGTTTTTTTTTTTTTTTTTTTCTAAAATAGACTCTAAAATGGCTGTGTCTAGATGTAGCTTACTTTTTCCAAATAGATTATATGCTAGTTGAAGACAAGCATTTTTTCCCAGTAGGAAGTAAACAAATATGCGATGAGGATAAGGTTTTGTGGACCAACATGTGCTGAGGTCCATTGTTGGCTCCCTGGGTGTAGAAACATGATTCAGTTAGACAAGACGTGTAAGGTGGGCGTCCTGCCTGGAGATGTGTGGGCTTGGGCTCTGGAGGTCGAGTCTCTCCGCTCACCCGTATGTCCAGTGAGGGCAGCAGCAATGTATATTTCCGTAGCCTCGGCTTGCAGCAGAGGTGATGCTGGCTCAGAGGAGACCTTTAATGATGACAGGAGATGTTTTCCATGTTACAACCTAGTGAGAGGGAGTAGCACCAGATCTAGTGGAAGTGTCTGGAGCTGTGCCCAAGAATCGCACAGGGGAAAGCTTCCCGACAGCCCCAGAGGTCAGTGGTAGGGTCACGAAGATGAAGCCCGATGTGGAGCACAGAGGGTTTGCTGCAGTTGGCAGTTGCCGTGGGAAACCCCTCAGAGGCCAGCCTTTGAGAGGGTGAACCCCGAAGAGTTATTTTGTGATTATGCTCAGCACTTCCTGCATCCTGTGCAGAAGCGGACAGGCACGCTGGCTTGTTTATGTTACGCTGTGTACCGACGAGAGCTGGCTGTGGCTTGGAGCGTGAAAACAATTTTTGGTTTTGAGGGTGTTCCTGGTAAGCATCCTGCTCAACTAGTTTGTTCCAGGGAGATGATTTTGGTATGTCAGTGTAAGTCCCCCATAGGAAAGGTTTCAGTTGACGGATTTCCAAAGTACGTTTTGAGGTGTGGATCGTGCAGCGTCTACTCCTGATGCCAAGAAGCCCGTTGGGCTGCGCCCCGCTGCCCGCAGAAGTGAGAGGCCCGGGTGTCCGTGTCACTGTTCATCATGCACCTACCCTGGAGATTGTTACTAATTCTGTTCATAGTCATAAAAGGCAGACTGTACCTTACAGATGTGAGTAGTGTAGAAAAAATGCAGTAAAGACCCAACATTTAAATGCCGTCAGGAGCCGACGAGGTGCTCAGTGGGTAAGAGTGCTGTTCTTCCAGAGGACCTGCTGTGCTTTTCGGCACCCACGGCAGGCAGCTCCGCCTGTGGCACCAGTTCCAGGGCATCTGGCGCCCTCTCTGGCCTCTGGGCCCAGCCCATATGTGGACACAAGTTTATATTCAGCTCCCTGCCCCTCCCATATGTGTGTTCAAAAGTGAAGAATAAAAACTTTCTGGACAAATCCAGGAAGGAAAATGAAAAACAAAACAGAAGGAAAAGCCGCTGCCGTCAGCAGTCCTGTCACAGAGGTGAGAGTGTCCCTGGTGTGCTGGTGCTGTCATTCGTCCCCCATTCATGTATTTCTGCCAAGGTCAGACACTCTGCATATGTAATTTGCTCCCATTAAAAAGCTTTAGCATTGCTTTATTTGCATTTCCGAAGTATGTGTAAGCAGTTCTTAGGCTTCGTGCCGCTCTCTTTACTGTGGACATGTGGCTTGTTTTCAGCTTTGCTGAGCGTTTGTGCTGTGAGCGTGTTCTGAGTGTCACGTCCGTCCGTCTTTACAGGGTGCAAGCTGCGTGAACGGGTCTGGGTGTGTGGAGACCTGAGTAACGGCGCTGGAACTAGCCGCAGTTAATGATTCTTGTTCCCATTAGCAGAGTGATAGTCCCGCATTGAGAATGTTTGGGCTTTTTGAAAGACAAGTGCACCTTTTCCTTTCTGTGTGTTTGCCATTGATGAGATAGCTGTGCTTATGTGACTAAGGGCTTCTGTACCTTGACAGACTTTTCGTGTTAATTGCCCACTTTATCTAGTGTGATTTAGTATTTTTCTTATTTTTCATAACTAACTCATTGTTTAACCTAGTTGCCCTCTATTGGTTGTTGCACATATTTTTACCTAGTTTTCTTGTCTAACTTTTTTTTTTATAATTTATTTAATTTCATTTTATGTGCATTAGTATGAAGATGTCAGATCTCTTGGAATTGGTGGTACAGACCGTTGTGAGCTGCCAGGTGGGTGCTGGGAATTGAACCGAGTCCTTTGGAAGAACAGACAGTGCTCTTAACCACTGAGCCATCCCTCCAGCCCTTGTCCAACTTTCTATTTTAAATGATTTAATTTTAATTTTTTTATGCATATATGTGTGTGGTTTTCAGGCACATGCAGTCATGCAGGTGCCTGCGGAGGCTGAGAAGGGAAGGTTGGATCCTCTGGAGCTGGGGTTACAGCTGCTTGGGGGTGCTGGGAGCTGAAGTGTGGTCCTTGGCAAGAGCAGTGTATGCAGTCCCAACAGTGACTGTGCCATCTCTCCGGCCCCTTCATTTATTAATTTTTTTAACTAAGATCTTCAGTTTGTTTCTGTCAGTGTTAAAGTGAACTACTTTTGCTCTGCAAGTCACCATTGGGTGTAAATGGTATTTAATTATCTACTTTTGAGATATAATTTTACTGTTCTCTGAGGAGAACCTACCTCAGATGCCTGTGTACCCACTGTGTCCTGGGTTACACCTTTATCTGCACATGAGGCATACAGAAGGGAGAGTTGGCGAGAGAAGAGGAAGCTCTTGCTGATCAAGGCTTGCTTGACTGGTTTTCTTTCTGATTTCCCTTGCCTCTTGGTGGAGGCAAATGTACCAAAGGCTTCGGCTGGTTCCCAGCTGGCTAATGAACTGTGACCTGTAGCCTGTTCAGCAAGCTGTGGCCTTGCGTGGTGTACAGTTGTCCCACAGTCAGCTTTCAGTCTATGGAAGGTAGACAAAGCAGGAATTGTGACAGGTCTCCCCATGCGCAGGCCCTTGCCCCTCAGGCTCCGTGCCCAGTCTTAACCAGGCCCTGGGCCTGCGTTTAGTTGCTCACCAGCTGTACGAACCAGACTCGGAGAGGAAGGTAACACTGGGAGCACTTGGCTGCTGTGGCCTTTCCCTGTGATTTTATAGATGCTTCTTACCTTGGTGTTAGGAGCTAAGTACCATTTTCATCTGCATTAATGTGGGAGGGAACCACCACTCAGTGGACGCAGCATTACAACTGGGCTTCTGACTCCAGATCCCTGCTCTACTTAGGAACAATCCCTCATTGTAATCTGGACTCGTTTCCTGGTGGAATGAGTAGGTAAAGCCTAGCATCAGTATTTTAGGTTTTGGAATCAGATGAGCCTTGGATAGAATCCCAACATACCCTTGTCTTAGGATTATGGCTGTTTCTTAGCCCGAGCTCTGGGTTCTTCCTCAGCAGGATGAAATACTGGCCTCTTAGGATTGTCGGGTTGGACTGAGAGGCCCAGCATAATACCTGCCTCTTTTGCTGTGGGAGTTCAGTAATGATCGTGGGTAGTTCAAAACCAAAAATGCAACTTTTCTTTTTGTTCAAAAGTTTTCAAATAACTGGTAAACCTATTCTGATTTTTGAGATTTTTGAAAATATTACTTTATTTAGATGTGAGAAAAATTTTCTTGTTCCGTATATTTTTGTTTGTTTGTTTGTTTGTTTTTCTGTTGTGGATAAATCACCTGCTTCTCTCAGGTCTTAGTAAAGTTCGCCAGCTTAGGGCTGTCGCAGTGAAAGCAAAGCTGTCTGTCTGTCCATGCGAAGCACAGCTCTCGGGAAGGGCAGTCCCTCAGTCACTCCTTTGCACATAGCTAAAATGTTTGGCATCCTTTAAAGAGCTGTTAGTTGTCCATGCTTTATAAACGAGTCATGAGAAAAGATGAAGCTGGTAAATATTTCAGGAGAGAACAGAGAACTTAAGTTTTCACGCCATTTAAAAGTCAGGCTTGATCCCTGCTCGTGCTAAGCCCTTGTGACGTAACAAGACCAGCACTGATGTGAACTCTGCTTGAAAAATTCAGCATGAGGTTATCTTGCCATTTGACTTCTTGTTTGTTCTGGCTTTGCCATTTTAATAAATTAAGCCAACTAGTTAAAGCTGTCAGGATTCTAACCCAGTATAGCCTTTACAGAGTTAAGAAAGACATTCATTGGGAATTATCTTTAAAATAATTTTTTCTAACTCCATGCTTTATTTAATTTTGATCCTTGATGCCATGGTTGCATTTCATTTTTAAGGATTTTATTTTATTTTATGTGCATGGCTGTTTTGTGTGCATGCATGTCTGCACACCACATGCATTCTGGTGTCCATAGAGGCCACAAGAGGCATCGAATCTCCTGAAACTGGTGTCACCAACAGCTGTGAGCTGCCATGTGTGTGCTGGGAATTGCTCCTGGGTCCTCTGAAAGAGCCATCTCTCCAGCCTCGTGTTACACTTCAGCAGTGAATTGACTGAGGATTGAAGTAGACGGTAGGTTGTAATTTTAGGAAAAATCTTCCTGGGCTGGAGACTGACATCAGTTTTGTTCGGGGAACTTGGATCTGTTGTGTGGTGTTCCCGCCTCTTTTCCTGCCTCTGGGTAGGATAGAAGGAAGTTGGGAATTTTTCCTTTATGTAATACATAATATCCATAAGTTAGAATTGTAATATCATGTAGGACATGTGTATCCTCATGTCAGACATTGGTACAGTAATCATTGGTGACTATGTGTAGTGATGTAACTCCTATGTTCCCTTACATGTCTGGTGTTCAGGGATCAATGTAGAGGAGTTGTGACTGCGTGTGACTGCTGCAGCCCTAATCTGGGACACTATGAAATGCCAGATTCCACCTTATTGGTCAAAAGGAATTGTTTCTCTAAAATTCCAGTCTTGCTGTGTGACTTCTTGATTAGGAGTCAAGTGGACATTTGGGGACAGAGGTTGAAGTGGAAGGAACGTGAGGAAATTGATAATGGTGAGGAGAGTGGGACTGATGCTGTTTGACTAATTGATGGCTCCAAACGACTGCAGAAAGCACTTCATGATCCTGTGGTAGGAGCCCAGCAGCAGCACTGCTGGCCACTTGAAGTTATGTTAGCTCCGCCCTTTGAAACTCGGCAACTCGGCAGGGTTGGTGCATGCCGGAACACTGAGTTTTGTCAGGTGTCTTGTGTCTTGTTGGCTGGTTGGCCAATGGAGTAAATGGAGTGATTAGCTTTCATTAGGGTTTGCCCCGAGTGTGAGTCTCTGTTGATGACATGAAGATGCCTTTTCTGACTTCCTCTGTCCCAGCATCTTTTATTGTAGAAACAGAATGCCAACTTGGCATGACTAAACCGTGCAAGCACCTCACGTGACAGCAGACAGCACTGATGACCAGGGACAGCCTTTCCTAAGAACAGTTACTATGTCTGAGAAGTCTGGGAACTCTTTAAACTCTTCCACATACATGCATTTGACATGCAGTGGAGTGGAGGTCAGTGATGCTGAGCATGACTCTGTCAACCTCTTGTCAGCTGTGCTGGATTATTTAAGGGTCAGGGAGGTGGGTAATCTTGGTGATGTGTGCTCTTCCCCAGGATTTTGTGTGATTAACAGTCCTCGTTCCTGTGAAATGTTGTATCCAGCATGAAGGTGAGGATAGAGAAGTAGGAGGAGCCACGCTTTCCAGGGTTTTGTGTACAGATTTAAGAAACAGACTTTCATAATAAAAACTCAGTCTTTGGAGCGAGGAAAGGGGAGAGGGAGATGATGTAATTGTAATCTTGATGGTGACGACGATGATGATGATGATGATGTCTGACCCTGATATTGGTAAGTTGTGTGGTCTTGGACAAGCCGTGCCAGTTTTAGAGTGAGTGTAACAATTCCAGGCCAGCTTTCATAGAAAGGCTGGTAGGCTCAAAAACAAGAGCAGGTGGAAAGTACTGAAAACCATTAGGCAGAAATGTAAGGCTAGGCTTATTTTTCATTTGAAGGATATATGTTCTTCCTCTAAACAACCTGACCCCAGCTATCTGGTAATAAGAAGTAGGCATGCTTTTGTTTCGACTTCTGGTACCCTGACACATGTCCCGGGGATACGACTGGACTGGAGTCTGCATGGATCTCAGGCAGCCTCTTGCGGTTTTCTGAAAGAAGATGCTCATGGTAGCTCAGTATCCAAATGGGTTCTCTAATAAGGGGAACAGGGACTATTTCTGACATGAACTGAATGGCGAGCTCTTCGACGACCCCCCCCCCCAAGGGAGGAGCAGCCTTGCTAGGCCACAGAAGAGGACATTGCAGCCAGTCCTGAAGAGACCTGATAAGCTAGGGTCAGATGGAAAGGGGGGGAGGGCCTCCCCTATTAGTGGACTTGGAAAGGGTCAGGGAGAAGATGAGGGAGGGAGGGTGGGATTGGGAGGGAATGAGGGAGGGGGCTACGGCTGTGATACAAAGTAAATAACCTGTGATTAATATAATAAATAAATACATTAAATAAAAAAAAAAAAAAAAAGAAGATGCAGCTTCCTGGCCAAGGCAATGCAGGAGCTACAAGTCCTGCTGCAATGCCTCCTCTGTCTGCTCTCTTGGGGATCCTAAACTTTCTACCGCGTCATCAGCGTCATCAGTATCAGCCCCAAGCCCTATACTTGGTAGTAAAGGTTTGTATACTGTATACTTAAGAGCTGTTCTCAACTGGATTAGCAGGCTGAGTGGGTGAGTCTGCTGGGGTTTGCGGGTGAAGTTGGCAGTGCCAGCTTGGGTACCCCGTGTACCAGTGGCAGTTTGTACTGGCATGTGGTGCTGTGATATGCACAGTTAGTTTTGCCCAGTCTTGCTGTAGTCCTGTTTACCATTTAAGTCCTGCGCTGTTGACTAACTTGGCCTGGTGTTCAGAAAGTCATCTGAGCTGACTGTCAAGCATTTGTAGTTGTTAAATGATGGCTACCTAACAAGTATTTTTCAGATTGCAGCCTTCATAAGACTTTTGAGGCGGCACAACTTAACAGTAACTCTGTAAACCTGGATTGCTAGATTGGGCTCACTAGGAGCTCTGAGATGGCGTCAAGTGGGCTGTGCTGTGTCCTTTAGATTGTCCCAAGTTGTCTAACCACTGGAAAGGAAACAAATGCAAGTGTGGTCTGTGGCCAGGCACTTTATCTGCCGGCTCAGAGAATTTGGACCTTGGAGCCTAACGGGGAGATCACAACCCCTTTGTTAATTATTAAAAAGCAGGTCTGTAGCTGTTTGGAAGTTCACAGACACTTAGTGGTTTATGCCTGATGGTGGGGTAGTGGGGCCTAGCTTCTGTATTTATGAAATGGCTGACTCCAAATTGAGTAATTTTTCCCAAGCACGAATTACTGAATGATCAGAGTATTAATTCTGTATGATCAGAATGTTAATTCTATATGTGTGTTATGTTTCTGAAACACTTAATTTATGTTGTGCTTACAGAACTGGTGCTTACAGAACTGGTGGAACATCAGTCATCACAAAAGGCAAACAAGCAGGTAAGACACGGAAAGTACCAACCTGGATCCTTCCAGGGAAATGGAGAGTGGAGGACAAGTGGAGAAGATTCTAGGTCCCACCGATGTTCCAAACCACTGCTAGGATATTTCAGTCGTGGCTGTGGGTTGGGATTGATGAGTTTGTTTTTGGTTGCTTTTCTTGTCACTGTGTCAAACCCTGACAGAAGCAATTTCTAAAGGAGGAAAGATTTGTGTGGATCGCAGCTTCAGAGGGCTCAGTCCTTCATGGCATGGCAGAGAGGCTCCATGGTGGGAGTGTGGTCAAGCGTCTTACATGGTGGCCAGACCAGGAAGCAGAGAGCCAGATGGAGTCAGAGGCAGATATGTCCTCCTACACTTCCTCCTACTGGCCTATGTCCCCAAAGTTCTGGAATGTCCCCCAAACAGTCAAACCAGGGAACTGTGATGAGCCTGTGGGGGACATTCCAGAGTTAAATTGTAGCAGAGTTCTCTTGCAGAAAGGTAAAAGTTGGTCTGCTTTGGTAAAGTAGGAGTCAGCTCTTGGCCTTTCCCAAAATCATTTGTGTTCAGCAAATTTCTGAAACTGTCTGTCATGGTTTGTGGTGTGAGTGAGCAAGGCCAACGCAGAAGCTCCTCCCCTCCCAGAGTGAGTCGTGTCCACAGAAGTGAGCACAGATCTGCTTTCCTCTCTTCCGGTGAGTGAAGGGCTTGTAGCTTCTATCCACCTAATTGAGCAATAGATCGGGAGTCCTGATGGTTTGGCTTTGGTACACAGCCAAAGTGATGGTATGCTGGTTTGTGCTGGTGTATTGATGTATGTGTCTGTGAGCGTGCCTCTGTGTGTGTGTGTGTGGCTTCCCAGGAAGCCTCCGTCAGCTCCTGGACAGCTTTTGTAATCTTTGCTTTGATCTCCATTCTGAGGATGGAGCTCTCTAACGCCAGGTGGAGGAAGATGTTTCTAACCTGTGTCCATGATGTTTGCAGTGGAAAGATAAATAGTTCATTGTTCTCTGTTCAGAAACTGAGCAGACCCAAGTTGCTATGGTGACAGGTTTTGTATAAAAACACCCATCTTTGAACCTCTTTAAGGGATGTTGGCAGTTTGATTGTTGGGATGTGAAATGGCTGACCTGCCAGCTGGTTTACTGTGTTGGCTAGAAATAAGAGAGTATAGAATTAGAAGGGAAATTTGCACTATGATTGTGGTGAAAAAGGCTAAAGCTGCCTCTGCGATGTTTGTGCTTCTCTAGAAGGCTTGCTGGTCTTCTCCTGTGTGACCCTAGAGCCTGTGGAGCTCTGATGTGGTCTTTTGAACATGCCTGTACCACGCGCCTACAGGCTGCCCGCATTAGACCATTTCCTCTCCTACAGCCTTACTGAGGCATCTCCAGCTGTGCCTTCCCGTGTGACTCATGTCTGCAAAGGATGAAAGAGGACTTTCCTGGCAGGAAGCTCGGTGCCGAGCAGAGAAGTGACCATTGTTAGAAGAAAAACTTTTGAAGAACCAGAGTTTTTAAAAGTCTGTCAAGAAGAGCTGGACCAGAAGTGATCTGCAGGGTTGCCTACACATCTGGGAAGTAAGTCAGGACAAGAGGTGGGAAAAGGTTGAGCGAGAAGAGCGAGAAGCTCGTCACTCAAGACTGGCTGCAGATGTGGGAGAGAGGCAGGGCTGGCTGGGCTTAGAAACCACTGGAAACTCTCACTCATCCCACACAGTGCCGCGCCACCCTCTTACCCCACCTTGGCCTCATTCTGCTGCAGTAGGAAGGTCTGACACACTCCCCGGGGAGGATGCTCTTGGCTGTTTGAGGGTGGGACCGCGAAGTGTCCACTGTACAGTTGCACAATGTCTGCAGGAGGTAGGACGCAGTGGTCAGGGCAGGCTGGCAACCAGGCTGACATAGAAGCTTGGACCTCAGGAAAGCAGGTGATTGTGAAAGAGTCAGCTGGTCCTAGCGAGTAAGGATTCCCACTGCTGCACACTAAGAGCTGGAGTTGAATCTGAAAAAGTGCTTTCCTGTCCTCTCAGGCCCCAGTGTATGGTCTCTGAGCCAGTGCTCAGCCATGTCAAGAGCTGGGGTCTTAAGGGCCCACAAGGGGCCTGGTTAGTAACGTTACGGTTTGGCAGGTGTTTAAATCTTCAGGTCCTCACAAAGGGTGTTGGGAGCACAAATATTGTCCTGTTTGAGGGTTCTTGTATTTAGCTCCTGATCTTTGAAAAAACAAACAAACAAACAAACAAACAAACAAACAAAAAACCCTCAAAAAAACAAAAAACAAAAACAAAAAACCACCTCAAGCAGGATTTCTGCATGCTCAAACATGTTTGCCAGATATTTTCAGGGTTAATATTTGTTTGTTTGTTTAAGATTTGATTTTGTTTTATGTGCATTGGTGTCTGACCTGCATGTGTGTCTCTGTGTGATGATGCTGGATCTCCTAGAATTGGGGCTACAGACTGTGTGAGCTGACATGTGGGTTCTCAGAATTGAACCTGGGTCTCCAGGAAGAGCAGCCAGTTCTCTTCACTGCCGATCTGTCTGTCCAGCGCAAGCTGTGTGTCTGTAAATACATGGAAATACTTATCCAGCTCTTAGCATTTCCTACGTGGGCAGCACCAGCTGTGTGATGCACTCAGTCATTTGTGTGGTTGTTTGTGCTTTGTTATACAACATGTATGTTAAGTTATAGTTATATTTTTCCCCACTGTAACTGTAAGAGATATGGGTGGTTTTGCCAGTTTTATGAGAGTAAGTAGCTTGCCTGAGACGAACCCTGAACAGAAGTCACCACTAATGGCAAAATACGTTCCAGTTTGTCAGAAAGTAAAATGTGGGGCTGGAGAGGTGGCGCAGGGGTTAAGGGCACTGTCTGTTCTTCCAGAGGTCTGAGTTCAGCAACCACAGGGTGGCTCTCAACCATCTATAGTGAGAGCTGGTGGGCAGACACACGCGCAGGTAGAGCACTGTATACATAGTAAATATTTTTTTAAAAAAGGAAAGAGAAATGTAAACAGATAACTTTTTATTAAATTGTAAGCAGCAGAGCCTTGATTCTGTTCTACCCCGGCTACACCTGTCTGATTTCAGACCTTGTGGGTCCCCATGTCCCCATCACACACAAGTTCTTACTACCTCTAATTTGTGAAGGCAAATTAAATCAGGCACAAATAAGCGACAACTGCATGTGTAACTGTGAAAAGAGGCGGTGATAGTGACAGTGGGTGTTTATTGGCTCCAGTGGCGGAGCTCTCCTTTGTTAGCTACCTAGGAGTACTTGCGACCTATAGAACTGTCTGAGCTGGACCTGCCGCTCTATTTTCCCCTAAACAGTGGACATAGGCACTCTCTCCCTGTTTTGAAAGGTGTATTTTATTTTATGTATATATGTATGTGTGTGACTGTGTCTGGGTTTATGGGCACAAGAGTACAAATGCCTCTGGAGTTCAGAAGCTGCCTTGGAGCTGGAGTGAAAGGTGGTTGTTAGCCGGCTGATATGGGTGCTGGAAACAAACGGGTCCTCCGGAAAAGTAGCAAGTATCCTTTTTTTTTTTTAGATTTATTTATTTTTATTTATTTAATATGTATTGGTGTTTTGCCTGCCTGTATGTCTGTGTGAGGGTGTCAGATTCCTGGAACTGGAGTTACAGTTGTAAGCTACCGTGTGCTGGGCGCTGGGAATCTTCTGGAAGAGCAGCCAGTGCTCTTAACTGCTGAGCCATCTCTCCAGGCCTGCAGTAAGCATTCTTAACTGCTGAGTCATTTCTCCAGCTCCTGGATTGGTACTTATTCTCATTTTCAAATGAGAAACAGACACACAGACTAGCGATATACTCTTAGGACAAGGTCACATAGCTAGTCCTAATGTAAACATGATAGTCAGGTTTATTTATAATCAGGACAGACCTGTTTTGGGCGCCAGAAGTGTGTGTTCTGGTGAGGGATGCCAAGTTCCATAAGGGCCCTGGACTTACGAAGGGCTTTGAGGGGCCCCGCTAGGGGGGCAGTGGCGCCTTGACTGAAATGGGAGTGCTGTCTGTCCCTCCTAGGAGCCGCGCTGCCGGAAGTAGTTGCACTTGTCCTACACTTCAGACCTCCCCTCGTTCCAGGTCTCTTAGGCTGCTTAGCATGAAGCTTTATTTATAATTCAGATCTTTCCATTTCCTAGAGCAATTAAGGAATTGCACAGATGTGCCCAAGAGAAGGCTCAGGAGCCTGGCTAAAGATTGGCCAAGGTGAGAACCTTTGCATCTCAATTAATTTGAATAAAACTGAACTAAATGACAGAGGTGGATTGAAACTACAGATGAGCAGCTTGAGGATGATAAGACAGTGAAGGACTAGGCTGAGCCTTCCTGCTGGCCGTGAACGGTGCTGCCTGTATTACTGCTTCCCTGGGCCCACAGCGCTCTTCTGCGCCCTGCTGAATGCTGCTCTGTGCCAGGCTCTGTTGGTTCTGCCACAGCCATTTCTGGTTTACTGGCTGCCACTGCCGTCCATCAGCCTAGAGCCTGTAGGCCATTTTCTGCTGGGCTGGCTAACCTGTGTACCTTCTGCTGTGACGTCATGAGTGCCCTGTGCAGAGGTCTCTGTGCGTGGGGTCACCGTGCTTCTTGACAATGTCAGGAAAGCCCCTAGAACTTGAGGAGTTCTTCAGTAACCCCTGTGTTTTGTGGTGACCTCCTAGGAGTGGTGGATTTCCTATGAATTAGTGATAGGACCACAGGCCACTAAGAAAGGGCACTGATGACATGAAGCCTTACTCTCAGGGACGGAGCACACATAACGACAAGGGCACCACTGTCATCACCTGAGTTTGGGCCTCTCAGCAATTCTCCAAACATTTTACTGCATTTTCAGGTGACGCTCTTTGTGAACGGGTATGTGGATAGAGGGGGGTAGTCTTCTGCCAATGCTGAAGTGATTCCTTCCCTCCCCCCCTTCCTTTCTTTTCTGACCCTCTAGGCCTTCCAAATTGAATCACTAAATGCTTTAGGAATTATGCATTATTTAAACCTGTTTCAGGAGTCAGTGGGTCAGCACCCGCTGAGTAAACACACCATCTCACAGAGCCGAGCAGGGCAGGGGAAGGCGTCTCACAGGAATGCCAGCACTTCCATGCAGTTGCACCTAGGAGCAAGTCCTGCTTAACAACACCTGTCTGGTTTGCCCAGGGCGGAGATGGAAGGGGAATGGCTTCAGATTGGCAGCTCATGGACTGGCAACTCACTGACCGGCAGTCCTGTTGAGATCCCTGAGTCCGGCAAAGCATGATCGAGAAGGGTGAGGGGAGAGAGTGCAGGTGGCAAGAGTGGCCGTGTTTTAACCGGTGATGTCTTTCCTGTTGTCCCCAGATCCCTTGTCCTAGTGAAATTGCTCACTGCACTGAGAGCAAGTTGCCTTCTGAAGTTTTGTAGTTTTTTGGTAGGAAGAGGTGTGTTTGTGTGTATATTCACAGTTTGGGGCTCAGTAGCACTCACCATGAGGTTCTTAGAATTTTTAGTCAGTGACTGGCTGGAGGCTGCGGTTGAACTATATCTGGGAGAGACAACTGGTGATAGTCAAAATCCAGAAAGCAGCCTGGACGCTGACCAACTTTAACAGCTACATAGTGTAAATCTGCACTTAAAAAAAAAAGTCTAAAATGGGGACAACTTGGTTTGCCTAAAACGTCTTGA
This sequence comes from Rhombomys opimus, assembly GCA_010120015.1. Classification (NCBI taxonomy): domain Eukaryota; kingdom Metazoa; phylum Chordata; class Mammalia; order Rodentia; family Muridae; genus Rhombomys; species Rhombomys opimus. The sequence continues at coordinate 3,062,112 of REGO01000124.1, forward strand.
GGTTTGTATTTCAGCGCAAGCCAAAAGTGCAGTGTCAGTGCAAGCGGGAAGTCAGCCAGCTGGGGTTAACAGGTGAATGCAGGTTAGTGTCTGATGTGCAGTCGATGGCCTTTTGTGCTCCTGGCTGGAGCCTCTGTCTACATCTGGAGGCTTTGCCCTGCTCTGTTTAAAGAGGAGTGTTGCCCACTTGGCGTGCTTTCAGCGCTAGAGTGCGGACATGATGTTGACCAGAGCCTGCAAGTGCTCCTACAGGCGGGGTTGGATGAGCCAGAGCTCTGGCGTTCGCAGAGGTTAAGGGGAAGCAGGGCTGTTGGTTTCCAGCACTCATCTGTGTGCTGAGCAGAAGGAGCTGATCACGTGTGATCTGAGAACAGTCTTTACAAGAGCATGGGCTGCAGTGAGGCCTGAGTTCAGGAAGGTGGCAGGACTCATTCGGGTGTCTTAGAAAAGACATTGGCCAAGGCCGGGTGTGCAGCATGACCTGTGTTACTGTCAGCACTCAAGAGGTGGACATGGAAGCCATGAGTCCAGAGCCAGTCTGTAGAAGAAGACCCCAACTAAACCAAACGGAACCAACCAACCAACCCTCCTGGAAAATGCTTGATCTTGATCCTCGCCCTGGCTCTGAACTCCTCAATGGTGAGGGTCTATGATTCTGGAGCTGTTCTGCCCGCTGTCCTTTTGGGACGTCAGAAGAGTGGCCCACGGGCTCTTCCAAAGCTTCACACTTCATAGAAAGGAGGGACTGGTGAAGAGGCCCTGTCTTTCTCCTGCGGGGCCGTTGGAGAGGCCCCATCTTTCTCCTGCGGGGCCAGTGGAGAGGCCCCGTCTTTCTCCTGCGGGGCCGGTGGAGAGGCCCCGTCTTTCTCCTGCGGGGCCGGTGGAGAGGCCCCGTCTTTCTCCTGTGGGGCCGGTGGAGAGGCCCCGTCTTTCTCCTGCGGGGCTGTGCAGTCTTTACTCCTCTATTTGCTTTGATTTTACTTGAGTGAATTAAATAGCAGTGATATTATATGCAAAAAATACTGCTACAGTTTTTGGGTTTTTTTCTTTTTCTTTCTTGTTTTTTTTTTTATATGAAAGCTGAGCCTTGCTTGGCAGATACTTTCCTTTTGTTTTGGAGGAAACCATAAATCAGGATTGAAGGTAAAAGTTATTTTGACTCAGCTCTTCCTCTTTCTCTGCAGAGGAACAGTTTCCTGGCTCTGAGGTAGCTCCGGGGTTGCTGATCCAGAGTTCTCCTCTGTTAGCAAACTGGACTTTCCACGACTCGAGTGTTCTTAAGAATTGGGGGAGGAAGAGCCCCACTTTATGCCCATTTTTCTGTTCAGATTGGCAAGCGTATTTTTGTTTTAAAGCTACCCTTTACATAAAGTTGTTGGTGGGCTTTTACATTAGGTGTTATATTTTATGTGTATGTAAATGTATACTTACATTGATATATGTGTAAAAAGCAGGTACTTGTCAGTGTTAAGCTTAGAGTTTGGATCTTATTTGTGAAGCTTAAGTTGAATTATGAATAATGAATACAGAATATTCTGGAATTAGCAGCTTGCTTAGTGCCTAAAGCTACGTCCTGAAGACATGTGTTGCTACTGGGATGAAATATTTTCTTGGCATAATGTAATGGTTTTGAGTAATCCTTTGTGGTTGATAGGCTAATTTTAAGATCTGCTCGGGAAACGAAACCTTTAACACAGGCTTTTAATTTCTCACACCATAACTGTAAATTAATTTCTGACACACATGTAAATGGCTAACAGTATTTTCTTTAGCCACTCAAAGGAGAAGCGTCCATTCTGTGTATGTTAATGGGATGTGTCAATATTTTACAAAACAAATACTGTCAAACTTGGTGCTTTGAGCATCGTTTCCACTCTCTGCCAATGATAATATTTGCTGGCACAGAATGGAAAAATCTGGTTTTGCAGTATCACTAGACAGCCACTGCCACAGTAATAGCCAGAAAGGGATGAGAGACCAAATCCTAGCTGCATAGATTTTGTTTTAAAGCCTGGGTGGGTAATTAGGTTATGGGAATTGAAAATGGAGATTTTTTGTTTTTCAAGAGAGGGTTTCTCCCTGTGGCCTTGGCTGTCCTGGACTCACACTGTAGACCAGGTTGGCCTCAAACTCACAGAGATCCACCTGCCTGTCTCTCTGACTGTTGGGAATAGGTGTGCGCTACTGAGCCCAGGGCTGCAAATTCTTGGGTTTATTATTTCTTGTTTTACGGTGCATTTTCCTTTCTTATTGAGGTCAGGAAGACTGATATAGCTCCGACTACTAATCCTGGGCTGGGAAGGAGAGAATGTGCTGAATGACAGAATGACCCAACAGACCACCTCACTTTATGCATTAGTTTTCAAACAAGACTTCTTAGAATGATGCAGAGCGCATACATTTGCTGGGGTGAGGGAAGGACTGTGAATCAGAACTCAGTGGTGAGTATCTATCTTATCCAACCCAATCCGTGTCCTCTTGTGGGGCTTCCTGTATACCTCAGTGGCTTGGATTTTATTTCTTTAGTTTTGAAAGCTGAAATTGTGTTGAGTTCTCTTCTGTGAAAATCCCTCATGACTGGCTTCATATTTATTTAGGAAAAAATGAATCTTTTCGTTGCTTCATTTATTTATTTATTTATTCATTTATTCATTTATTTATTTATTTGTTTGTTTTGAGGCAAGGTTTCTCAAAGTAGCCCTGGCTTGCTCTGTAGACAGGCTGGCTTTGAACTCAGAGATCTGCCTGTCTCTGCCTCCCAAGTGCTGGTATTACAGGTGTGCACCACCATAACCCGGTGTTTGATTTATTTTTAAATTCATGAGTAAATGATAAACTTCTTTTCTCCTATAGATCTTCTTTTTTGTATCAAATTGAGAGTTTGGGGAATAACACCATAGTGATATTAGTGTTTGCTTTGACAGAGGGAAGGGGTGATCTGAAGAGTTAACAGAAGGTCTGACAGACACAGGGCTGGAAGATGATATTTATCACGGATGCTCACCAGGCAGGTCACATCTATTGCTTTAAAAGTCTGCCTTTTGCCAGGAGGTGGTGGCATACACCTTTAATCCCAGCACTCGGGAGGCATGGGCAGGTGGATCTCTGTGAGTTCAAGGCCAGCCTGGTCTACTTTGTGAGTTCCAGGACAGCCAAGGCCACACAGGGAAACCCTGTCTCAAAGAAAACAAAACCAACCACAAACAACCCCCTCTGCCTTCTGTATATTGTACGAGTGCTGCTTTTGCCTCTTAGCTAGGAGGGAAGTGGCCAGCCGTGTAGGCGTCGTGCGCTTCGCCTACTAAGTACTCGGCACGTTCCTGGAGATTTTGTACTGGAAGTGAGAGATTCAGACTTATTGGGCACAAACATACGATTATTGTTACATGAGCTGCCTTCTGTGATCCCGGGAGAATTGCCACTGTGCGGGAGCTCTGAGCGGAGCTCTAACGGTGTCTTGAGTGTGAGCTGAGTCATGTGCATGTGTAAGCGCTTTGTTAGCACGCTCATGCTGTTCCTCACACTTTGTGATCTTCCTAAGATCTGTGCTTCTCTGAAAGTGTTTGGCTCTCAGAAAGTGCTATTTTAAAATAAGGCTGCTTGCAGTCAGCCCATATGCGCAGAAATGGACAGAGCTACTCTTCTCCCCTCTTCCCAGGGGGCAGCAGTGTAGGAAGTTGGTTTATGTGCGTGTGGACACTTATGTGTGTGAGGCTGAAGGTTGGTGGATGTTCCTCAGTCACTTTCCACTTTTTTTATATACAGGGTCTCTCACTGAACCTGGGGCTCATCATTTTGGCGAGCCCCAGGTTTCCTCAGTTGCCCCTTTCTGGGTCTGAGATTCCAGGTTCACGCTGCTGTCCTGGATTTATGTCGGCGCAGTGGATCTGATCCTTATGATGATAGAGTGAACACTGCAGAGCAGTCTCTTCAGCTCTACTTATAATGTTTTTTAACTATTACCAAATATGTACAAAAAGATCATCGATGGCAAATTCTGATAATTATAACAGCTTAATTTCTTCATTAAACAAACACACCTCTTAGCTGAGATTTTCTCCTGTTTCCTGAGGCCTGAGGGGTGTGCTGGCCTAGGAGGGAGAAGTGAACGGAGTAACACGGGCAGAGCCCTCTGCTGTCTTACAGCTGGACTGTAGGGATACCTGTGGTATTAGAAAGCCTAATTATAGGTATGCCTCATGGTGTAATTATACGCTTCTCCTTCCAGACATGAAAATTAAATAGTGAAGTTTCTATACGCATACATAGCATCAATGTGAGAAACCTGCTATTTCCCAACATGAAAAATAAGTGTAAGTGGGCCAAGTTGACGTTCTCCAGCAAAGGCACATAGACTAAGAGATGGTAAAGTTATTTATCCTTCTTCCTCAAAACCCCGAACCAGAGCGTCCTTTCAACCAGAGCGTCAGATGCCCACGGCCAAGGCTCCCGTGGTGACAGGACAGCCTGTGCAGGGCTTTCCCTCGTGCAGAGGTCAGGTTCTGCGCACGGGCCCACTGCACCTCTCTGTGCCGGAACCCCATCACTGACCTGTGTACCTTTTACACAGAAAATGAGTAAGTCTGGGTGGGTGGAGCTGTTTACAAGTAACCCTGACAGCACGAAGAGAGAATTCCTGGTAATTTTGGCACATTGAGGAAAGAGCTTTACCTTCCCCGTTAAGTTTCAGTGGCAAGGCCTGTGGGAAAGGCTAACAAGCAGGGCAAGCGTGTTTGTGCAGCCGGTGATGTGCTTACTTCATGCACTGCCCTCGTAGAGAGTAGGGAAGGGAAGGGAGGAGTCTGGGCGGAGCACCCACATTTCTCTAGGAATGGCAGAGGGCTCTTAGAGAAAACAAAGTGTGAGGTATCATTCCAGACTTGCTCCTTCTGCCTGCCTTATAGCCTTTTCTTCTTTTTAAAAACAAATTTCACCATTCTTTGTGGTATCCTCCCCATTTCCCAGTCCACTTCCTCCGCCCACTGTATCCCTGCTCCCTGTCATTTGGCATCTGCTTTTAGACCTGTGCAGTTGGGCTGATGCTGCCTGTTGGAGCCAGCTGATCTTGTCGGCTTCTTCATGCGCTGGAGCCACAGTTGCTGTGACTTCATGTCAGCAGCGCTCAGCGCTCTTCCATCTTCTACTCTTCCCCTGAGCCTTGACTGGTGATACACAGGTCCCAGTTAGGGCTGAGCACTCGTGCCTCACGGCAGGAAACTTCATGGATTCTCCCTAACATTGCCTTTGCTCTGCTTTCTGAGTAAAAGTCATCAGGGAATTTAAAAAGAAAAAAATGCATATATGTAATTATGAATTCTTGGAGAATTTCATATATGTACATAGTCTACTTTGATAATATTAACCCCTTACTCCTCCTAACTCCTCCTAGATTTCCTCCCCCAACTCTGCCTCCCAGCTTTGTTTTTTTAAAGATTTTATTTTAATTTAACTCGTGTATGTGTTTGTGTCTTTGTGAGTGCATGCTACATGTGTGTGGGTGCCTGTGGAGGCCAGAGGCATTGGATTCCCCTGGAGCCAGAGTTGCAGGTGCTTTTGAGCCTCCTGGTAAGGTGCTAGGAGTCAAGTTCAGGTCGCCTGGAAGAGCGGCATGCTCTTGGTAGCTCAGCCCTCTCCAGTCCTCCTCCTCTCTTTTTAATCCCTGAGTTCAGCATGTGCTGCCCATATGCTCAGGTGTGGAGTGTGAGGGCTTTGCTAGGGGCCACACTCTTAGAGAAGCTGACTCCCAGAAGCCATCAGACGTCAATAGCTCGTCAGCCAGGGCATCGGGATTCCCTTGCTGGGATGTGGACTGGCTGGATCTTGTGCAGCTGCTGGGATGTTTTGTCATGTCCAGAAGGTGCTGTTTCTCTAGTCTTTCCAGATTTCTGGCTCTTAAAACCTTTCTTACCCCTTTAAAAATGGTTCCAGTGTCTTAGGAGAAGGGAAATGGTGTCATAGTCTCTGGAAGGACAGCTGGAAACTCTAAACAGGTGGTTGGTCTAAGGCTAGATCAGGTGTGTGAGAATTGGGCATGGTGATGCATCTTTGGAATTCGGGCCTCCGGACACGTGCCATCTCCTTGGCCATGAGGCAGGGCGTGCTGCCATTTCTTGTTTCCCTGACTTTTCCAGTGGGTGTTCCCAGAGGAGACTCCCTTGTTAAAACGCTTGGCATCAGATATCTTTCACATTTCAGTTATTCAGATGTTTAGAATATTTGTGTAGATTTTTGGACTGAGCATCAAAAGTGCACAAACTTTCAGAGTATTTTAGATTTGGGCTGGGCTGTTCAATTTATACCACAGTTTTTAGTACTGAAAAAAAAAATCTCTTGTTACCTTACATGTCCTAGATTGTTAAAAAGATTGCTTTACTTTCACTTAAAAAACCCCACAATTTGGAGGTTTTCTTGTCTTAATGAAGTACATTTTAAAAATTGTGTGTGTGTGTGTGTGTGTTTGTGCATGGGTGCATCACAGTACATGTATGAAGAAGATCAGACGATATCTTGAAGGCATTGGTACTCTCCTGTGGGTTCCTGGGATTGCACTCAGATCGTTAGCGTGGTTTCAAACACCTTTACCCACTGAGCCTTCTCTAAAGTCCTCACACTCATTTTAAAGATAAAAGAACGGCTTCTGAGTCCGTTTTTATTATGAGAGGAAGTAGTGATCCTGGAAGCTGGGCCTCGAGGCTGCCATCTCAGTGTGCGGGGGCCAAGCACTGATTCCTGTCTCCGCTCATGGCCGCTCCACCTATTGGTGGAGCTCTGGAGAAGTCTGTTTAATTTGTGATTTTGGGTATGTGCTTTAAAGACATTAGTGGGCTTGTGGGATATGTAGAGCTCAGAGTTCGGACCCAGGGGAGCCAGCTGTAAGCTGCTTCCTTCTGGTTCTCCAGGGCCGTGTAAGCCTGGGGTGCTGTGCTTTGTAAGCATGGGCTTCTCTTCTCAGCTGGAGGGGGTGTCCACAGCATTCTGCATGTGAGAAGGAGTATACTTTCTGCCCGAGAGTAAGTCAATAGGGCAGCTTAAAGACAGTCTTCTTACCTTAAGCATTTGCCTTGGGGCTCAGAGGTGTGGCACAGTGGTGTGGCGCACTTTAATGTGCAAGGCCAGGGGCTTCATCCCTGACATTAAAGCAGACAGAACAGAACACACCCATCCGGTTCATTTCACAAGTACAGGGCTTTGAATTTATTTCAGCACGCTTTACCAAGTCTCATCTTGTTTTCACTTTATTTTCTAAATGAGGAAAGAAGTCGGGTGTAGTTGATTTCTAGAGACTGAATATTAGTGAGGGAGTGAGGCTAATTTGCATGGTTAGCTTTTCCCTTCTGTGCTTTCCTTCAGAGGCTCCACTTGATCCTCCCCTAGCCTTGATGTGTCTGTCATCCAGTAGTTTGCACAGCTATGGTTTTAAGCTGCCAGAAAACCTGCAGAGGGAGTCTTCCTGCTTTCCAGTCCCCTTCCTTTCTTGTCTTTGCCCTCCTCTTTGCATTTCCTCTGCCTTCTCCCAGGCCACCAGCCCTGTCAACCTCTTTTCTAGGTGTTGGTAATGGCCAGTGTCCTCACAGAGGTCCTGCCTGGCACCCTGGATGCTTTTGTCTGGTTTAATGTCATGGCTGCCCTGTTCCTCTGCTTCTAGATCGTGGCTTCTGCTAGGCGGAGTGACAGTTGCTGTCTCTCCTTGGCAGAGGGACAGACATCTCTTGACTTCCTACCTACTTTCTTGAAGCTGTTAGGATTTCCTCCCCATAATTTTTAAATCTCTTTCTGCAGTCCGCACTTAGTCTCTAAGGACAATGTCATTTCCTTTTATTGAAAAGATCCAGGCCAGGGGCCACAGATTCAAATGCCAGCAGGAGACGTTGAGATTACTAAATCAGACGAGGCAGGGGCTGTAAGTGTGGCCTGTGTGTGTGTGTGTGTGTGTGTGTGTGTGTGTGTGTGGTGACCTTTGCTCCATGGGAGCTTGGGCCTTATTCCCTCTTCTTTTTTCACTGAAAAACTCAAATGTCTGCTTTTCTGTGTGAAGTCTGATCGTGTTGAAATCATAGTGGTTAGGCCACCAACTGAACAGGCAGATAGTCACCTAAATGCCAGACCTTCACTTTCCTTTGCCACCTCAGCCTCTTTCTCTCATCTGTCACCTTTCTTTGTCTTCAAGGTGTTCTGTGTTTCCTGTCCCAGGGATGTAATTCTTTGTTGATGACTTTTTCTTTTCTCTACAAAAACACTTAAGCTGTCCCCTTTACTCCATACTTTCTTGATGCTCTCTGTGCTTGTGCTGTTGGTCCTGGTGGCCCATCTCAGCTTTTGGAGTGCGAATCTTTCCGTCACCTCTTCCCCAGCCCAGTCCTTTGCCTTCGTCCTCAGGAGGACCCCATCTTGTTTCCATCATGGCCAATTGAATTTTGTAGTGCTTTGCACTGGTTTGGTTGGTTGGTTGATTGAGACGAGGTCTCAGACAGCCAGTCAGGCTCTCAGTACCTATGTAGCCAAGGCTTCCTTTGAACTCCTGATCCTTCTGCCTCTGACTCCGAAGCGCTGTGATTACAGGCGGTCACCACCATTCTCAGCTGTTGCCTTTACTTCTTTACATTTTTTGCACATATTAATTGTGCAAACAAACCAGTATGTTTCATTGTGCATTTCCATAGACATGTAGAACATACTTTCACTGTACGTCTCTGTCTCCTCTCTTAATCCCGCGTCCTGTCTTTTCCTTATTCCTTTACATCCCCAGGATCTCCCCACTCCTTCATGCTTCTTCTGAGTCGAGCTCTTACTTTCGTGACTTGGTCTTGAGCTTCTGAGACTTTGCCAGCTTGAACTTTCACCTTTGAACATAACTTTTCCACCTGTTTTTCCTTGTTCCCATCACTGTATCCCAAGTATGGTATCAGCACTGTTTGCTGTACTTTTGCTATCGGTGCTCAGCTCCATCTCTTGGAATGGGGCTCCCTTCATCTCCCTCACGCCTACCCAGCTCCTCATGGCTCTTCCACAATTTCAGTGATGTTTTCCTTCTAAAACGTAGATACTGCCATCTCTATCTTCCTTTGAAGGCTTTCACTTTCAAATTAGCTTATAGGTGGTTTCTCCTTGTCTTCTCTACTTTCTCATGTATCCATATTACCTGTGGAAAGTGCAGCTCTGGCCAGGCTATTCCTTGGCCTAGAAAATCCCAGAGAGCTGTGTAGCGCTTTTTTTTTTTCCCTCCCAATGATACTTTATTTGGGTTCTTTATCTCTTTCCGTCTTCCAACCCTTCTTCCACCCTACTCCCTTCCAACACCCCAACACAAGGTAGGAGAGACAGAAGATTAGTGGGGAGAGAGGCATTGAGATCTTTTTAGATGACTTCCTGCTAATTAGGGGCATTGAGTTCCTTGGGGCAAGTCCAATCTTTGTCTCGTCACAATATCTCCAACTTCTTCTTGTTCTTTCTCCCGACCACTTAACAAAAATGGCAACAGCACCAGCAGGATCAAGAACTAGCAGGAGGGACAGCTGTGCCTCCTCCGTTGGGGTTCTGGTGGTTTTAACCTTCTCTAGAGTTCCCAGAATTAAACTATCTCAGCTGGCAGAATCACGCCCCTGCCAGAGCACGCATGAGGCAAATAGTCAGCTGCTGTGGACAGTCCGAGGTAGCCTGTCCCACACGTGGGATTAAAACAAAAACATGTTTGCATAACAGAACTAGGTTTTTGGAGACGGCAGGACTCTCACTCTGTGTCTTCTCCCACGTCCCTCCAGACAAGCTGTGCTCCAGCCCGCTGGAACCATGGCTCTTCCATTTGGCATGGTGCTTCTGTTGTTTTCCATGGCTGTTTTTCTTCTCGTTTCTTCCAACCCTCTCTTAGCTACATGGAATTCTACATTGTTTACACAGCTTTCTAACCAGCAGTTCTCATCTGTGGAGTTGACATCGTTGAGGGTCACGTATCAGATCTCCTGCATATCAGCCATTTACATTACAGTTCATGACAGTGGCAGAAATACAGTTTTGCGGGAGCAGTGAAATAATTTTATGGTTGGGGTCACACCAGGACCTGTGTTAAAGGGTCAGTGTTAGGAAGTCGACAGCCACTGCTCTAACACATCCTGCCTTCTGTAGTTGGCCCTATAACTCTAGTTAGTTGTGAGCTACTGTTCCATTCTTGCTTTCTTAGCTTTTCTTCTGTGCATTTTTAATGACACCTGTCCTTCTATTGCATAAGTTTACTTTGCAGAACATTAAGAAACCTCTAAGTCTCTGTCTTAGAGAGGTAGGTTCTGTGCTCTTTTCATTTTATTCCCAGTGGAGAGTGTAATGATGTGCTAAGGACTGAATACAAGTTTTAATTGAAAATTCTAACAGTTAAAACATAAGACCATTGAATTTTTTTCTCTTTCCAAGTCAGCAGATTAGAATTCATGAATTGTTTTTTTCCCCCTCAATGCCATACTTGGCACATGACAAGCACTTGGTCAAAGAAAAAACTTCTTTGTCCATGACTTGAATGCTTCTTATATATTGAAGATCAGTTCCATGACTGTGTTCAAGGACAGCTGTTTGCAGACCGTGGAAGACATATTATCCTATAGCAGGGCCGTGCCATGCTGGACAGGAAATGGATCTAGTAGTGTACAAAACATTAATGTCTTCAGCTTTTAATATTTTTAGCTTTGCCTTTTCTTTCAGTTGATAACAATTTTAGTGAGACTATAATTGTGTGTGCTTCCTTGTTTTAGAATTGTTTTTCCTTTATCTTTTTCCATTTTCATGCATGTTTGTGTGTGTGAGCATGTTTGCATTGTGGTGTGTATGCTTGCATGTGTGCACGAGCACACATACGTGTGTGTTTGTGTGTGTGTGTGTGCGCACGCGTGTACGCGTGCGTGCCCGCACATGCGCATACATGAGGGGCCTGAAGTTGATATCAGGAATCATTGTTCATGTTACTCGCTGAGGCAGGTGCTCTCAGGCACACCCAGAGCTCACTCGTGTGGCTGCCTGCCGTGGAGAGCTGCTTCTGTGGGCCTGGTTCTGCCTTGCCAGGCAAGAGTCGCAAGCAGCCACTACCTTGCTTCTGCCCCTCATGGTGTGTTGAGCCATCTCCCTGGTCCTATTTCACGTGATACTATAGTGATCCTGAACATTTTAGTTTATTTATGTACTTATTTTTGAAGTTGTTCAGCACTGAGGAGGTTAATTTATGTTTTTTTTCTTGCTATTCTCATTTCTTGCTATTCTTGCATGATACGTGTGTGCACATATGTGGCAGTCAGAGCATGCCTTTGTGAAATCGGCTTCTTCTGGTCACGTGGTTCTGCTGTGTGGAGTCAGCTTGGTTGAAGACAGTGACTCCGGCTCACTTGCTCTTGCCCCTGACCACACATAACAGGCGACCGGAGAGAACAAAGGAGGGGCACTCTGTGGAAAGGTGGGGTGTGTGTGTGTCCTAGGTGGAGGACATAGATCACAAGGAGTGTGTCCCGTGCACGGTACCTCCCCAAGGGCTCCCTCCATGGACTGACACTGTGAGACAAGAAGAGGTGCCTGACAATGACACACCGTTCATGTCATGAACTCTTGGGAATTCCTCAGGGCCTGTCCTACCTCCTATCCTGACAGGGGGATCCCAGGTGAGGCCTTTGGTTTACACTGTAATCTTAGCACTGAGGCTGAGGAGGAAGGATCAGACTTCAAGACCAGTTACAGTAAATAGTAAGTTTGAGGCTAGTCTGGCCTACAGGAGCCCTTTTGTTCAAAAACAAAACAAAAAACCCAGATTAATGGACAGATTAGACATAGAGATGATTTCCATCTTTTCATAAAAATAAACATCTTTGTGAAGACTATTTGCACCTATCTGAATCATTTGTCCAGCTTTAAGCTTAATGTGGAACTAGTCAAGGCTATTACATATTTAAGACTTTTAGAATCCATTGCCTGTTCTCAATTTGCCCTACTGTACAAGCATGTAAAAATCTGTCCTCTTCTAAAATGGAGAGAGAGAGAGTGACAACATAAAAATTTCCTAAAGAGTTGGAGAACATGAGAAAGCTTTGGGGTTGACCTTGGCTGGTATGGTTTTAAAAAGTGGGCTAGCCTTTTTCTTGTGGTAAATAAAGCCTTTCATGTTAGGGGTAGCTTGTAACTCACCCACATTTTGTTATCTCCCTCATGAGTGACTGGTAGGTGTCTTGTGGGTAGGAAATGTTTTCTCTTGTATCCTCCTTAGAACTGTGATGGAGTCTCTTGAGGTTGCAGAGTTTACCTGCTGTTGTGTGTTTCTGTCTTCCGTGGAAGCGGAATTTAAAGGGAGGACAGCTTCGGGCCAGCAGTGATCCCGTCCTGAGCGGGCTGCCCCCCTCCAGATCTGTGGTGACCTCACTGGGGACCGGCTGCTGCTGTGTGGAGTTCTGCCGACATGATGAGGTGTTATGTGGCAGAGATGTCGCCAGTGCCTTTAGCCATGTAAACTGAGGCGTGCTGAGGGGACCTAGCACGTTCACTCCGGGCTTTGTAAGATGCCCTTGCAGAAGGGTGTGCTGCTGTTTGGTGGAAGAGCTGGATTCTGCAGAATCCTGGGTGTAGTGGCGCTGTGTTTGGCGTGGCAGGATCATGTCTTCCTTGTTTTAGTGGGGACCGAGTGTATTCCACTGTGTTTGTGGGATACTTTCTCTCTGAGCGTGTGATGACTGTCAGCTACATGTCTGTACCTCCCTCCCTCCATCTGTGCTGGCAGTGCGGCCATCTCTGATGTTCAAAGTGCACAGTCCAAGACAGTGTCTTAGCTTGCGAATCACTGTTAGTGCACTGTCAGGAAGTTTGTGTCGTCTGTTATGATTTACGTTGTTTCAGTGCTTTGTTACATGAAGTTTATGCATAGTCTTATGCGTGTGCCACAGACATAGATAGACTCAGAATCTGAGCCGTGATCAACCCATGTGACTGTGCCACATAGCCATACGTGTGTGCGTTGCGTATGGCTTTGTGGTAGACTTTGTCATCACCAGGTCAGGCAGAACTTTCAGAGGGCAGCAGTGCTTCCATTCCCAAGCTGCTTAGGAGCTTTGAATTAGATGCTTCCTTGGGGTTAGGGGGAGACTTTTCGGTATTGGCAAATAAAACAAGTCATTATTAACCACCTCAGATATCAATCCGAAGCAGCATTTGGATGTGAAAACATGTGCGTTCTTTGTGATGTCCTCAGGGCAGAGGCTGTTTATTTATTTGAGAAAGGGTCTGTCTGTGCAACCCTGGCTGTCCTGGAATTCACTGTGTAGACCAGGCTGGCCTCGAACTCACAGCGATCTGCCTGCCCCTGCCTCCTGCAGCCTGGATTAGCGGTGTGCTCCGCCATGCCCAGTGTCATTCTCTGGTGTTAAAGCTCAGTGATTGTGGTGAACCTGTACACGCGCTTTCAAAGCTGGAGGAAGAGTGCAGGCTCTTTGTCCAGCTTCAGGCTTGAAAACGTGCTACAGAGTATGAGCATTTGGTCCCCCTCTCTTCAGTGTTGCGGTTTTCAAGTTTTATTTATTTTATATGTGTGGTTGTTTTTGTTTTCCCTGCATATTCACTGAGGCCAGAAGAAGGTGTCGGATCCCTGGGGCTGGCTTTACAGATAGTTGCAAGCTGGCGTGAAGGTGCTGAGAGCTGAACCTGGCTGCTCTGGAAGGACAGCTAGTCCTCCTAACTGCTGAGCCATCTCTCCGGCTCCAGTGGTTTTGTTTTTTGAAGCAAAGGACCATGACTTTCTTGTATTGCTCAACTTGATCTTCAGTGTCCCCGCTAGCGTTGGCTTTCTGCCTGTCCTACAGAGAAATAGTTTTTAAGTCTGCTCTTCGGCAGAAAGCACAGCCGTGCTGGATACAGAGCTGTCAGTGGCTGCTTGGGAGGGCCCGTGTGACTGTTCACACAGCCCGTTGCTCCTCTCGCTGTGAGAAGCAGACCAGCTCTGTCTGCACGGCGAGAGGAGCTTCTCAAAACCAACCTGTTTCCAGTACTGAAGGGCACTGGTCACATGAGGTGACACACTTCCTCCAGAGATCCCAGAGAAGGCCGGAAACGGGGGTGACTCAGGAGGGGGCTTCTTCCTGTGCACGGAGGGGTGTTAGTGACCCCATCAACCTTCTTTCTAGGCCACAAGGAGCCGCTTTGTTTCTGTCACCGTGTGTTCACCTCCCCAAGTGGAAGCTTCATGGGAACAATGTGACCAGGTGTTACACGTCTGGAAACCGTGGTGTCTCTCTGGTAGATGTCATGCTGAAGAGCCTCAGCCTCCTGCAGAGTGCCAAGATCCATGTTGGCCAGTTTTGCGATTCTTTGATTTCTTAGACAGTTAATATGGTGGCTTTTATGCTACCCTAAGCTTAGGTCTGACCACAGCACCACGAAGAACGGAAGCCTGTGGGGAAGGCCAGTTCACGCTGCTTTCCGCGCCCGGCTAAGAGGGGCACTTTACTGTTCTGACACAGCACTTACAACTAATACGCCTTTGCGATTTGGCGGTGCCTTGTGTGGCCTGCTGACATTGGGTTACTGCCGCTGCAGCGCAGAGATTAAGAGCATGAGCTGTGCAGCCCGGTTACCTGGGCTCTGGTCCTGGTCACCATGCACTAAGTAACCTTGGGCAGTGCACTTAATCCCTCTGCCTCAGTTCTTTGTTTACTTTGTTTGAGGCTTTTGCCTGAGTTTTAAATTAACTAATTTTTTTTAACTAATTTTTTTTAACTAAAGATAAAGCTCTCGGTCTCTAGTATCTATTTTTCCAGCAAACATTAGTAACTAGTGTATCATAAGTGATGTAAATAAAGCAGCCAAAGGTTGGGTTAGATAGCAGGCAGTGTCAGTGAACTGGGATTGATTTTTTTTTTTTTTTTCTTATTCCAGGAGGGTCACTGAAGCAGCTCTAGAGTACAGAGGAACAATTTTTTTCTTAAAGGGCCTAAACAGCTTATACTTGCCACCAACTTAATGTCCCTGTAAGTTAGTCAGATTCTGGCATTGCATTTTACAAGCAGCAGCTATGGACGGTATGTAGACACGTGGCCGTAGCTGCATTCCAAGTGAAATTCTACTTACCAAAATACATGGCTGTGCTAGTTATATGGAGACCTCTGCCCTGGGCACTTGAGTCATGTCTGGTGCCCCCACACCTGGAGCCTGGAGTGTTGAGAAGATGCCAGCTCCACGTCCTCATTACCACATAACCGTTTGGGCCACACCAGAACAGCAGAGGGTCTTGGCCTAACAGTCACCAGTGTGTCCTTTTAAACGGTGACATAGAAGCCACTTTCTCAAGGGCTTGGAGCATTTTCTTGAGATTTGAGCCTGAGGTTGTGGAAAGGATCAGGGTTTGTTTTATTTGGTGGATACAAATAGAGACTGTTTAACTCTATAATCCACATAGAAAAGGTTTGTGAGCCAACTGAAAGCTATTTGTAATTGTGCCTGTTGGCACACTGAGGGCTTTCTTCTAGGCATGTTATTTATATGGTTTTGGACCTTTTATTTCTTATTTTTCAGTTTAATAATGAGCTCTTGTTTTAAAATTAGACGTGCCAGTGGACCTTTCTGTGAGTGCTGACTGAGTTTGTATTTATAGTCTAGGTCTGTTTCTGAGGAAGTGACTAACGTCGCTTGCATTCCATTAAGACTGAATAACAAAGACCATCTTTGAGTCCTGGAAACCTGGCCTATGTTGAAAACTCAGAAAGCTGATGGTTAGTGTTTATCAATGTTTTTATGTATTCAGGACTGCTTGGGCCAGATAATCAGAGCTTTGTGCTGAGGGCCAGGTTGGATACTGACTGCTCCTCAGTAATCCAGGGGGAATTTCTGTGGGCAGGTTCAGGCAGTGCTTAACTTTCTTGTGGTTCTTTTTTACTTGGATGTGTTAAAGGGGTTGTTCCAAATGTAAGTGTAGACTTTTCCTCTCTTTAAAGTATCTACCAGAACCCTTGGCGTATATCCAGTAGAGATATACTGATGGGGTGGTGGTGGGACCCAGGAAGTGACTGACTGTCTAATTATTCTCTGTCACAGGCTGAGGCTTTTTTTTGCGGTACTGTAATAAAATACTTGAGGCTGAACAGTTATAAAGGAAAAAAGTCTTCTGAGGGTAGGGCTCAGCTTTGTGTGCCTGGGCTTGTTCTTGTAGCCAGTGTTGGTGGGCTGAAGGGTGAGCTGGTTCAGCCTTGGCTGCCTTTGGTTCTGGGGTCCAGGCCAGAACTCACATTTTCCCAGAAGGACCCGGTAAAGATGGCGGTTGGGTCTGGGCTCCTAGAGCTCACTGTAGAGTGCTTGCCCAGTCCATGCTGGGGCCCTGGACTCATTCCGCAATATCGTTTTTTAAAAAGGAGAGAGGGGACAGGGGATGACGGTGTGTTTCACTGTTCTTTGCTAGCTCACCGGGTTTCACACTGGTGAAGTGGTCTTGATTGTTTGCTTTCATCGCTTCACTCCTCACAGGGCTTTGTGCTCTTAGCATCTGTTGCCTTTATCACTCCTGTTGATTGTTTGTCCAAGCAGCTCAGGGAGTCACTTTAGCTAAGGTGTACAGAATTATAATACAAAGGAAGGTAAAATTGCTCTGCCTGCTGTCACCCATGGCCACTGGCTCCTGGCTGTTCTCAGAAGCGCCTGGCTGGCATTCCTACACGGTCGCTTTCAAAGCACACACATCTGAGAGCTCACAACCTCCTAAACATTAGCTCCACGGGATCTGACACCATCTCCACACTCACAGGCACACTCACAGGCACACATACATACTCTGCCTCTCTCTGTCTCTGTCTCTCTCTCTCACACACACTCACACACATACACTCACACATATACACACACTCACACACATGTATAAATCTTTTAAAAGGGAAATGGCTTATCAGTTGAACTTTATTTTTGGAGTGCAGCTTGATCTGAAATCAGGCTTGTCTGCATAACTGCCATCCACTGCGAAAGTGTCTATGAAGCTGACTTTAAGAAAAGCAAAATGAACAGATACTTCCCTGGTGGGATTGGATGGGGTGTGAGAAACTCCTTGAAGACCATCTGTACCTCTGTTCAGGCCTGAAATGCCCTGGCCACAGTGTTCTGTTTCGGTGTTGAACCTCTTGCTGGCGCTCTTATAAAAAGAGGAGGTGGAGAAAAGAATAAAAGTCAGTAAATACCTTCAGCCGGAGCGGGTCTTTGCTCCCCCTGGATCGGGCACAGAGGTTACTCTGTCCGTGTGTCTGGGGGTGGGGGGTTGTATTCATATGCACTAATGGTGTTTCTTCCTTGTATATGAAGTATGTAAGAGAGGCAAGGGCGGCTGAAGTCAAGTCTTGCGATGTCACGTGTGGCCTGTGTGGCTGCTCTAGGACAGAAGCCTTCAGTGGCAGGCATCTCCTTATTTCTCCTACCTTGACACCCACATCTGGCTCCATCTGTAGGACCCATGTGGACTCAGCAGGGTTAGAGAGAAAGTATTTGGGGCAATTCCATCTCCAACCTGTATGAGTTCCCCTCTCCTGCCATTACTCCCTAACCCAGGGCTTCCTAAACTTTCTACCTGTCACCCGTTTCCAACCATGAAATTTTTACATCACCTGGGAAATAGGCACATGAAGTAGGTATACAGGTCAAACAGCTGTTTGACTTAACTGTCAAGGAATAAAAAATTCATTGCAGAGAGGTTCTTTGGTGCATATTAATGATTAAAGATGGAAGGCTGACTATTGGGCATTGTAGGACATTGGGCATCTTAATGCTCACAAAACCCAGGATGCCTGAAACTTGTGAAATAGCACAAGAGGCCTTGAACTTGTGACTCTCCTGCATCTGCTTCTCAAGAATATTTTGATTTTATAGTCTTTAGTGCCGAGAATGCTCCCTCCTGTAAGTATGGGAAATAAAATAGTCAAAGTATGCTTGGGACTATTTAAGGAAAATTTGAAATTCTGTCTTAATCCGAAGTCAAAAATCCATTTTAACCATTAAAAAAAAAATGAAATTCGAGCTAGCCATTCAACAAAAAGTTTAAAAACCAAGCATCATCTAAAGGTGCTGATGCGCTGCTCTGTGCTGAGGAGTGGTGTAGGAAGAGTCTGGAAGCCTCTGTTTTCACCACTGAGCCATGTTTCTACAAGACCAGAAGGCATTGTGTGCGTGCTAAAATGCTCAGCCTATAACATACTTTGTCTTTTTAAACTTTAACCTTTTAAAGGAGACTTTTTAATGTGAAAATGCATCAACAAATACACATATACTCACATTCACCCTCCCACACATAAGGGGGGGACAGATACAGAAAAGTGAATTATGATAGGGTGTGTTTCCAAACTGCTTTCTTGACCTAAAATTATTCTTTTTTTTTTTTTTTTTCATGGTGGTTAAATGAATAATTAATGTAATTAATAGTGAAAGTGTAAAGCCTGAGCTCCATGGCTTGGGAATGGCCATTCTAATGCTGTAGATTGTCACTGAGATGCAGGGTTTGGAAATGGCCGTGTGTTAGAATGGGTGACTTCCTTAAAGCAGCTGTGTGTGTGTGAGAGAGAGAGACAGACAGACAGAGACAGAGAGACAGAAAGTGGTTAGAATGAATTGATTTTAACAGTCCCGAACCCGAGCTGAGGTGTCTCTGTCTGTGTCGTGAGGGCATGCTTGGCAAAGGCTGTGCTGTGTGCTCACTGCTAAGGCGGGGTGGGGTCAAACAGTATGCAGTGAACTTCCAGAAACATTCAAACTTGTTGAGGTTTGAATTGATTTTTGGCCACTGTATATTCTGAACCAAATTTTCATGACTCTACATTCAGTTGTGAGTCCCGAGTCAGGTGTCTCCGTGGCTCTAAACAGTGTATCAACAGCTTGCATAGGAGTCAGCATTGTGGTGACCTAGAGAGGTTCTGAGGGACGCAGGATGTGAGCTGAGCCCCACAGAAATGCTGAGCCCTGTTCTAAGAGGGGCCGCAGCACCCTGAGATTGCATCCAGCAGGGGAGCCTAGAACCAGTATCTGGGCAGATACAGACTGACAGATGACAAAACACGATTCATTTATTCATCCAACCGCTGTTCATAGAGGACCCGCCATGTGCCGAATACTTTGGTGATGATTTCAGCAGAAAATGTGTCTTTAAGGTGCTTTTGAGGCTGACTGTAGCTGAGGGGCACAGAGAGGCATGGAGCCATAGAGGCAGAGGAGGAGGCGCTGGGTGTGGGAGAGGAAGAAGGTGGCAGTCCTTTTTGTTTCACTAACTCCTGTGTTAGTAGCCTGATGTGCTCTGTTTATGTAACAGTCTACCACCTCAGCCCCTTTTCTTGCTGTGCTATGATTTTTTTAAGTTTGACTATGATCTGAAGTTTGTGTTACATAATTTTTATTTCTTTCAGTTCAGAACTTCTATGGATCAGTTTGCTAAGGACGTGCAAGATTGGAAGAGCTGAGAGAAATCAGCGTTGAATCTTTTTCTTAAGGTGAGTAGGCTTACCCCACAGCTGGTCATTTCTGGCGTCCTCACACCTGTAGTTAGCAGTCGGCACATCACATCTAAGAACTCACGGCACCTCCCTCCTCACAAGCATCGAAGTGCAGCATGGTGAAAGTGGGCCTGTGCAGGTTTACACATGTCTCCTGGGCACTCAGCGAGCCAGTCTTCTCCTGGCACCAAGTGGGCAGCGCAGCATAGTCGCGCCCTCCGGCTTTGGCCTTTCGACCCTGTGGAGGCGTGTGTATGTGATCGAGCACGTTGACCCTCCAGTGACCCCGCAGGCGGAGGAAGGGTCTTCATGCGATTTACTGGCCTCCCTCTCCCCATCCTCTGGCCAAGTGGCGGTGCTGTTGCTGAACATGTGCTGAGTGGTAAGCACTTGACTGACCTGAGCAGACTTACTCTGTAAGTTCTCACTTTGCCTCTGCCAGGCACTCCTGACCTGCTGCCTCCCCCACCCCCGGGCACGTCCTGAGAATAAGCAGTAGACAGGTCAGTGGCTGAGTGGAGGGAGGACACAGATCAGAGTGTCTTGCCAGCCAGTGGGGTGCCGAGTGGACACACGCTGTCTGACTTTGTGATCGGCACATCTTTTGTAGCGTTAGAATGCTATTCCTACTGGGGGTGCTGGCGAACACCTTTAGTGCAGCACTTGGGAGTCAGAGGCCAGCCTGGTCTACAGAGTGAGTTCCAGGACAGCTTGGACTACACAGATCTCCAAAATCAAAACCAAAGGCTGTGTAGTGGAGGCACACACCTATAATCCCAGCACTCAGGGAGAAAGAGGCAGGTTGATGTCTGTGAGTCAAGGCCAGCCTGGTCTACAGAGTGAGCTCGAGGACAGCCAGGGCCACACAGAGAAACCCTGTCTTGAAAAACAACCAAAAATAAAACTGTAAACAAAACACAAAAGAACGCCATTCCTGTCACAGTGGTGGCAGGGCACTGGAGCCTTCTGTGGGGTGATGGTGACTCTAATGTGTGTAAGCCCTCAAGGAAGGAAAGGAGGGAGGTGCTTGCTTCTGAAGGCGCAGCTTTCTGTAGGCTGACAGAAGACGGCGGAGCAGCTAGCACACGGGGCCCCTGTTGTGCAAGGCTAAGGGCTGTGGGGGTCTTAGAGCATCCTGGGGTTTCACAGCCGTGAAGTAGGCATCGGGGCTCTGCGCCAGGCTCGTGTGTTTCCTGTCCTCTTCTGTTTCGGGATGAAGGAGTCCTTTGTGAATGCATATTCTCTGGGTTGTCACGTTGGAAGGCAGGTGCCTGCCTAAATTCTCAGGTTCTACATTGTAGTCACGGTGGCTAACAGTGTTCCATGTAGGTGCTGGCTTTGTTTCGTTGTTTAGATATTGAAGAAATATATGTTTAAGAGCATCATTTAAAATACTAACATTGCCATGTGTTTTAATTCTAGCACTTGGGAGGCAGGAGCATGTGGATCTCTGTGAGTAGCTCAGCCTGATCTGTCTACATAGCAAGTTCCCGGACAGCCAGGGCTGCACAGAGCCACCCTGTCTCAGACAACAACCCCTCAAATAAAATTAAATAAGAGCATTAAGATGGCTGTGTCAGGGCATGTCTGCCATCCTAGCGCTTGGGAGGTTGAGACAGTAGGATTCTGTTTTTGAGGAAGCTTTGGACTACATAGCTGGACCGTCTCCAGAAATAATTAAATTGAAATATTGGAGTACATGGAATTAATAAAATAAAAACAAGTGTTAGATTGTGCTTTTACTTTATCACTGTGGCTGTCGTGAGCCTGACAGCAGGAGCAGCACAAGGAAGTAACGTGTCCGTTTGGCTTGGGAGTAGTTCTTGCAGCTTGATACTGGTAGAGTGTCGTGTGCATAGGGGCACAGCTCGTGCCTTGGTTTCTGCTTTGTGGTAATATTCCTTGCTTTCTTGGCCAGGGACAGCCTGTTGTACCTGGTTATACTACTTTTGGGGTGGCTGGAGCCATGTAAGAGTGAGGTGGGGTCCCTGTCTTCCTGTGCCTTTGGCTTCTCTTCCTTGGCTTGAGAAAGGTGGTGGGATGAGATGGCTCCCGCCACACAGGCCTGCCTCTGCATCGTGAGCACTTGGCTGCCACCGGCGGTCACTGCCTTGAAGCAGTGTCCCCCAGCAGCCCATGCTTCTGTTGTGGTTTTTCTGTTGTGCTGTTTTCTTCAGACCCCGTTGCCATCTTTATCGCTTTGTTTCCTGACTGCCTTTTGTGGACCAAGCATACTTAGTCTGAATATATTTTACCAAAACAACAACAACAAACAAACGCTTGAACATTCCTAGTCTGAAATCTGAAGTTTTCCAGTACCTAACACTTCTTGAGAATGGTGCTAAGTTTGGATTTTGGAATCTTTAGAGGTATAGATTTTTGGACTGCGGACAGCCCATTGGTAAAGTCTGCATTGATATTAGGAATCTGAAAAGAAAATCCCAGAATTGGAGCTGCTTCAAGCCCATCCAGGGAGATGGCCAGCTGTGCTGCTGGGGTGGCAGTCCTCACCTGCATGGTGACCGCGCTCTGCCGGGTGCTTTTCCTGCTCACCATGGAAACGTCTCACTGTGTGAGTCACAGGCTTTTCCACAGCCTTTCTTTCTCTAAGATCTCTCCAGCAGACACCCAGACTCCTCCTTCGAAGCAACTGGAAAATTAATTGCTCTTTTTCCCCTCTTCAGGTAGACACTCGTGAGTGTGGGTAGAGTTTGAGGAATCAAGTGCTATTTGCTTGTCTTACCTAAGCGGCAGAATCTTTTCTGGATCTTCAATTCCTAGGACATTTACAGCCAATGATTTGGAGATTCCTTTCTGTCTGTAGAGGACAAGTGTGCTAGAGCATTACTGCGGACAAAGACACAGCCTGCCTGTTTAACAGACAGTGAGAGAGAGAAAGACAGAGAGGAGAGAGGATAGAGAGAGAGAGAAGAGAGAGGGGGAGGGGGGAGAGGAGAGAAAGAGAAGAGAGAGAAAGTGGGAGAGAGTGATTTTTTCTTTCAGGTCTTCATGTATTTATTTATTTAATTAGAAGACCATACATTCTTTGTAATGGCAACCAGATGTGAATTTCTTTTTCTTCCCCTCCGTCTCTTTCTCCTTCTTTTCTTCCCTCCTTTGGAGGCAACTGGCTCCCACACCAGGGCTGCAATAAGTCAAGGCCTCCCATTGCTTCAGAAGCAGAAAAATATGGACTAGACTTAAGTGGTTTGCAAATTCCCCATTTAGTTCAAGGGTCTGTGTGTCATGATCAAAGGCCCGAGGCTCTGTCCCCGGGGGCACACATTCTTTCTGCCTTGGTGCCTGTGAGCAGCTTCTGCTAAACCCAAAGCTGCTTTAGTCGTCAGGAGACGCCACTGCTGCAGTGCCTTAGAGGCTCTGGGCAGCAGGATGTAGGAGGTGCTGGTAGAAGTTACGGCAGGCAGTGTCAAGGTGGTAGAGATACAATTCCTTGTTATCGACCATACAGTAATGCCTTCCTGTTTACACTTGTATCAAAATGCAGATTGCGTGGCACTGTCGGGTTTGCTTGTCTGCCTGGGTTTTCCGTTACTCCTTCCCATTGTCGTAATCCTGGCTCGGCCTTAGATCGTTAGGGCATTTGATGCGGTATTTAGATTTTAAAAGAAAAGGTCAGCAGCTGTCTTGCTGGGTTATTCTGGGTATTTTGTACTATATTTACTTTGGACTTAACTTTTCTCACCCTTGTTCGTTGATTAGCTGTTCCTCTCTTCGCCTTGGCCTCTGCTTGCTTGGACGCTGTTCAGCAACTCTGTATGTGGAATGCCAGTTAGGTTCGACAGATAAGCGTCAGGCTCTGAGGAGAGCTGGAACACGGGGCAGAACCCTCCACCAGTGCCTCCGGTTCCAGGTCTGGGAATACTGAAGCAGGGAAGCCAGCTCCAGGGCCTGGGCACTGAAGTCGTTGTCTTGAAGAAAACTCTCACCAAGAGGACATGTGGTTTCTGAGCCATTCTCCAAGGTTTTGAATAACTTGAGGAATTTGAACTGCCTTATTCTTCTTAAATTTTGAAAATTGTACAAGATATCATTTGCTTAGACAAGTGAGACTTTGAATTATTCTAGGAAAATTTTCCATTATGTGAGAACTGGCTGCCAAAGGCAGAAAGTGCCAAGGGGTCAATGCTCATATCTAGGATTGTGCAGAAATGCAGTTGTTAGTGACTTAGGTGGACGTGTGCCTGGAGCTACTAGGCAGGTAGAGCCTCATACCATGAGACAGAAGGATGTTTGCATGACAGCCTAGCCAAAGGCAGCCATGGGCAATTGGAGTGCATTTGAGATTTTCAACAGTCAAAAAACAGTAGCAGAGGACCCAGGCATGGTAGTACAGACCTCTAAGCCTAACAGGAGGCTGAGGCAGGAGGATAGCGAGTGTGAGGCCAGACTAGCTTACATAGTAAGACCCTGTCTCAGAACAACAACAAAACCTTGTTAATGGGCTGTGCAGCCCAGATGGAGAGCATTTACCTAGCATTCGCAAGGCCCTCATTTTGGTCCCTAGCTCTGCAAAGAAAAAATTATATATTAAAATTACATGTGTGTGTGTATGAAACCATTAGTGTAATAATGTCACTCAAGAAGCAATGTATGTATCAATGGCTATATCAAAAAGCTCAGCTGAAGTCTTCTGTTTTTTGGGTTTTGAGGCAGTGACTCACTATGTAGCTCAGGCTGGCCTCAAACTCAGAAATTGCTGGCCTCAGCTTTCTACATTGCTGGGATTGCAGGCATATGTCAGCTTGCCTCCTTGACTAGTTATCTTTTTAAAGATTTAGTGTGTGTGTGTGTGTGTGTGTGTGGGTGGGTGGGTGGGTGTGTGGGTGTGTCCGGTGCCCACGGAAGGCAGAAGAGGGCTTCAGATACACTGGAGTTAGAGTTTTAGATGGTTGTGAGGTACCATATGGGTGCTAGGAACTGAACCTGTGTCCCCTAGCCCCTAGGCCATTTATCTTAAAGACTTTGTTCTGTGGAGCTTGAGATGCATGCCAGGGTCTCCTGGCAAGCAGAATGGCAGACACTGCTAGGATGGTACCTTTGTGTCAAGCTAGGCCTGTGCTGCAGTCTGTGTTGTTTTTGCCAGAGTCTGACACAAACCAGTCCTTTCAGAGGCCTTTCACCCACACTGGGTCTCCCATGTGCCTGGAAAAGGTTAACACCCAGGCTCCAGGCAGGAAATGATAAGAGTAGCAGGCCTCCAGTCATTGGCCTTCCCTCAGTGGAAAAGAACACACCCCTAATGCACAGCACCTCTAACCAGGTGTCCAGGGAAGCAGCAGGCCCTCCTTTGTGAGGCTGAGTAATTCCAGAAAGGTGAAGATGCCAGACCTGTTCGCCAGAGTGGCTCAGGCTCCGGGGACTGGCTGTGGTTTCCTCACGCTGGGCCTGGCCTAAGCCTGGGGGACAATGCTGGAAAAAAGTGTCTGTGGTGAGGTTCTCCTCTCCAGGCCTGGTGTAACTGGATGGCTCTCATCTGCTGTCACTGTATGGGAGTTATGCTCTGTAAAGCTGGCATGAATCTGAAATAACTGGGTATTTTTCCTAGAGGAAATACAGAGTTAATTTCCTGCCAGCCTCTGGTCACAGCATTTTAGTTAACTAAATTAGTACCTAACCTTGTCTTATGTGTTTCTGTTTAGACACTGCTTAATGGTTGAATCATTAACCTTCAGCTCATGGCCAAGTGCCTTCTGACCATGCCTGCACAAAGCTTGGCTGAGAAACATTCCGCCTGTCCCAGTGTTTCTCCGCCTCCCTGACCTGGGGGTATCAGGCAGCCCTTCAGCACCCAGCGAAGGGAGAACTTTGAAACAGGAAAACTTTCAGTGAGAGTCGTGCCACTGTGAAAGCTTCAGGATAAGCCTTTCACAGTGTTGGGGCCAAGCTGGACCACAAGGCAGACAGCTCCTGTTGCCTGGAGTATACATGAGGACGGAGAGCAACCGCTGGTGCCTGCATTAGGCCCCAGCTGCAGCCGTCCTGAAAGCACCCAGAGTAGTGGTTTGGGTTTGCACACTGTTAGCACTGGACACGTTTCATAAACAAAACGTGAAGACCTGTGAGTAAAGTGACCCCAGTTGATGGTCATGTGGTTGAGGCACAGATATACCCCCATAGAAGCTCAGAAGGTTGTGAAAGGAAATGACATTCCACCCAGATCTTATCTACCTAAATTGTTTCCTGCAGATTAACCATTCATTTCACCAGAGGTTTATCATGGAGCTGCTGTATGAGAAACTGGGTCAGGGGCTTTGGGGCATGCAGAGATAAGCAGAACATCAGAGCCTTTGTCTGCTGAGAGAGAAAGAGGTGGACATGAGTTTCTGTTCTGATTTCTGCAAGTCAGAGTGAAATGAGCATTTACTCAACAGAAGCAAGTGCTTTGAAGACACAAGGAAGGTGGGAGTAAGCCCCAAGCTGTGCCTGCTCTCTTCTGTAGCGTGACTTGAATTTAGCCTGCTCCTGAAGGATTCATTTGGAGAACAGAGGAGAAGCAGAGTGGACCCTAGGTGGGGCAAGGCTAGGGGCAGTTCCTGACAGAGGAAGCAGCATGAGCCCAGGCCCTGAGGCAGAGCGCAGAGAGAAGCCTGCAGAGGCTCTGATGGCAAGTCTGAGGCCAGAATGTTGAGGTGTATGGGGAAGGACTGTCGAGAGACATGGTGGCCACCAAGGCTGTTCTGGACGGCAGCGAGCAGCACTTAAACTCTGTAAACATGGGTGCCGTTAGCACGTGTACCAACTACTCCTCACCACCTTTTCTGTTAAAGGTCACAGATAGGTTAAGTAACTTCTTCAGAATTCACAGCAGGTTAAGATGACCTGGGACCAAAGCCGGGAAGCCTTAAGTCTGTTCTTTAACCCGGGATTAAAGATAAAACTCTGTTTCTGAATGTTGTAAACTGCTCGCAGAGTGAGCAGTCTGTGCTGGTGTGTTTGTTTCCGATGGCCTACGCCTCAGTCGTGTGCTCCCTGCTGTGCACCGTTCTCTCAGCGCTTGGCCTCTGCTTTTGATGTGTACTGGTCCTGCCTGGTGAGGAACAGAGGCTCGTACAATGAGTTCTTCCCAAGGTAGCTGAGATGGCAAGTCCTGGAAAGGTAAGCTCATCGAAAGGGTAGGGATTTAACTCTAATGGGCAAAACTATTCTTTCTAACCTCAGCAAAGCTAAGTAAGCTGAGATCCTGTGCTGGAAGAAGACTTTGATGCCATTCTGCTCCCAGCTAGACCGGTGTGTGCTGCAGTTAGGAACTGAGGATCCGTAGCTGGGCGTGAGACTGGAGGCTCGTCGGAGCCCAGGACTCCGACAGGCCCCGGGGTGAGCGCGGCGTCTGGATGAAGAGCTGCCCCCTTACATAAGCTCAGCAAGTTAGTGCCTGCTGCCACTGTGTGTGGCTAAGGCGTGCAGTGAACATGTCGTGTTAGGAGCAGAGCTGGGCTCCCTGTTCCCTAGAGTTTACTCTTCCTAATGGTTTCTTGGTCTTTGTGGGGTTTGTTTTTTTTGGGGAGGGGTCTTTTTGTTTGCTTGTTTGATTTTGTTTTTTGAGACAGGGTTTTTCTCTGTAACCACTCTGGCTGTCCTGGAACTTGCTCTGTAGACCAGGCTGGCCTCAAACTCACTAAGATCAGTCTGCCTCTGCCTCCCGAGTACTGGGATTGAAAGTGTGTGCCACCACTGCTGGGCTATTCTGTTATTTGTAAAGAATCAAAGGTATTCTGTTACATAGCCTTAATGTTAACGGCTAATGACTGAATGACTAACACAGCTACTCACCTGTTGATAATGACTGTGACAGCTGTTCCTGGTTGTCAGCTTGACTACATCTGGAATTAACTAAAACTTATGTGGCTCAGTATACCTGGGAGGGATTTTTTTCTTAATTAAATCATCTGAAGTGGAAGACCCACTTTTAATCGATCTTTTGAGGTAGGAAGATACACCTTTATTCCAGGTCTTTGAGCTGAGACATGGGAGAAGGAAGCTTGGTCATGGCTTGTTTGCTCTCACTGTTGCTGCAAGTCCATCTGACCCTGGCATTAGAGCCTGCTTCTTTAGGATTCTGGCATATCCTGACTATCAGCCAAGACATCCAGCCGCATGGACTCGACAACTACCGTATCCCTGGACCTTCTGCTGGTAGACAGCCACTGTTGGACTTGGTGGACCACAGTCTGTAGGCCCTAATGAATGTATAAATGTTACATATATTTATTATATAAAATATATGAAGAATAAATATATATTCATCCTGTAAGTTCTGTTTTTCTGGAGAATCATGACTAATACATCTACTTAATTATATACTGTCCATATTTAGTTTTTTTTCCAGATATTACGAAAAATCCTAAGATCTGTTTAGCTTTGTGGATTTAACCAAGGATTCAGTCTCTGTTGTCTCCATTATGACCTATCATGTCTCTCTGCCTCAATTTTTAAAGAACGTGTTTTGTGTTTGTGATGCTAACATGTTTGTTAGAGAGTTGTCGAGTGGAGTGTTCTGTAACCTAACATTTATCTGACTGTTCCTGAATGTGTGGTGAGATTCAGGTTTGTTGTTGCCGGCCAGCTTCTGCTGCTTCTCTTGCAGGTGTATGGTGTTGGCGGGGCTGTTTTCCACTTGTGGGGTGATTCTTGGACCACCCTCATATCCTGTGCCCTGACAGCCCTTCACCTAGTGGCTTCCGTGTCTGTTTCTGATCCTTACATGAATGAAACTGCTATGTTGCAATGCTTTACAAATGGAGGTTCTGGGGCCACTTTACTGATAAACAGTGTTTCTCACTGCACCCCTTTTAGGTAAACTTAAGAGCCCCCAGACTGAGCACAGGAGCATCTGCTGTGCTGTCTGCTCTGTGACAGTGGGCGACAGTGGGCGACAGTGGGCGGACTTCCACGGTCAGGGGTGTGACTGCTCTTTTCATTTTAGAGGATTTTTTTTTTTTTTTTTTTACTTAAAATGATGGATATTGAGGGAGAACAGGAGAATGAAAGTCACTGTTCTTAGTGTCTGCTGGATAGAGAATGCTATGGTGATGACAGTAGTTTGCTTTTCAAAAGCCACAAACAGGAGAGATGCTCTCAGTGCCTTGGAAGTAGTCCTACTGTACTGAAATAAAATGGCGCTAAGTCCACGAGGTTCAGCTCAGCTATGGGTTAAGGTGGAAATTGTTTAGCAAGGGGACTTCTTGGTGTAGGCTAATCATCTTTCAGGGAATTTGTCCAGGGCTTTTGCACCCACTCTGCTGAAGACTGGCTCGTTCTGCAGTGTTATCTGATGGGGGTTTTGTTTCTTCTGAAAGCTGACCATTGTTCTGTTTGCTGGGGGTGAGGGGAAGCAGGAAAAGCCCCATGGCAGGCCGTGCAACATAAACCCCCTGTCATCCTAGAATCAGACACTGTGTAAACTCTTCATCGTGGCTCATAATGAGACAACGCACTTTTGAGCCAGTGGTTCTTCCTTTTAACTGCTCCAGTCTTTCCTGAGAGTTAAAGCCTTGGCGTTCTCTAGGAATTCATTTAGCAATGGTTTTGCTTTTATTCTCCTATCTTTTAGGGAAATTTGAAGCAGGGTCTCCCTAGGTAGCCTTGGCTATCCTGAAACTTATGTAGACCAGGCTGGTCTCACACTCACAGAGATCTGTCTCTGCCTCCCAAGCGCTGGGACTAAAGGTCTGTGCCAGCATGCCCACACCTTGTGTCTGAATAGCCTTGAACTGATGCCTGCTCTGGAACGGCAAATTTGCATTGTATTCTACAAGTCTTGACAAAAAAGATTTTGCCTGTGTTTATTGATAGATCACCTCACACCCTTCCTGGGGTTCTTTTTGTACTATAATATAGTCACATTAGCATAAGGTTTTGCAGAAAGCTGAATAACTTTCAAGTCTGATAAATCTTATTCTGCATTCTAGCCTATATTACAGTATTGTGAATTCTAGAATATGATTACATAAGTTATACCCAGTTAATTCAAGCTACCGAGCCTCCACTTCAGGGTTGAGACTCACTCAAAAGAATGGATTTATTTTTCAGTTATAAGTCCCAAAATTTATTAGTGAGATTAGTGTGTTCCTGACAATTACAGTAATTTCACAGGAGACTTCAGGGTTCAGCAAAAGTCTTTTCTTTCAATAGCCACTTCCAGCTCATGCTTGCTTTTTGATGCTTGCAGTGGCCAGCCCCACCCCCTCCACACTTGTGGCACAGGGGACCTGCTTTGGTTGGATAACAAATTGGACACTAAGATGAATGAGCAGTGCTGGAATTTTTCCTGTTGCCACATAATTCCAGAGGTTAAAATGAGTAAGAATCTTGCTAAAGCAGTGCACTTATTCTTTAGTATAGATGAGAGGTGGACTTGGTGAAAATGGTGTCCTGTTCAATAATCCCACAGGCTTTTTTTCCTCAGTAGACACAGATCTCTGTTATCTGTGTCTTCTCCCAGCAGATTACTTGGACTCAGGCTGAAAACATGCTTGTTGAATTCACAAGCCTGAATTTATTCATGGAAAACTTAGTAGTATTCTGCTTCCTGCATTAACAGTCCCCTCCACCCCTTCTTTTTGCTGTCTTTTGCTCCATTCTGCTTAGTATGTTTACTCATTCTTTCATTGACTCAACCCCTCATTTTCAGAAGGCAACATGTACCCCACCGGCCTCCCACCATGGTGGGTGGTTTGGGTTGTGCTTCCGGCGGCTAGAGAGCTTTTTTGCAGTGACTCATTGGCCATGGTTCCAACATCAAGACAGGATCGTCCAGGGTGCCAGGCTGCTTGAGGCATGCTTGTTGTTCCCAGCATACTGGTTGTAGGAAGTGGCTGGTTCAGAAGGAATGTGAAGACTGGAAACTACCCCTGCATACTCCAAGTCTTGATTTCCTCATTTGTGAGGTGGAGGAGAGAACATCACATACCTGTTAGGGATTGTTGGAGAAGGGGTTCAAAGGCTTAAAAATCTGAGGATGTCAGATAAGCTCAGTCTCAGGTCATTCTTGGGGTTGGATTCTGTTGCCTCTAAGAGAATTTATCTTTCTCGCTGCCTTCTGGTGCCAGCTGATGGCAGCCTGCCTAACATGCTCTCTTCTCCATCGGGAGAAGACTTGTGTCCTCAGCCAGTGCAAGACACAGCGAAAGTTCAGACAGGATGTGTAGTGTGAGTGGGAAGCCTCCTCTGCCTGTGCGGATGACGTGGAGCCGTCCAAGGAGCTCTCGTCTGCTTGCTGTATCTCCTGCTGAGAAAACAGGATGAGTTAGGTGCATGTGTTAGCAGTGGGCACACTGTCCATCCCTCATAGAACCCAAGCCTGTTTGCCCAAGATAGCCCATTATATAGCAAAGCTTCCAGACCCATTGACGTCAACACACACATTCATTTTCATGTTGTTGTTGGTTCTACTTTCTGTTCCTTCCCTCCTCCCTCCCTCCATGCTCTGCAGTATCTTTGCTTCAGCTCCGCCCTCTCTCCTGTTTGCTCTGTCCTAGTCTCTGGGCCCACCTTGCCTCCCAGCAGGTAGTGAGGCTCCACCATGCAACTGCTTTTTCCCCAGCCATGCCCGTTGCTCTCCTGGGAGGCATCTCAGTGCTCACCCCAACTTCCTCTTTCTGTAGCCTTGGTGGATTCTTTAGGACCTGACAGATGTCTTCATTTTCCTGTGCTTTGTACCTGGCTGCCCAGGTTTGTGGGCAGTCAGGTTTGTGACTGACCTGAGCCATATGTGAACAGGCGCCGCTGTTGAGGTGGAGGTCTTCCTTCTGAGTAGACTCAGGGAGCACACAGCCATCGTGTTGGTCACCTTTTTCTAGAAATGTCTCAAGGTTTTGTACTAGGTTATCCAGTTTGCAGAGAGTCAATTTTGTACTGTCTTCTGGCCATTTGTCCATCCACTGGCTGTGGAGATTTAGATCCAGATTAGCTGGCGAGTCCTCCTGGTGGGAGCCCACATCGAAGTCCCAGGCCAGCGTGATGCTCAGCTTGCAGAACTGGTCTGGAGCATGCTCCATCTTCTCTCGCTTCCTGAGGAGTCTTCTCAAGCTCTCTGTCCCCCAGGTACCTTGACTAAGGGGGAGGAAGTGGACCTCGGCATCCCTGGAAGCCGTCTCCTTACAAGGGGCCATGTCCTCGCAGGAAAACGTGTTCTCAGAGGGGTAGTGTCCCACTGAGGGGCTGTGCTTGGATCCATACTCGGAAGCAGAGTCGTCTGTACTGCTGTAGTCACTGCTGGAGGAGGAAGCTGTCATGGTGCGCAGGGCCGCCGGTCTCATGTCTTCCTGGACTCAGGAAACTTCAGAGAGAAAATGAATAAGTGATATTGAGGAGGGATGCATGTGTGACTCATCCCTCTTCCTACGTGGCACTATCCCATTCCTCACAGTGTGGTCCCTCTTGTCTGTACTTTCTGCCTCTGTAAGAACATTTCACAGTACGACAAAAACCCACTGGCATCTCTTTTGTTTGATAGTAGGTGAGAGGACTTAGAATCACAAGAGAAAAGGAAAATTTCAAAATAACAGGGAGGTGTGAATGGAGTTCAGTATGCTTCCAGCTCACTATCCCGAGGCACATATGTACATATATATACACATACCTAAATACACGTGGTTCTCGCATCAACAAACTTATTATTAAGTTTATAACAACATAGAGCTATTCTGCATTCTTAATAATTTTCTTATTAAATAGCCTTGGGTGTCACTGACTAATAATCATTAACGGAGGTGATTAATGACCACATTAAGACCATTAAGTGGTACGGGGGGTTAGTGGGCCAGAGATCACAAACATACTGTCTTACAAGAGTTGACACCAGATTGCTTTCTGGAGAGGTGACTGCCACCCCAGTGCCCGCCCCCGCCGTCTACTAGCATCTTTATTCTGCATCTCCCGTGATCTCCCATTGGTAGAGCTGGAAGGCCGCGGGGCGCACACACACTCACACACACACTCACACACATGCCTCTGTCGTGCCCTGCCCTGAGGGCTGCCCACATGAGACAGGCGCTGCCCGCTCCCGAGACATGAGCAAAGGGGTCAGCACTTCAGATCCCATGTCTGAAGGCTGTGAAGCCCAACTGCTTCTGAGAAGTCCGTGTTCCAAGACTGTTGGTTACTATGCCAACAAAGGAACCAAGTTATAATCAGAAGCGTGTGAAGGGGCAGCGTCTGCCCTTCCCTTCCAGAGTGCTGAGCTCATACAGTAGGCTGACGGGCATTCGTTTGACTCATTTGGGTCCATGAGATCTTTCCATGTTTCCCTCTGTTTTCATCCCGCAAGACTGCAGTTAAGTCTGACACATATCATGTGATGCTTGGCTTTTCACACCCTGTGCTGGGTCTTTAAGGTGGAGGAACCAGATCTTGGAACTTTTCAGCAATTCCTTGTAACTAGTCTCCTTTTATGCATTAAAATCTCCTGTTTCTGTGTCTCTAAAGAATGCAGGCTACCCACATATTTTTCTGTTTTTGAAATTAATGAGGTATTTTAGGTGGCCTTGTGGTACATAGCTGTAATCTAGCCCTAGGCAGGAAGACTGTATCTCAGGCTGGACTTGAACTTGAGATCCTCTTGTCTCAGCTTATACTGGATTTATTCATTTATTCACATACTTTTGAAACTTGACATGTTTGAGCGCCTGTCAAGTTCCAGACCCTGCCACTTGTAGCAGCAACAAATGCATTTATTTATTAATTACTAGGTGCCTGTGTGAGCCTGTGTATATACATCGCGTAGATGCCAGAGAGTTTTGGATCCCCTGTAACTAGACTGTAGGTGATTGTGAGTGTCCTGAAGTGGGTGCCAGGACCCTAACAGGAGGCCTCAGCAAGAGCTCTGAATGCTCTTAATTGCTCAGTTATCTCCCCATGAGATGATTCTTAACACGTGTCTGCTTCATCTGTGAAGCAGATAACGGCGTCTTTTCTGCAGAGGCTCTGAGGTGATGGGAGATGGATTAGGACGTTCAGTGCAGATTATTCCGTAACTGAACCTCTCCCCCTGCCTTGCATTGGCAGTGCCCCCCGACGAAAAACATTTATCTTAGTCTAATATTTCAGACATAGAATAATTTCCACCCTAATCATGTACATTTATTAGTCATAATTCTGTTTATGTGAAGGTTGCCTCTACATAAGCAAGTTGCGTGAATGTTCTAGTTAGTGCCTGTTCCTGCCAGCGTGGCTCTAGACAGCAAGAGCCTGAGACTCCGGGGTCACAGCAAAGGAGCTGGAGAGTTAGTGTCCCTACCCAGTCTAGGATGGTGCAGACTTCCGTTCTGAGTGTGTTCTGCCATCAGAGAGGAAGACCCAGGAGGAAGCCTTTGGCTAGGAGGGGAAATGAGTGCCATGTGCTCCAAATGGTCAGAAGCCATGGACACTGTTGAGGGTTGATAGTTTTTTTGGTAAAATTCTAATCTGGATGCAATGTTTTCTACTAAAAAAATAATGTTTAAAGGGAAAGATAGGGAGGAAGTAGGCTCCCCAGGACACAGAAACCAAAGAGCAGTCTTTCCTTTGGAGACTATTAGCAAAATGTCTAAAAAGCAGATGATCCATTTCTTTCCAGTCCTCAGGGCACTGTGAGGAAAAGGTGGAGATGGGTGAGAGCTGACAGAGGGCAGGCATGCTCTAGGTTGGCTACTAAGGAATGTAAGATTTAGAGGCAAAGGAGCTGGCACCCAGTTCTCAAAAATCCTAATGGAAGGTGGGGCTCAGGGCTGGGGTGTAGCTCAGTCATAGAGCACTTGACTAACCTGTGTGAGACCCTCTCTTCAGTCTCCTGCACCACAAAGTACAGCAGGCAGCATGAATGCCTGTTACAAATAAGTCTTTTCAGACAGAGCAGACAGTGCTGGGATGAGCCGGCCAGGCCGTTATCATTGAGTAGCATGGAGTCCTCCCTCACAGGCCTGCTTCCCGGCCTTCTCCTGCTTCCCTCCCACAG
This sequence comes from Rhombomys opimus, assembly GCA_010120015.1. NCBI lineage: Eukaryota > Metazoa > Chordata > Mammalia > Rodentia > Muridae > Rhombomys > Rhombomys opimus. Next base: position 3,096,522 of record REGO01000124.1, read on the forward strand.
CTGCTGGCTCAGTGCTGTGCATTGCCCAGCCTGTTGCATAGATAAAGCTTTTGCTTCACTTCCTGAGGCTAAGAAAAATTAAGCTTTGGGAGGTTCCCCACCTCTGGCTCCGACCTCCCGCAGCATCTGTGAATAGGTGCTCTTGTGTGTGTGCACAATGGCCTGCATTCATTTGAGGACCACTGTGCACACCCTTTGGAAGACAGCTTATTGCCCCAAGTGCATTTGAGGCTGGGAAGTGCAAGTTAACAGATGATTAGCAAATACTATAGGTGACTCTTTAAAACCTCTTCTGAAGTTAGAAATGAATACTAAACATGTTCTAAAAGCCTCCACAACAAGTTTAAGAAAAATTAGAAGCTACAGGATAAGTATTTGAAGGGAAGTTTTTAAAACCTCTTAAAAACAAGTATTTCAGGTATTGGAGTTGACCGGCTCTGGTTCCAGTATGTGATATTCCCTACAGATGGGCAAGGGGAAGCCATCTGTCAGTAAAAGGCAATTTGAGGCACAAGTGCAATCATTAACTTTTCATTTTCTAATAGGCACGTAAAAGGAGGAAAGACTCAGGTAAAATTGTTTTTGCTGTACTCCCCGTAATTCATAAACATAAAAATAAATACAAAAGTATTAAGCTCTTTGCATTTCTCTTAACCAAATCTTTGATGTCTGGCGTCTGTTTTCCATTTAAACCACACCTGCCCATGCTGTCCCCAGCCCAATTGCAGTAGCCATTCATGGAGCTTCCACTGAGGAACAAGGCTCAGCAGCTTGTCAGCTCAGCAGCGTTGGTAGTGGTTGCATGACTGCATGCCGTGTCAGCTAAGAAGCCTTGGTAGCAGTTGCATGACTGCATGCCCTGTCAGAGGTTATTGGACTCTATACCTAAAAAGGGCAGCATTTGCTTAGTGCAGGTTATATTTCAATAAAGAATATTCTTGCAAGCTTCATGAGCCAGTGTATGAATATGAGTTATGAATATGTATTAAAGCTATTTTGTTAAAATGAGTCCTGGAAATGGTATTTGACAAGTCTGTTATCAAACTCAAAAAAGGATAAGCTAGTCACAAGCTAATAATTTTCATAAACTTTAGGAATATGTGTGGGTGAGCGAGAGTGTGTGCGTACACTTTCTCCTGTGTTTCTGTCACCCATAGTTTCTGTGCATCTTAATTTAGAAAGGACTAGTGCAAATGTAATTAGACAAAGCAGTTTTTAGGGAAAGGATTGGCATGTGTTTGGCACAACTTACTAAGAAGAATGATAATTTTGACAAAGGGCTTATCATGTTTTTCTTTTTCTCCAGCAATGTTAAAGACCACTTATCTCTGACTTCTTTTGCTTTCACTGTGTCTATTTTCGGGTGATTATTTTGACCGGCTGTCTGCAGGCACATGGGGGGTGGAGAAAGGTGGAGGTCTTGGCCAGGGAACAGCGGTGAAGAATACGTTTAGCTTCCGTAGCTAAAGCTGGGATGCTGTGTGGTTGGAGCATGTTACACTGCTTACAAGTAACGTCTGTTATTGATAGCTATCTGGATGTCTTCCCTTGTGTCCTCAAATGCCAGCTTCCATTTTGCTGAAGTTTAAGTCAAGGACTCACAACCCATAGAATATGTTTAAAAAGTGGGCCACAGGCTAGAGCAGAATTGCCCCCACTCTTAGTTTATTCCAGAGTTCTCATAAACCCAGAGGCAGGTGATTTGATCCAAGGTTAATTATCAAGGTGAATTGCATCTACTGATGTAAAAATAAACCCCGCTGTGTATTGAAAGTATGGGTTCTCGGGCCTTATTCCTAGGAATTTCTGGCTAAGTAGACTAGGCACAGGACCTTCCTGGGAACTGTGTGTGTGTTGAGACAGTCTTCTTCTATAGCCCTGGCTGGCCTGGAATCCACTGTGGGACCAAGGAGCAAGAGAGGCGTCAAGGTGTACCCAAACTCTGCCAAAGTCATCCTGAGGCCAGTAGGAGTAGGGCCAGTCCTTGCCTGCCCTGGGCCTTACACACCCCTGCACCTCTGCTATTCTTGAGGTGGTCACCTAGCCTGGCAGCCATGTCCAGCCAGCACCTGGAATTCCTCTTCATGCAAATAAGACATTCCCAGCACCATGGCCCCCACCAATGACGTGCACTCACTCGGAAAGCCTCTGTCCACCCCCGAGAGGTCTAAGTAGCCTTTATCCTCCCCCAGTTAAATGAAAAATGAACAGTCTCTCGGAGGCTGACTCCCCAGAAGGTGAGTTCACCACCAAGCGAGAGTCTGCATCATGGAGCCCAGCTAAGCTCCCACCCTCCAGTCCAGCTGTGTGCAGTGAGCAGGGAGTCTGGGTACCCGAAGGGAGAAGCAGACGTGGGGCGCTGCCATGAAGGGTTTATGTTGATACTGAGTGCAGCTCCAGGGACCCAGGAGCTCCTGGTGGAGAGAGGAATACAGCGCAGGGGGAAGAAGACACGGAGACCTCGTGGAAACTGTCAGGGCGCCCCCGGTGCCCAGAGGGCTTGTCACAACACAGTTCTCCAGTCCCACCTCAGTCTCAGTTCGGTAGGTCTGGGTGGAGTCTGAGCATCTCTGGGCCTCCTGAATTTGGGTGTTTTATGAAAAATCCGAATTTTCTGAGGGGAACAAATTATAGTAGCAAAGGAGGGAGGGGCTGATGACCAGTCTGTCACACGATCTCCACTACCTGCCCTTTTTCCTGCTTGTGAGGCTGCTTTCCTCTCAGAGCAACTGGTTTCACCAAAAATATGCTGGGTGTGGGACAGGAATGCGGCCAGGGAGGGTACTTTGAGGGAGGGCTTCCTGACTCAGAAGTGGCTTGTTGGCTCCGTGCTCCTGAAATTCTGATCATGGTTTTCCAATTTTGTTTCTGAAAATGTAAATCTAGCATGTCATATTTCAGACCTGTGTATGGTGCAGAGCATTTTAACATGCCACTTTATGGAAGTCTCACTCTGGTACCAAGTTTATGACCTTCGTCCAGTTTGCGCTTCCTACAGCGCTCTTCATCTGCCAGTTCTTCCGTGCCCAGGCAGGGCGTCATCTTGTCGCTCTGCTCCCTGCACTGTCCCTTGGGAAGCCTCCTGACATGCCCTGAATGTCAATTTCCCACCCCCTGCTTTGTCCCGTCTGGGTCTCAGGTCGACTCTCCTACATCTTCCCTGGGTTCCTTTAGGAAAGCTAATGAGAGTTTTCAGAAACACAGCTCATTTCAAGTCACCTCTGTGCTTAAGGTCCCCTGCCGCCGCCCTCTGTTTCGTAGTGTAGACCTTCAGTTTTCAAAATGGCCTTGCATTACACAGCCTCAGCACGGCCAGTCAGTCGGAGCACCTCAGTCTCGGTGTTCACACTGCAGTTGTGCTGACGATTTCCTTTCCCCAACCAAATGTACTCAGAACTTCCGCAGCCATAATCTTAGGTCAGTCACGCAAGTCAGTCACGTCAGTCACCACATAATCTTAGGTCAGTCACGAGCTTGTCCATCTCGAGAGGGGGTGAACATGACACTCTGAAATGACATTTTATTCAGGTGAAAATGACGTTGAAAAACGTTACCGGTCCATAGAGGGCCCAGAGTTGCAGCGTTAGTTGGCCACGGCTGAGGGGTCTGCTCCAGGGCACGACGGACCCAACTGTGGGTGTCAGTTCTCCTCCAGATGATGTCCAGCGAGTCCTGGGAATCCAGCGATGTAGTAATAGTAATAAAAAAGAAGGCTTTTGCCTCAGGTAGCGGAATGGCTCTCCCTGTACCTGTGTGGCGTGTAGTTGTCTTTCAAGCGAGTATGGTTGTGACGCTGCTTGCTAACAGCTATGGGTTAGGGTTGACCGTCAGGTGTGCTTACAGTCTGGAAGGCCTCTGGCTGCTAACACTGGCACTCCTCAGCCTGCTGTGACTTTTCTGCATGGAGGGCCTCAGCCTGCCAGGAACAACATTCTTTGATTGGGCATGTTCGCTCTTGTGGAAGTGGCTGGAAGTATTTGTGACCTGGCACAGTACAATGGGAGGAGGCCCAGTGCTTGCTCTGTGTGAGTCATCTCACGAGCATGTGAAGTAGGCATTTTCTTCATCAGTTTCCATGTTAATACTGCGCTGTGGCTTTGAAGTATCAAGTGTTCCAGTGATGCCCTGTGTGGTGATCTTGGGACCAGTCTGTGTTCAAACACATTAGAACATGGGGCCATACAGAAAAAGCAGTTGTTTTCACTGATGTCTGCATGTGGCTGTGCTGGTTTTTCAGGCTGGTTGTACTCTGGAAAGTTCTGGCTGCTGGAGGCAGGTGGAGGTCCGACTGTGAGGAAGGAGACGCCCCAGGCTCCTCTCTCTGTGGGAGGCCGACTTCTCCCCATCTTACCCTGATAACGTGTCTTCCTCATGTCCAGACTTCTCCCCATACATGGATGCCACGCACAGTGGGTTATCTCCCCGTAAAGGTTTCTTTAACCTGGGTCAGTTCTCTGCAGAGCCCGTGTTTATATAAGGTCACATTCTGAGTTTCTGGGAGTGGGGACTTCAGTGTACAACTTTGGGGGAGACACAGTTGAGTCCATCACAGACCATGTGAGCCTCGATGCAGCTGGCCTCACAGAGACAGCAGGGCTTGTTTGGGAGTCTTCCATAAACCAGAAAAACAATTCTGAGGTGATTGAGTTCAGCTCCCTCTCCGGCGGACCGCAGCATGTCATGGTGCTGGTGTCTCCAGTCAGCACCCTCTATGTTTGGTGAAGTGGGTAACACAGTGTAAGCTCTGAGCTCGCCACAGTCTTGCTTGGCGCTTGTGCTGTGTTCTTACTTTACTGTTTGTGTTGAAACCTCAGGCCTTGTATTGGCCCCACCTTCCTCATGTACGCCCATCATCCACAGAAGCCTTGTTTGGCTGTGTACGTTGGACATTTTCAGCTCCCCAATGCTCTGGACAGACTGTTTATCCCAAGAGTTCTCAGCTGCCTTTTCTGGCAGGTGGCTCCGCTGTTCGGATGCTGTCCAGTGACTGTCAGAGATGTGGGATTGTTTCTTTTCTCCTCTGCACTCTTCCGTGTCTCTGTATGTTCCGGGTATCTGCCAAGTCCCTGTCTGCAGCTCTTGGCTTTTGCCCCACTCTGTACATCAGCTAGACTTTTGAATCACCTCATTCCTCACTGCTGGGTCTGCCAGGCTTTGGCTTCACTGGTACATACTGTCTCAGTCCTCGGCACTGAGATAACAACCATGTTTGGTTTGCATAGCCAGAGACCAGGCAAAACGAAAACCTTTCTCTCTTGTGTTAAGTTAGTCAGGTTTTGCCTTCCCTGACAAATATTCTGAAACACCGTTCATTATCTTTTAATAAACCTGCCAAGCTTGCAGGATGGCTAACATTCCTCCCTGTTAACACCGCTTGTCACCCAGACCACACAGGCCTGTAGTGGCGAGGATGGATCGGGGACTGAGTCCTTTCTGTTTGTGTGAGGGGCTGGAGTGACCATTACCATCAAGATGAAGAGGAAGGTGAACCCATCCTATGTAACAGGGAATACATGCGCGACCCCAGACAGAGCAGACAGAGGCCACTTCTCTGCCTTGTCACACAGTCACTGATTGTCAACCCTCACTGAATACTTTCTAAGCTAGGCATTCTCCACAGGTGAGGGCCTTTGGCTAGCTTAGGCTCCCACTCTGTCAGTGTCTTAGGAGAATGCTGCCTCTTGGGGAATTCCCCCTGGAACCAGAGTTGGCCTGCATGTACTTTACTTACTGGCTCATTTGCGGCTAAAATGAAAGGTGACGGGTGACAGTCATTTCCCCTAGCACTTTCCTGAGGGCCGGATTGCTTGGTTACAGTGGGCTTTCCTGCCACAAGGTGGTTAGCCCCGAAGAAGCAGGCCATGTCCTTTAACAAGCTGATAGGCAGTGAGATCAGCCGTCAGAGCTGGCCTTCAGCTGTGGGGCCCTCCCTCGTGGTGTGCCTCCCAGGAGATGGTTTCAACCTTGAGCCTGTGCGTGTATCTGAGACAGCAGGCCGGGACCTTGCTCTCCAGAGAACATGAAATGCTCAAGAGGCTCTGCTGCCTGGTGTGGGGAAGGCTGGTGCTGAGGGCTGAAGTTCACAGTGAGCTTCACTGAACCTTGGTGACAGCCGTGCCCAGAGACACTCCAGAGCAGCACAGGCTCCTTGGGGTGGCTGAGTGGTCCTGACCTTTGACCTCTGGAGAAGGAAAGCTCATAGGATCATATCTTAAATTCCAGTTTCTCCATTTTCTAAAATAATCTGTCCAGGGCCAGACCTCCTTTCAGTGCTTAGATAGGAGGCCATCTTTTAGCGTTTGATCTGGAAGCTAAAGTGTCTTGGGCTGTTTGCATTAGCCCTCAGCTGGTTTTCAGGCGCGTTGGCTGTTCTCCTGCGTGGTCCTGCCTGCATCTGACTGTCTTTTCTTGGAATACAGAGCAGTCACACTAACACCGGGCCTGACAGTCATACTATCACCGGGCTGTATGTATGATAGAAGCCTGCATGCTGGCTTCTCTTTGCCTTCTCCGTACCTTCCCTCCAGCTTTTCTCCCTGGGCCTGGGCCTGAGGTCTCAGCACTTGAGCAGGTCTTCTAGGTCCATCCAGCCTTCCTTCCTGCTGCTGAAGACTGTCTCAGCACAGGTTCCGTTCAGCCTTCAGTTCCCTCTCACGGTTTTCTTAGCCTAAGGCCTTCCGAGCTTGTGTGCACACACCAGGACTTAGAGCACGTCCAGGAATCATGCTGAGCTGGACAGGAATTCCAAGTCTGGCTGTCTCCTACAGATTAGAGCCCGGTTCTTCATGCTTCTCCTGAGCTACTCATGGCTTATCACAGGCCCAGGGGCCTGTCCAGTCGGCCCAGTTGTCACAGGCTGGCGAAGCAGCCTGCAGACTCTCCTGTTCATTCTCAACCTGGTGATTTCAACCCGTCAGGAAAGGAGGGAGGTAGAGCCTGAAATCACAGTCTTGCCCTGGGAGACCAAAACAACAACAACAGCAAGACAGTGAAAACCCCTTGTGGCAGGGTTCACTTAAACGGCGGCTATGTAGCCAGGTTGGTAATGTTTTCATACTTACTTTGAGTAGAAACTTTGAAAGGTTTATATTCAGTAATGCAAAATGATCGTTTATTTCATTGAGGAAAACAAAGCAAAACATCCTTGTACTGATTCAGGGAGGAACTGATGTTATTGGGTAATGGAAAGACTTTAAAAAATTTTAAAGTTTTATTTTATTCATAAGTTATGTGTATATATATGTCTTGTGTAGTTGTGTGCATGTGTGAGCACAGGTGCCTGTGGAGTGTAAAAGAGAACGTGAGAACCCGGTGGCCAGAGCGAGGGTGATTATGGGCTGCCTGACTTGGGTGCTGAGATATCGCTTGGGTCCTCCTCAAGAAAAATGCGAGCTCTTAAGCACTGAACCACCTCTCTAGCCCCAAGCTAATGGACAGATTTTAGAAATAATTTTGTGTAGGAATCCTGTGTTGACTTGGTTTATAAACCCAGGGGGTGATTTATGACTAGGAGAACCAGTTAAAGAAAGTAGTCCTGGGAGGGAGCCTGGCGAGTCTGCGGCTTGATGCCCCTCCGCAGCTCAGGCCACTCATCGCCTCTTCCCATCCCCTTCACCTCTCAGGCCCCAGCAGTTTTAAGTCTTTCAAGATCCCACTGTCCAACTGTTTTTTCCTAACCCAGGAAATTAAGTGAGTTATTTTTAAAATTCTTGGAATTATATGCTGAGAGAAAGATCTTGAGAGTGGAAAGTGGCGCCCTGATTTTGTGTTTTGTCACCTAATGGTGGAATTGCAAAGACAGGATGGCATTAAAAAGGCCATAATCATGTTTGAAGTGGGCACACAGGGGTGCTGCACAACTGTGTTAGATTTCAGAACAAAAGAATAATTGGATATGTCTGTTTCCTCAAGAGTGTAGAGTATTTAATATTACAGAGCTGTTTCCTGAAAGGCTAGTCAACCATTGTCACCCTTGTGTTCTGGAGATGACAGGTGATGGCTTGTTCAGCTCCAACTGCAAATAACAGTCAGGTGCCGATATGAAGAAATCTTGAATTTATACAGCGTAATATCACTTTGCAAACTAGGAAAACAAGGCCTGGAAAATAAGCCTGAGCAGTGTGCTCTGGAAGGAGTCTGGGTGCCCAGCGGTGCTGTCTCCCACAGGGGGAGGAAACAGGCGCTGCCTCCTTGGGTTAGACACAGTGCACATTCTGCATCCTGCGGGTGGCCTCTCCCAGTGACTTCTGCTTGGACCCAGGGGCTGAGGAGGTGGCTCAGAGGTCCTGAGCCCTGGCTGAGGGAGGTCTCCTAGGAATTGTTAGAGACAGTGGAATGATGTAGGGAGGGAACTGGGCATCAGTAAGGCTTTGTGCTTGAAGTCAGCTGCATGTTGCTAGCTTTGGAAAATGGAGTCAGCTCATGTAGCCCTTTTGGAGGATTTAGTATTTACATTGCTATTCTTTAACAGAAAGCTCAGCCCAGGTGTTCTGAGACGATGATAATCCAAAGTATTTGTTAACACAGCAGAAATTAAAATCTGAGTATCCTTTCTTGCGCTTGCTTTTAAAGCTCATGAGATTGCCTCGTTAAGTAGAATGCTACAGTGTTGGAGGCTGTCCTGTACTAAGTAATCCAGAGGTGATTTTAGGCATATGGCAGGACCACACAGGTTATGTGCAAACACCACCTCATTTTACACAGGAGACCAAGGGGGATCATGAGAAGTGGAGCCTTCTCACCCATTCACCATCTCCCCACATTTTCCCCACATGTGCTTTCAGTAACAGCAGCATCCTTTTAGTCAGGACTTGTCTTACTGTGGGTTCCTTCCATCATTCCATCCTAATTGTCATTCCTGAGTCTTAATAGCAGGACGAAACGGCCTTACTTGATTTGCCTTTGGCCTATTTCCCCAGCTTCTGTCATCTGAGTGCTTCCCAGCTTTGCCCCAGTGTCCTTTGTTGCATGTCGCCTTAGCCATCAAAAGAAGTGATGCGTGCTAAATGCGCTTAGTGCACCTCTGACCTCAGCTCACAGCTCGGTCTTCAGAAGGATGTTCTGTGTTCAGAGCGTGCATGTCTGTGCTTGTGTTTGTATGGGCAGCTAAAATAGCAAGCAGTTCATTATTTGGTTTGTAAATATCTGGGAAGCTCTTAGTGTGCTTGTGACAAATATAAATATATAAATATATTATATAATAATATATAAATAATAAACAATAAATAATAATTTATATGAATGAATTATATAAATATATATATATAAATATATATTTATTTGTATATATGACAATAAGCCAGGGCTGAAGGTGTTTGAAAATCCTGTAGCTTAAAAGTCTGGGTAGAAGTAAAATAGTTTTGTTACAGAACTCTCCAGCATACAAACCTGTAGCTAGAATAGAATGTGCCTATCAGCTCTCCTAGGTAACTCCAGTTGTGCCTGGCTTTGCTTTCTGTATTCTTTTCCTTCATCCCCCTCTGCTGTAAGGTAGGAATTCCAGATGTCATATCGTTTTACTTGTGAATATTTTGCTCCCACCTTCTGAGAAATTAGTACTCAGAAATGGATTGCAGTGGTATTATTGGTAACTCTCTAATAATTCTGTAATTCGGATGTAATTGTTACATCTCTAAAGTCAGAAACACTGTATTTGTTTTGCAGTTTGACCAGTTTTAAATCCAGGACACCAAATGTCTTTCTGCCATGGAGACACCTCCCTTTTTCTTCTCCACCTCTGCTGCTCCTGACAGCCCCTGGCCCCACACTTCCCACTCTACTCTGTTGCCCTATTCAGGGACTTTTCACTGGACCTCGGTACGTCAGAGCATAGTGGAGAGGAAAGTGCCTGGACTGATGCGCACAGAGGAGCCCTGTAGTGGCAGGTTCACCCTGGAGAAGCAGGGAGGAATCCTGACACAGTGACCAGGTCCCACCCTGCTCATCCTTCCCCAGCCTGGAGAAGCAGGGAGGGACCCTGACACAGTGACCAGGTCCCACCCTGCTCATCCTTCCCCAGCAGGAAAGGCCTGGTAGTGACTGTGCGGGAGGCCCTTGGCCTTCTGCTGGAGTACAGAGAGGAAGGGCATTTCTAAGAAGCTTCCAGCTGCTGCTGCCCTCAGACCCGGTTGGCCTTTCTGTGTCCTAATGCCCTTGCTCCCATGTCCTGTGTCCTCAGATGCTTGTCTTTGCTGAGCTTGTACTGTTGTGCTCTGCTGACCTTGGCCAGCCTGCCGTTGCTCTTTCTCTGTTAGTAGCACATGGGAGGAAAATTTGGTTGGAGTGTGTGGTAATTGATGTTAAAAAATAGTTCTGTTTTCATAATGGTCACACACTGTGGGTTCCCCTAGCCAGTGTGAATGTGCGTGAGCATTCTCTCCTTCCTTTGTGTTCTCTCCGTCTCTGTCTCACTCTCTCTCTTTCTCTCTCTGTTTTTGTTTTTCCAAGAAGCGTTTCTCTGTGTAGCCTTGTCTGTCCTGGACTCACTCTGTAGACCATGCTGCCCTTGAACTCATAGGGATCCTCCTGCCTCTGCCTCCTGAGTGCTGAGATTATAAGGGTGCCTCTCAAAGGCTTGCCCCTCCCCCAATTGCCAGCTCAACTTGCTTTCTCTTTAATCACCATGAGTTGTATCTGTTCGGCAAGAATTCCAAGTTCATTTTCAGATGTGGACATTTTGGATTAAGCAAATTGAGACTGCTTGGCCAAATGTTAATGTTATTTCCGCCAAAGCTCAACACAGACTTGCTGATTTTCATACGGTCTCTCTTTTCTTCTTCATGTGAAGACTGGGACATTTGCTTGACCTAAATCACCAGTTAGTCAGCAGCCCTGCAAGTGACGTGGCTTTTCTGCCAACTCTCGAGCCACCACACCCATTGCTGGAACTTTCCCTGGAATTTTATCCTGTTTACATCTGCCCTAAATGTATCCCTGACCAAGTCTGAAATTAGACTTCTGAATTTATTTTATTGGATTTCATGTTTGTGGTGGGGAACTTCCATGTTCTAATATATAAATATTATTCTTAGAAATTCCTTTAAGATTCTTCTAAATTCATATTTACTAATAAAGATCCATTGTGATGGGAAGCCACTCCTTTTTGGACCCATGAATAGTCTTGCTGCTGCTTATAGTGCCCAGAATGGAAGGGGCTTTTCCCTGTGAACTGTGACTTTGAACACAGAACTTCTTTGCTGTGGTAATTGTGTTTCCTGCTGCCTTTTCCTTTAGCCAGTGGCTCGAAAAAGCATATGGCAGCCACTTTAACCTAAAGGTAACCTTACCAGGGTTATGATGGTGAATTTAATTTTCTAAGTGGTTTGGTCAACTCAGAAGAACAAACTAGTGATGGTGAGTGCTTGTAATTTGGTCCTGGGAGAGTGAGGCAGGAGGATTGCGGTCCTGAGGCCCATCTGGCTGCAGAGTGAGACCTCACTTTGTAGGTTAGCTGCGCACAAGGGACCCGGATGCTCTGAGCTGCTCCTTTGGGCCTCGGGTGCACAGGGTTGGGTGATTCTGATCTGTTACGTAGGTCTGTGTCGATGCCGCTTTTATTCATCCGACTGTTTAATTTGTTTTGAAATGTGATTTTTTTCTAATCTCTAGTAATCATTATCATTCTGAATTTTTCAACTTAAAAATACTTTTTGTACGTGTATTTTGTGTGTGGGGGGTGCATCTGTGATTGCGGTGCCTCTGGAGGCCAGTTGAGGGCAGCAGATTGCTTAGGTGCTAGGAACTGAACCCTGGTCCTCTGCAGGAGGTGCTCTGAGCTGCTGAACTGTCTCCCCAACCCCCAGACTTTTAAAATCAGAGTGAAATTTGCGTAGTCAAAAGTGTATCGTAGGTGTATAAGTGTATGTAGCCCTCCTCCCACAAAGGAGGACACTTCCTTAGAAAGTAATCCTCAGTGAGACTTCTAGAGGCCCGGGAAGGCAGGGAGTCGGAGTCTACAAGTGATCAGCTCAGTGAGCACTCTGGGAGCTGCTGAAGCCCTCGGGAATTTGGGGATCCTGTGTAGAAGACATGAGTGTTTAAAGGTGAGCCACGCTCCCTGGGGTGTTAATAACCCCGTCCCTTCCACCACCGCCAGGTTCCATGGGGAGGGAAGGGTCTCTGATGTCTTGGTCGGTTGTAATCTGGTATACTGTGTGGAAGTGTGGTTATAATTTGGTGTGTGTGTGTGTGTGTGTATGTGGGCAGGCACCAATAGCATCGGCCATAGAACGGAGCGTGTACTTAACTAACACGAGCATTGTGAAGAGATCTCTGACTAAGCCATCTTTCAAAGTTCCGTCTCTCTTAATTAGAACAAATAACTTAGGTGGGATGGATACTGCAATCTTTTTGTGGGGATGGAGGGAAGAAAGGATTTATTTCAGCGTACACTGCACAGTCCTCTGTTAAGGAGAGTCGAGGCAAGAGGGTTGCTTGCTTGCTCACACCCTGGCATATGCTTAGCACAGGCTCAGTAGTAGGGTTCCTGATACCCAACATGTTATAAATCCGTTGCCTCCTTGGTGAGTGTGAAACTTGTATAACCAACCAAGGTGCTGATCAGGGAGTCCCAAGCTCTTCATCTGTCCATTTGCTGTAGGTAATTATTCTGCTTTCTGTAAGACACGACTTGTTCAGACTTAGTTTAAAGGGACTCATGCTGGTCATGCTCATTTGTGTCCACGTTCTTTCACTAGAATGTTGCACAGTACCCCTCGTGCAGTCAGGCTTAAATTGTGATTTCCACTCTATTAGAATAATATTCCATTTATTAATCAGTCATTGGAGAGGGCTTAGGAAATCTTCCACTAAGAATTTCTTTGAGGATATAAAATATTGTTCAGAGAATTGGATTTTCTGAAATATTCCTATTGAGCCTTTCCATTTTTAAAACACTATAGCTGAGCCACGAAAATTAGCATAGCTTTATCAACACATGCTATCTAAATCGGGCTGCATCTTAAACAGCTCATCCACAGGCAGGGCAGCCTTTTAATAGACATGCTTTATCGCTTCTGCTTGTCCTGTCTGAGCTTTCCAGCAGTCCTTGCAAACCTACTGAAGTTTACATCTGTGCCTTTACGGTGGCTTCTTGGTTTAAGGGTGTGATTCTTGTTAAGGGGGCAAGAGATCCCTGACTTGGATCCCCAGTGAGCCCTGCTTTATAGACCTGGGGCTTCTGGTAATGGGTAAGTAGACACACAAATATATTATAGTGGTGCATTTGTGCCTTAGGCTGGTGAGTAGAGCTGCAGGCTTGAGAAGAGTGTATGCTCTGCACTGGGGCATTTTGGCCTACAACTTGAATTAGTCCAGGTAACTGATGGAGTTGCTCACGCCTTCTGTATTGGCATCTTTCCACCCTTGCCTGCCAGTCTAACAGAAAGTTAGGTAATATGTACTTCCAGTCATATCAGTAATCACATTAAATATAAGCTAAATTTGCGTGATTCTTCCTTAATTCTGCCAGTGTGTATTCTTTGTATTTTGAAGCTCTGATATTAAGTTGCACAGTCTGTAGTCCCAGCTACTTGGGAGACAGAGTCAGAGGATGAGCTGAAGGCTGCCCGTGCCCCTGTCCCTGCCTGCCTGTCTTTCTCCCTGCCCTTCTCTCTGAGCCTCCTTCCCCACTCAGCTGCATTCCCAAGCCCACACAGTGTTCTCACTGCATTTGGGGAGGTGGAGGACTATGGCTGGGCTGGGCACGGCCACAGGGACTCAGGAATCTTAGCCATTCCTCCAGGGGTGAATCACCTCAAACCTCTCCTGTTTTTAGTCTGTCTTCACTGTCTTCAAAGCTGTTTTTATGTTTTATTCAGTTTATATTTGCTCAATACAGTCATCCTTCTAATGACCAGAACTAGAATTCCCAGTTGTTATTTTTAGTAATATAATATCATTTTAATGTTCAGTTCTTAATTTGAAAACTCAGTAACTATAGCTCCCTTTTTCTTTTTGCATAGTTAGATTGTGTGTTTGTTTCTAGTATATATATCATTCAAATTTATAATATACATGTTAGTTAATACACACACCCAATTAAGTAGGTCTGTTTAATTGCCTTAAACTTTGGAAAATACTTTGCTGAAATTTTGGAGAGCCCTTGTATCTACTTGTCTACCACCAAGCTGTGTTCCCCAGTCCAATAAGCCATTCTGTTCTACACAAATATAATCGCTCCCAAAATGAATGTCTATTTTTCTGACTCAGGGAGGCAGTAAGCGCGTTTATTTTTTAAAAAATATTATTGATTTTGGTGAGCATATTTTTCTAATATAGGCATTGTTTGGTTGTGCTGATATTTGAACATTTGTAGCTGAGCCTGATGTGTGCTTCTGTCTTGTATGTACATATTCATGAGTGTGTGTAGATAGAATAAAGGGGTTCAGAGTTTGAAGGGGCTTTGATTTAAAAGATGGCCACGAGTGTGTGTGTATATATGACTATTTTTAAAATGAAAAAGAGTGGAGCTCACTTAACTATGAAACTCAGGGCTTGTACACATTCTTCTGCTTAACCCTTGATGCTCTGAGTTTTAATTATTTTCCAGCTGGAAGTGTCGTTTTAAACTTGTGTACCATCTCTATGGACTGTGCCCATCAAAAGCTATGAATAATTCTTTTTGAGACAGAATTTCTCTGTGTGGCCCTTGCTATCCAGGAACTCACTCTGCAGACTAGGCTGGCTTTGATCTCAGAGATTATCTACCTCTGCCTCTAGAGTGCTGGGATTAAAGGTGCACACCACTACACTTGGCTTTAAATTCTTAAAACTCCTTGGTTTAATAACCTAGCTTGTTTAAGCCTTGGTCTCTGCTTGGCTGCATGCATGTACTTGGGTATTTTTATGTTGTATTATTTTCACATAAAACAATAGTGAAGTCTAATGCCTTCTGAAGTGAGTAATATTTTAGAGAGTTCTTAGATAAAATTATAAACCAGGATATGGCGTTTCAGAATGTTGAAGCATTTTGCCTATCAAATACATACTTGTTCTTAATAAAACAAAACAAAGTAGTATTTCAGAAGTTCATTAGAAAAAGTGGGCAGTAGAGAGCTGATTGATCTACGGCACTGATAGCCTATGAATAGATTTATGAAAGCGGAGTGGTACATGAAGCCTGGCCGCTTGGAAACAGCAGGTGAAGGTTTCTCCTGAGCAGCGAGCTTTTACTGTAGCGTCTGTGGCATGGCTGCTGGCCCGAAGATGCACTTCATCCTTTATTCAGCAGTGAACCTGTATGCACACACCTGTGATCCCAGGGGTCAGAGGCAGGCGGAGCTCTGTGCGTTAGAGGCCAGCCTGGTCTATGGAGCCGGTTCCAGGCCGGACAGGGCTACACAGATTCATTAAACAACTGCAGACAGAGTGTTTGGAAAAAGACACATTTCTACTGGTTATTAGATGTGTTTTCTTATTATTTGTTCCTTAAACAGTGCAGTGTATCAAAACACTTTAGTGGTTAAATACTGTTAAGTAATTTTGATGCTTCAAAGTGCTCTGTGCAAATGCTGTGCAGTTTTCCATAAGGAACTTGAACACCCAGGGAAGCTGGTATCCAGGGAGGTACTAAAGCCCGTCTCCTGTGCTTAGCAGGAGACGGTCATCTGTATGTTAGTCAACACTTTCCTCATCTAAGCCTTATGGAAAACTGACATAAGATAGAACTTAAATCGTGGGAAACGATGGGAACCGTGATTAGATGAAGCTTGATACAGAAAAATGTCTGTCTGCACCCCAGGCCCCCAGCAGCCTTCCGCAGTCCACCCCCGTGTCCTTCAGTCTGTCTGCTCCCCAGGCCCTCGGCAGCCTTCCGCAGTCCCCCATACACTTCATAGAGACCTAGAGCTCTGATGAGCCGTGTGCCACAGCCTACCAGACTGTATGTTTTGCAGTTTGGGGGACTGAGCCTGTACACTCTGCCAGCACGCTTTATCCCGTGAGGATGAACAAGCTTGAGTGCAGGACCGGCTCTCTTATTAACTGCTGGACTCGGGTGTTGGGGGCTGTTACGACTCAGCCGGGATTAATTCAGCTCCTGCTGCTTCTGGCGTTCCCTGACTGTTAAGCGGGGTCATAGTTTGAAGTGCAATTGATAAACCCACTAGCAAGCTTGTGTCACTTAAAGTGTGCTGTGATAACATCGTAGTCCTTTGCTCCATCCCCAGGTTGAAGCAGGAGTCTTCTGACACGGGGGAAGATGATGAGCGATGCTAGCGACATGCTGGCAGCAGCGCTGGAGCAGATGGACGGGATCATAGCAGGTAGCCACTGGCCTTCGCTCACCTGGTCCTGGCCCCTCTATGCCCTTCTGTAATGTATTGGCTCTCTCCAGTGCTCTCAGGAGCCCAGTTTTCCACCTTTGTTCTGCTTCGCCTATTCTGCCAATTATTCTAATGTCAGAAACTTCACTTCCAACCCCAGGCTTCTCGTCAAGCTGCAGTCAAGTCTGGGTGTCAGATGTGGGTGGCCTATGGGCCACACTGAGGCTGTGCTCTGTCCCCACCCTCCGGGCCACAGTGGTCTGTCTCTCTCCGTGACATGGCAGTAGGCACATGATTGTTACTGTGAGCTAGAGGACAAACTAAAGCATCAGTTAAGCCCGTGGTCTTTCCTTAGGTGGCTCCTCTAGCAGCCTTTATTTTGTTGGCTCCTTCTTCTATCCACAATTTCCTACGCCCAAAGCAAACGCCCTAGGCCCTTCATGTGCCCTGTTCAGTGAGTTCAATCCTGCCAGCAATTCCTCTTCCGGGCTTCACCTTTTCTTTCATTTTGTTGAGAAGCCTTCCTGTCTTGCTGCTCATATCTTGTTTTGACCTAACGATGCTTCCATGCATGTTGCTGAGATGGAGCATTCTGCTCTTCTAGTCCGTCCATCTGTGGAACCCAGAATCTCCACTCACAGAGCTTGTCATAGTGCCCCCTTGCCTGGAACCTGAGTAGCTCTTTGTGGTGGAAGCTGAGCTGAGGCCCTGACTTCCCGCTAACAGAGCTGCTGATCCGGAAACAAACCCCTGGGCTGCCTTGTGGTGGCGTGCAAGCCCTTGTGTCCCGGTCCAGCACCCATCCATGAGAAGACTTATGTCCTGCAGGCCTGCAGCCGAAACGAGGGTGTGGAGTACTCACTGTCCAGTGCTCAGCACAGCTTCAGGGGTGTCCTCGCCCAGCTCTTGTCTCTTCTGACTGTCACCTGCAGGTGGTTGTCTGTTCAGACTCTTTTCTCTGCCAAGGGCGTGGCATGCCCTAGAGAGGGAGCTTTACTTCACTGCCTGACTTTAGAGTTCTACTCAGTCCTAGGGATGTTTTTACGAAGGGTAGTTTGTAAGCAAACCTCTTTAGAGGGATGAACTTGATCATCCAATAATCAAATCTAACAAAGAACTGGTTAACTTTAAAGCAGAATAGTCTTGTGTTGTTTTAAAAAATGAAAATCCCAAACATTCAATTTTACCAATAAAGACATGGGAGATATTGCGGTGAAAGCCTGCTAGCTCAGAGAGGTAGAGAACGCACCCAGCTGACCTTCCTTCGAAGCTGATGTCCCTATGGAAAAAGCTAAAAGCCCTTTCATCTCCACAGTGTCTCAAAAGTACCCTTCTCTCAATATCCCTCCTTTCTCCTTAATGCCTTTCAGCTGTTTGCTTGCTCTACCTCTTGGCCTAGGGTTAACTTTATTTAATCCTGTGTACAGAAAGCTCTTGGGTTAAAGGTGTGTGCTAGGGCTGAGCCACACCAAACAAGAAACAAATTTTTACAGTTCACAATCTCAGCTTTCACAGTGGGATCAATCTTCTTGGGCTCTGTGCTCCCAAACAGCTTTGCATATACAGAAGAGGTGGGGCTTATTCTGTCATGAGTTTAGAAAGCACAACTAGGTGCAATCCCAGGCTCTTGCCAGGCACTAACCTTGATCAGAAAAGCGGGAGCCGTGATAAACAGAGCAGGAATAGCATCTGAAGTCTGTGCAGTTTACACGTGTACAGCCTGATCTACTACACTAGAGTGTGTGTCTGTTAACCCCCACAGGCCTGAAGGACCAGCGTTAGAGTCACTAAGAAAAAGGGCCAGCAAGATGGCTCCGCAGGGAAGGGTTCTTGCAACCAGGCCTGATGACCTGAGTTCAGTCCTGGGACCCACACGGTAGAGAGGACAACGCACTCTGTCATTTGTCCTCTGACTCCCACACAAGCAACGTGACACATGTATGCACTCACTGTGCATATGCGTGAGAAAACAACACACAAATATAACAACAGTTCAGGACGGAAGAGATGGCTCGGTGGCAAAGCTCACTTCCTGCTGCGTTGAGGCTCTGGGTCACATCCCCAGCCTCCACACTGCCCAGCTTACAGACGCTCGTAGCTCCCATTCTAAGGGAACCAGCTACACTCCTTGTGCCTGCTACGTGCACAACACATATAAACTCACGTAGCAACGTGTGTGTCTGAGCGAGCACACAGGCAAATAAACAAATGTTCATAAAACTTTTGTAGAAAATAATAAGAAAAATAAAGATTGTCCAGGACCCATGCCAAACTAAGTCAGGTGTTCCGTCGGTGAGCAGGACCTGAGCTTGTCCAGGGAGCAGCAGTGACCCTTCACTGAGGAAGGAGGGAGCTGGCAGAAGTGAGTGGAGCTGCGTAGGTTCTTTTGTTTGCAGCTTGTGTTGTTTTAAACTAAATATGTGTCTCTGTCCGTGCTCACTTCGTTCTGTGATCTTAATGCTTAATGCTGGAACAGGACACTGCAGCCCTCTGGATTGTGTGTGTGTGTGCGTGTGTGCGCATGTGCCATCTGCCTGTCCACATGTGTGGGGGTGCATGTGGAGGTCTGAAGCTGATGTGGGGTGTCTTCCTTAACTTTTCACCTTATTCTTTGAAGTAATGGCTCTGTTGAACCCAGAGCTCACCAGCTCAGCTTGTTCCAGGCATCTTGGCTCTGCCTCCGAGTCCTGGACTTGCAGACTACCACACTTTTTCCGAGACCGGGCCTTACTGTGTAGTCTGGCTGAACTGGAGCTTGTTATGTAGACCAGGCTGGCCTAGACATCCTGGAGCTCTGTCTGCCTCTGCCTCCCAAGTGCTGGGACTGAAGGTGTGCACCACCACATCCTGCTTAGACCACCAGCTTTTAAAGCTAATGTTAATGAGAAATGTGGTGCTAAGGTTATAAACTAAGCGGCAGAGGAAATGCTTACACACATGTTCACACATTCATAGTCACACATGTAACTTACTGAACACTGCCACTTAATTCATTTTCAGGGAATTCAAAGACATCATGGTTTCTGGGAGGCACAGCTCCACACGAACCAGTCATCGCCTTGTTGTGGTCACCTCTGAGCTACCATGCTCCTACCATGCTCTTTTTCCTCCTGTTCCCCATAGCTGGCCTTTTCCTTAGGTATCAACCCATTCATAAGTACCGTCAGTGACATTTTTTATTTTTTTGACTATGTAAGATTTGGAGGGATAGATCGACATGATTGAATTAATTTGTCTTTTCCCTGTTTTTTGTGATATCGCTGGTGACTATGCTGATTTATCTTACTCAGGTGTAGTATTTTACCTAACATAAGTTCTGTTGCTCTCTGCTGTTTTTGGACACCAGGTTCCAAAGCCTTGGAGTATTCCAATGGGATTTTTGATTGCCAATCTCCCACCTCCCCGTTTATGGGAAGCTTGCGAGCCTTGCACCTCGTGGAAGACCTTCGTGGAGTGCTGGAGATGATGGAAACAGAAGAGAAGGAAGGATTGAGATGCCAGATCCCAGACTCAACAGCAGAAGTGCTCATTGAGTGGCTTCAAAGTCAAATGGTAGGCTTCTGCGTGTTCCTCCTCTGTGCTGGCTTCTGCGTGTTCCTCCTCTGTGCTGTCTTCTGTGTGTTCCTCCTCTGTGCTGTCTCTGTGTGTTCCTCCTCTGCTGTCTTCTGTGTGTTCCTCCTCTGCTGTCTTCTGTGTGTTCCTCCCCTGTGCTGTGTTCTGCGTGTTCGTCCTCTGTGCTGGCTTCTGTGTGTTCCTCCTCTGCTGTCTTCTGTGTGTTCCTCCTTTGTGCTGGCTTCTGTGTGTTTCTCCTCTGTGCTGTCTTCTGTGTGTTCCTC